>CM062845.1:20072962-20672962 GCA_031772225.1 Eubasilissa splendida | reverse complement strand
TATATCTTCATTAGTAATGTGGTGAACCCAGGCTCTACCACTAGTCTTGTACTGGTATACTAATGTTTTTTTTTATTTTTTCCCCAATAAATAATAGCATTGGTCCTTAAAATTGCACAAAAGATTTTTTATGCATCCTAAATTAGAGGGAACATGGCTCGCTTAAACCATACACAAATATTCCAACCAAAAGATTCGCATCGCTGAGTACGTATAATATTATTTGTTTCGGTCCTACGTGGCGCCACTGGAGCGATGGAAATTCGTTTGTTTCTTTGTTGTGTGAACTACGCTTCAACTGGCAATCACAACTACACTTCAACTTCAAAAATGACTATTTGAATAAACAAGATTTGAAGTACCTACTTTTTTGTTTTTTTTAATAAATATGGAATGAGTGACCCCGTTTCTCGTGATAGGTTGATATGAAACGTCCTGCTGGTAGGTATTTGGCAGCACATTGGACAATGTCGTCTACGAATACGAAAGACGGACAGCTAGTGGTGAACTCGGCGTTGTCGAGGTTGAGGAATCTGCGCTTCTAACTTCATTAAGATGCGATGAAAGGAAAAATAAAAAAAACTAGCGTAGATTATATTTCTGTCTTTTTCTTCTTATCTTGTACAGTTTAGTCACATGAGTTAACGCAGTTTATTAAAGTTAAACGTTTTGCCGTCACACTCGCAGTCACTCCGTCGGATGAGCGTGCGACCTCATTGTGCTTAGTAAGAGGTGTGACGTCGTTCCGTAACAAGATTTCGTTTCATTTGACAATTGACGTGTTATCCTAATCATTCACATTAAAAAATCAACGATAATACAATACCAAAATAATTCATACATATACCTACCTTCTCATATTATTGTTTATCAATTTTTCTATATATTCCTTTTAGTTCTATATATGAATTTTCTTAGTTAAAAAATATGTTAATTTATAATAATTAACTGATTTTACGTGGATCAACGGTGTTTCATATTCAATATTATTGTGACAGAAAAGAAGTCTGCTTTTAAAAAAAATATTTATTCTAATATTTGGATGTAATAAAGTTGTATCAATGTGTCCAAAATTTAATAAAAATGAATTGATAATTCTGGCGTCTGCTATCAGTTTACTCAAAGGTATTTGAGATTCTGAAAAATAAGGTAGATGGCTCTTTCAAATAATGGAACGATTGAATGTATTAATATCAAAAAGATAACATATAGGTTCGAAAATTGTCGCTGTAGCACAGTTGGATAATGCACCTTCCCCGGTTAGGAAAGAGATCTAGGTTCGAATCCCGGTGGCGCAACAACAATATTTTTGGATAAAATTGATTTAATATATATATCTTTCTAATTAATATATTTAATTCATATTTAAAATATTTGGATGTATTTGTGAAATAAGCTGTAGAACATCGGATAATTAATAAGTCTCGAGCAGCCGGACAGCCTCTCTTGTGAAAATATCTCATCTATCGTTGTCGCCAACGGTAAAATAAGCCGTAGTGTTAAAAAAAAAAACATCTAACAAATATTTAAACATGTTTAATTTTCCTCTAAAATATGTAAATATAAAATCGTTTAGCAATAACTTTCGCTACCAATTATCTATAAGATAACATGTGTAATTAATGATTTATTTTTATATTCTATTGATGTACGAGCAGGTACGTAAAAAGCGCAATTTTAGACAGCAGATTTTTTTTTCGTAAACGGATCGGTCGATACAAAAAACTCATTATTGAAAAAACGTCATTACTTTATGTGTTTTGGAGCCTCTTTCTCTGCGTGTTCGACGGCTTACTCGTTTGACCTACACTAGTGATATACCTTGTACTAAATTATATCGTATCGTAATAAATGTACAATTGTTACAAAGTCTATTTCTTGGACCATCACATTACGCGGTGTATACTGAAGACGTACTTAGAAGACAAGTACGTAATAATTGTTTACAAACATTTCAACAAATAGACGTAGTAGATGAAAAAACAAATAAATTAAAATGTAGCTTTGGTCGGGGAGACGAGAGAAGAATAGAACACGCCCTGAAATAGGGAAAAAGGACAATACAAAATTAACGACAAACTGACAAGTCATCAGAGCACCACTGCCGGCCGTAACATCCCAATGACATGAAAAAAACAAAATATAGACTACAATTCAACAAAATACGATAAATGAGAAAATAAAGTGTATGATAAAAGAATTTAAAAACAGAGTATAAAGAAAGAAATTGAAAATACGCCGAGAGTCTAAATTAAATATTGGGAATTGCAGGGGACCTAGAGCCCTTAAGTAGTTCCCATCTAGAAGCCCAAACTCTTACGAAGGTCCTGTACAATTCTAGAATCCTTTTGCAACTGAGTAGATCGGAGTTCCCGACGGAATCCCTATCCAACTCCATCAAACCGCCAATCAATGAGTTCGACTATCGGACAGTCAATTATTTGATAATATTTTATAAATTACTTTTTTGCTATTGCTTGCGAGGATGCGACAGCGGTGCTGTCTGCACTCTGTAGAGATATTTGGGAAATGTTTTGCCGCCAGGTTGCGCGGGTGCCCGGTGTGACGGAACCCGCCGCCGATTCAGTCACTCGTGAGTCAATGTGACGCAGCGGAATGGCGTCATTTCTCCCGATGATTTGATTGATGACCCGACCGAAAAACAAGTGCTACACGTATTACAATGAGCGAACTCTACTCTCCAAATTGCATTTAAATGCTAGGATCAACTTTAGATGGAAGCTGGATTAGAATATCAGCACTTATTGGTGAAGATAAAGGCGTACTGATACTCTGATATAAATGAACGGGAGTTGTTTTTTTTTAAAAGATTTTCTAAATCTTAGTGGGTAGGTGTGTTTGTGGTGTAATGATATAACATCTAATAGCAAGTTTCTAAATTATATTTATTATCTTTGCACACATTAATTCATGGATAATATAAATAATACATATAGAATAATTGAGAACCTTTAAATAATTTATTTACGGCTTGCAAAGTGGAAAACATTGCACTCGTGGTTTCTTTGACAACTAAGTCGGGTGGAAGGGGTAAGGCGCCATTTTTACAAAAAGTATTTTAATATTTTTAGTATAGTTTTGTTTTACTATAAAAAAAATTGTCAGCTTATTAAAAAGAGAATTTATTCAAGTTAATCCAAAAGTTCTGTATAATATGTCAGAAATAAAACTAATACCAGGATACACAAACAATTTATATTTATCAGAAACAATATTTTTAAACACCATTTCATATATCATTTGAATTAACTTATGTATTTCTGATATTTATGAGTTTTTGTGAGTTTATTCATTTTAAATAGTATTATATCACTTTTAAATTATAATTTATTGAGTGCAGAGTAAAAATCTTACTTCATCACCTCTTCGCAGAAACCAAAATTCATATTAATATTTCTCGGAATAGTGCTGCAGCAGCGGATACACCACTGCTAAAAGCATCTAAAAGCTTTCGTTGTTTTAATTTTCCAAACAGTAATTAATCAAAGTAATATTTTGACTGAGATTCAAAATGTAGCTAAATATTATACGAGTATATAAAATCTACACACTAATAAGAATATTTTATTTTTCGAAACTTGATACTAAAAAAAAAAACATTTGTGAATATAAAATACTTGTTTTTTGATTCTACTCATATAATTGACTTGAGACGCGTTTCGCCATATAAGCGTGTTCTCATAACATGCAAATAAAATTGTATAGCTGTCCCCCATTTTAGTTATAAATATAAGTTGTTGAGTTAAATTGTTAGATTGATAATGCCCTTATAAGGCGAAACGCGTCTCAAGTAAATTAAACGAGTAGAATAAAACAAACATGTGTTTTATTTTCACGTACGCGATAATGGAGTTCTACAAACTTACCTCGGGAATAGTAAATATTAAAAAAAAAACTTTATTAAAAAAATTATTATTATACCTACATTTCTGAAATAAATCAAAAAGGTGTATTTTTAATTGTATGTGACTTGGAGATAAATCATCGTCTCATAATATTGCGATAAAAATGTCCAAAATTCAAAATGAAATATGCAAACTAGACGATGGTTCAAAGTTAAAATGGTGATTCTCGCTGTAAAAATATTGAATATCTATTTAAAAAAAACCAGGTTGATTTTGTGGAGTAGAATGCACCCCTAGCGTGGATAAAAATGGCGCTTGTGAAAAAATTCTGGTAAATACTAAATACTAAAAATGGCTTAATATTTTTACCCGAGCAGTCGCTAGAAGGTAATGCTAGCTGGATTTAATTGTGGGTTTTTTTAACGAATTAGCTGCGCGTTCTAGAAACCTCCATGATCTAAACGTTTCCGCAAGATTTTTACACCGCTTAAAGAAATATTCCAGAAGGTTCTGGTTCAAATATTTATATGATCCACACCTACGTTCAGTAGGCGCCGGTTAATCATATTCAGCGGTACTCATTTAATATTTTTAATGGACAGGGATATTCATAAATATACAACTCGTATTTCGAAGTGTTTTGAGATGAAATAACAAGTATTTATTGTATCATCGAAGCTTTTTAGGTAATTCTTGGCGGGAATCTCGGATTACGGATGTCGGCCGTCGGTGGAAACTGCACAGGCGGCGAATGAGTAAGACTATAGAAGCTCTGCTTATAAACGGTCCTTGGTAAGCGACGGGTCCACCCTCACCCTCACAAAGGTAAGTATTATAGTTTGACTTTCAAAATATTGTCTTCTTTTTTACGTGCCTCATCTTTGTTTAACGGACGTTGGCTATCATTACTTTGCTTGCTGCGGCCCGGAAAAGCTCTTCAATCGTCCGGCCGAATCATTGTCTCAAGTTCTTTAGCCACGGTGTTCGTCTTCCAAGGCCTCGACTTCCAGCAATCTTTCCCTGCATTATGAGATGCAAGATCTGATAATTGTACGGATGTCTCATTACATGTCCGAGATACTAAATTTTTCAGATTATTAATTGTTTTGTAAATACAGTTTTTCTTTAGTCATCTATACCACAAGGCGCAGTACTTGGACTATTGTTGTTTATTTTATACTCTAATGATATATTTAAACTTTAATTACACGGTATAATAATATATTATGCAGACGATACAGTACTAATAATTACCCTAATATATCTGCAAATGAGGATGTTAATACAATAAAAATGTAAACGGGTGATAACTTACTGTCATTTAATACTGATAAAACATACTTTATACAATTTGCTATTCAACAGAAAGATATCACTAAAATTCACAAAAAAGCCTGTACTCAAGAAGACTTTTGTGACCAATGTTCATCAATTGAAGAAACATAATGTATTAAGTACATAGGAATCATAATAGATAACAAACTCAAATAAAAATAACATATTACTAATCTTACAAAGAAAATAAGGAAAACTGTCTAAATATTTTTAAGACTGAGAAATATCTTATCACTTACTGAATCTGAAAATAATATATTACGCGTTTGTACAGTCACATTTACAATACAGTATTATTGGATGGGGAGGAGCACAGATTTCAAAGTACCTAAAATAATAAACACATACAAAAAAAAAATTATTATCCAAATTTTAATAATTAAAAATAAATTAAATATGAGAAGCGAATTCCGATCTACAAGATTTAGAGACCAAATTGATATAACAAAACTAAAATATACCGCAACCCAAAATCACTATATTTATCAAGGCTGCTATAAATTTTTATCTGAAGTCAAAAAATATGTACACAGACTAACTGAAACATAAATTATCTCGTATATACTCTATCTCTATACACGAGTTTTATTCTCATAGAGAAGATATAAATGTTACAAGAAATATATATACATATATATATGTCTTTTAATATTAAAATATATAAAAATAAAAATAAATCTGAACCATAACATCTTCATTTAGCTTCGTGTCCATGCTTCAATTTCGCAAAATATTGTACTGTGTAAAATCGAAATACTAGACTGATTACAGACTACAATATACAAATTAAAATTAGTCACTAGTAGTCATGTAGTACATCCTAGTTTTCGGTTAGCAGAGTTGCGGGATATTAGAACCAATGTGACCATGTTCGCCGAGCAGAATGTAGTTGAATCTTTCTTTTATCTGGGAATATCCGTATTGCATTATACGTAGATAATTATTCTCGTTGCGTCAAAATAGATGGGTAATTCTGCATTCTGTTATTATTAAAATACCCACCGGAGCTCATTGCGTTAGAACCGTAGTACCCACACCATTGTTTAATTCATTCATTGACATTGCCGCGTCATTCGTAATTCCACTCCATTCATAAACGGGCATCTTGGTGTATTTCATTTAAATTAATTCATCTTTTATTTGGTCGTGGGCTAAAATGAAATTGTCAATATATCGATGAGCATTGTTAAATTGTCAAAAAGGAAGGTTGCAATGTAAATTAATTCGTACGAGTACATTATTTCAAATACACAATCACCCGCTGTTACATATGTACGCGTGTACTTGTACAAAAGTATGGAAAGAGAACTGAATGTTTTTGAAAGAAAGAAAGAAGAATGAATCCATCGAGTCGGTGACGTGTTCGCAACAATTCACAGTTAAAAGAAATTGTGTAAGTCTATCGACTCCACTCTCATAATCAGCGTCTGGTGAAGCTGATCGCACTCAGCAGGTACCACCGGTGCCCGAAACATAGCTCTCATCAGCTGTAAAGACTCTCAGTAGCGACGTTACGCAGCAATTTATCTATATGACTACGTTAAACTTAATGCCAACAGTGAGTAGTTTCATTCTCATAACCTGCAACCGGCCACACTCGCAATACATTCTGCGACTTTTAAACGGATACGAGATCGGTGGGTGGAATGTTGGGGTATTTACCAGTAGCGTTAATCACACCACATCAACATGAAAAATCTTTCTGATTCACATCACACAACCATCTGTTAACCCACACACATTCATTTATCCGTCCATAAATACACAATCAACATCGTGCTCCATAGTGTCGGTACGTTTCACCCAACAGTGGTGATAACCCATACAATTTCTATTTATTTGGTGTGGCAAAGGATACGTGCTGGGAGCCATATTAAATCCCAGAGCCAGTGTGAGGCGAAATCTGGAGGCGCTCCATGTACCATTTGAGTGGGATGTGTTGGCCCAGGACAGTGACGCCTGGCGCCGAGTTGCACTTCAGGCAAAGACTCCCAACGGGCTGTGAAGTCTTAGGGCAGGTTGTGTGATCAGTAGTAACTTTTTACTAACGCCCGTAGTAAAAATCCTTTGCGGATTGTTGATACGTTAAATTTACTACTGTGAAAGCATATATGGAGATGTCTATAGGCGCGATGAAATATGTTTTATTTTATCTATGGATTTTTTGCCTACGCGTTAGAAATCTGTCACTTTGGTGGTGAAATTTTTTCGTATTGTGGTATTGTGTATTAAACGACGAGATCATCATCGAACGAAGTGTCATCACTAAAATAGCGGGATATTGAATGATTAATTGTCCTACACTGCACCTTTCAAAGTATCAATGCGCAGATGACTTTTGGAACAGCTGTGAAAAGTCCGCCATATTTAATTATCGATTCTCGTTTTTACTATCGGATATCTGAAAGTGAAATGAATTAACTACGGGATGTACTTTCGAGAAGTAAATATTTTTTTACTAACGATCAAACAACTCATTTTCGTAAAAAAATAATACTTTTTAAAATTTTTTTTACTACTGTAAAAAGTTACTACTGATCACACAACCGGCCCTTAGAGCGGTAGTATGCACACCGGTGGCGTGTAATATACATGGATTTAGGTTATGCTGCCAAAAAGTACGATGAGCTGCATTCATCTGAACTGGAGCCACTCTGCATGCGAAGAATTAAATTTTTGAGTTAAATAAATATTAGTTTTTTGTCAATTATGAATTTTGACAGGTTTTCTTCTACTTTATTTGTGATTTAATTACCACTTTTGAAAAACGATAAAGAGAAAATATTTGGAAACTAGAAATAAATCGTTTTTAATTTTAAATTATATGTAATTTTTAAATTCAAAAGCTTTAGTAAATTAAAAAAAATATTCGACTACTCTTGTGAGCCTACGAGTAGACGTAGTATAACGCGGACAAGTTCTTATGGGAAACATCTCGAAGACATCTATACAGCACGTTTTTCATCGACCGTAATTAACATTTAAAATTCTTGGATCCTGATGTAATACTAAACAAGTCGTAAGTTAAAATGGATGACAACATTTGTCGGTTTGTTTATCCCGCCAACAGTGTGTTGCCTCATTTCTTTTTTGTCAGCGGTCTGTCAGAGAGACTTGCACTTTTAGCGTCACGTTGAGACGTCGCATCATCAAGCGAATTAAAAAAAAATTCATATCAGTGGCGGTCAATGACTGCTCGTAGAAGGGATGCTGGATAATAAGCTTATACCTACTATCAAATATAAAAATGGTCTGTCAAATTAGCTTTACAGATCCTTAACGCTCCGCACCAGCAATTAAGTACAAATCCAAAATTTTATATGTCGTTCAAATAAATTTAAAAAAAACATGACGTAACAGAGTTTTCAAAAATGCGTCACACAAACAAATATCTCAACACGCTCCGTATATGTATATTATTCTGTGCATTATACCCATACGCATAACAGACAGCTTGTGTTCAAATTGTAACAGTGTTAATAATATATAATTTGTATCAACGTGTCCAAAGTCGTTTTGTGAACGTTGGATGCTGTTAACGAATGCGTATACAGTATTCGAAGACCTTGACAGGCGGAACTGAATGAGCACGCGCGAAAGTAGAATACTTTCAAATTTTGTGAATACGGAACGAATGATAGAATCCACTGTTGCTAGTATCTGTGTGTTTACACAATTCATAGATGTTCGAAAGTCGAGAATGTTATGACCGGTATCTAAAGGATATGGCGAAATTATTTGCGGCGGTGCTATTTTTGGCTAGAAACAAAAAGTACAAAGCCCTTTGAAATGTATGTATACGCATAAATTTTATACGCATTTATAAGTAGGTACATGTTGACTATTTTAGTACAATTACATTGGCTTGCCGAAATGAGCTGGAATCGGAACATTGTACCGGTTTTTCAAACACAGAGGTCAGAGGTAACGCTGTTGGATGACGAAATTGATGGACTCATTAATGTCGTCTCGTGGGTGCGATGTTATCGTGTAATGTTATCAATCTGTGAGGCACACTGGTCCAGTAACCGTCTGGGTCTGTTTGCCGATAACCATTCGACGAAGGCGTGAACGTCTTGTTAGTAGGAACCACTGAGAAATGGATTGACTATAGAAGCCAGCGACTTGGCTACCCAGCTTCCCTTCTTCTCCGCGGTTCAAGGTCGAAGATTTATTAAAAAAATTACTTAAAAATAGATGCAAATCTTTCATCTTCATCTTCTTTTAAATAGGCAATCCACTCTTCGAGAGTGATTTGTGGCATTAATCAAGTTAAAACTTTATTATATATTGTAGAATAGGAAATATTATATTACAAGTCAATACCACTGTCGTTCGAAATATTGCTATTGTATAAAGAAGATGACACAAGTTAACCGGGAGTTGAAAATTACCATTGGACTGGCAAAAAATATATGCTCAAGGGTTTCCTCCTCGGCACCACACTCACATCGGGGAATCTATTAAATTCAATCTGAATAAATGTGAGGCTACCTGGCAATGCTCAATTCTCATTCTACAGATATTTAATATTGATCTTTTGGAGACTACAAATTCTTCTTTTATATTAAAAAACTGTGCTCTTGTTGGCGCAACACTCGCCATGCATAGTTATTTGTAGGTGTCTGGTTTGCTTATCATAGTGTGAAAGTATTTTTGTCTGAACCTTTCTCTCCGTTTTCTTCCCAAAATATTTCTCTCATTTAAATTTCTGAGGTATGCATTGTGTCTAAGAATAATGTCTATGTCCCATCTATTGGCCCCATCGATTTTGGATGATGTCTATTACGGACCTCTTTTATTGCACTCCTCTTAGAACCTACTTATTTGTTAGTTCTTTAGATCCAGCACCATATCTCAAATGCTTCCAATCTATTTCTTTTTAAAACTTTCTGATTTATAGCTCGCAAAGTACTTTAATCCAGATGTAGATTTTAATTAATGATATCGCGACATCAATTGACATCCAAGATGATCCTGAAAATGGGGAGCTCGATATTGTTAGACCAGAATTAATGATAATTAGATAAGGTGGTGGAGATGGATCCTAACATCTAAAGAACCATACAACAGGACAGAGACATGCATCATACATTACTCCTAGACTGTATAACCAACAAATATAAATATCTACAAAAAAAAGGTTCTAAAATGGCTTAAAGGTCTTCAAAATTAGTATATATCGACATTTTTCTGATTCCCAAGCTCTAATCTGATCAATTTCTCAACATTTTTTATATTCTGTTATTAATTTTCACATTGTATTATTATAGACTTTGATCTTGTTTCATATAAATGTCGATAGCCACTCCCATAATTCAAGATCTTTCTTATTTGGAGGTGCATAACTCTATCGTTGTATTATATTGTCGATTGAATATACTTAAATAACAAGAACAAGAATAATAAGAACAGTAACTGATTGACAGCAAAGATTGATAAAGAATTATGTTTCGATGTTTGTATTTTATGAAAATTGTAATAAACAGTCCTCCTTCAATATTCTATAATTTTATTATTATCAGTATAATGCATGCGTAAACAAAATCTCAGACTAGATTTTCTCGTAAATGTATTTATTTCACACTAAGGAAGAAAGTCTTTTTATGACTATAAGGGTCATATCTCAGTATTCGCGGCGTTTCTCAGGATAGTAACCCCCGCAGATAGCGAGGGATTACTGCATGAGAAAAATGTTGGCTATTGCCAGTAGCAATGGTTTTAATCAATACTTAAATACTTAATTCCTTCAAGAGATGCTACTTTAATCTACCGAAAATAATAATTAAACTGTCTATAATGATTGCTATTAAAATATATGCGTCATGCAATTAATAATAGTAGGTACTAAAAATATTTGGCATAAACGTTCAATTTTGTGTCTAGCCTTTAATATGATAAAAAGTATTATTTTTTAATCAGATAAAACAAAAAAAAAATACCCATCACCATTGATTATTTTATTACAGATTTTTTTTTCGTTAAAATTCCTAAGCTGTGCGTCAATATTAGCGCCGTTTATTATAGACGCCATCTATTAGCGGTAACGCGAACATTGCGCCCGTGTAGCTATTCACAAGCTTAATAGATGTCAGCAGCGACTGTTTAAAAAAACTTCTAACTATTTAAAGTGATTTCGGTAAACGTATTATAAACAAATCTTTAAATAATTTGAAATTGCGCATAGTTCGACGGTATTCGATTGATTTATTTTTAATTTGTTAAATATCTCGCCAATTTAAAAATATTAAAGTTTCAAAACATGTATTTATGTCTCCATGTACTGCAGTACGTATTAGTCAGTAGCATTTCGACCATTTTACATGCGAACAGCAGTCCGTCAATTATTGAGGCCATTGCTACTGACGTACGCCAACCTCTACCTACTTACTTAACATATGTATGTATTAATGTAGTGTGTCTCAGGTCTCAGGTCTCAAATAAAGGTGATTCAAATACGCCAAACGGAAAATAACATACGTGTTTAGGAAAAGTGTGTTTTTGTATGAGCAGTGGTGTAGCGGGACCGGAACGCGTTTCGGTATGAATTGTTAGAACAAAATATTAGCAACAAAACATGTTTGTGCGGTTTGCCACAGAATAGTGGTGTTGCCGCACTGGTTCTTTTTACGATATTCTTCTAAGAAAGCTTAATTTCTAATCGAACCTGAATACACTTCATATGATAACAAATAACAGCAGATAATTTCATTCGAAATATACTTTCACGTTCTGTTGTGTCGAACCTGAATAAGCCAAAATTGAAAACTTTAATATTTAGTTGAGTTTAGGGAGTTGATTAGCCAACACCTAACTAACCTAACCTAACCTAACCTAACCAAATTTTTTTTTTTAGTTTTGCGCGTTTTAATATTTTTGACGTCTACATTTTTAACTGCTATATGTTTTTGTGTTGAATCGTTTTCTAAGAACTTTTTCATTATTGTTTGTGGACTGATTTTTGTGAGGGATGAATTGCGGGATGTAATGTGTATTAATTAATATACGAAAAATACATAACTATGTCCGCGAAAAGAAAACAAAGATTATTTTCATTGAAGAAGTGAGAACATTTCGTAAAATGTGATATAATTACATCAAAATTAGTTTAACTATATCAAAAATAGTTTACTAATTTACTTACTTACCTATATTACGTTTTATTTCGACAATTTCCGGGGGCCATCTTTGATTATTAATTTTTGTTTTTTTTAAATTGTTGCCCAGAATGACAAAAATCACTGCAGTAGACCGTATTCTGATCAAAAATTTGCGAATTGAATAACGTCGGGGTGCTAGGAAAATAATCAAAAAGTTTCAAAACAACGCCTGGAGTATAGCTACACATTACAGCCATCTCACACAGCCAGAAATACAATCAACTTTCTTCGTTGCGAGAATGTTAATTTCATCGAGCCAGGCATGTGGCCATCGAACAGCCCAGATTTAAACCCAGTAGATTATACAATATGGGGTGTTTTAATGATTTCTAATTAGCTAAATATTGTGCAAAAAAAAATTACATTAAGAATTATAATCAATTATATTGTGTTTTGAAATAACTCATGTGTTACAAGATGTTCTCACTTTTTTTGTGCCACCCTGTATAATGACAGGTGTTTGAAAAAGAGACTAACGAAACAGTGACTATTTTTCAAAGTAAGATCGTCTTGTTCAGCCTGAGGTCATCCCCCGAGGATTGCCGATTCTCTGTCTTCATTAGTTGCCCGCCACTTTTGTGAAGTCGTCTTGAAGCTCCGTCGATCTTGAGGATGGCCAACGCTTCTTCTTCCACCCCCCCAGAACCCTTCTTCACGCATTCATTCGCATTGACATCATTCTTACATTGGTTGTCTGGCTCATTTGATCTCTCAAGAGACATTCAACTTTGGGCAACTTTGACATGTTTGTGTACGACATTGTCAGTGAGAGTGCAGCCTCGGCTCCGCATGCAAGTACTGCGAGCACGAATTATATTTTTGACACCAGCATATAATGTCGAATTTAAAGGATAATATACTTTAATCGCTTGCAAAATAATTATTAAATTTATTTAAGAAGAGACCGATTCTTACAACCGATTTTCAAAATACAATGATCATCTACCGCGGCTTCAGGTTTTTTATACGCGCCTTGTTACTTCTATTGGCACCACTGGGTTTCCTGGTTTATAATAATGCACATGTATGTGTGTGTGTGAGTGTATTGCCGCCCTTTTTTTGGAAAGCTAAGAAGACGGTAACCGACATAGCGTCATTCAATTACATTCCGCGCTTCGACCAGTTCGATGGTCCAAATAAACCACCAGTGTGCCCTTCGGTCGGTCGAAATCTGAAGAAGGCAACCCAACTAAAAGAACAACAACATCGGACCAGAGAGACAGCAAGATTAAAGAGATTATCACATGTGGGCTTATTGTTAATCGGAAACCTGGGAATCAGCTATCGAAGGCATTTACATAAACAGTATTTTTTGTCTCGGTCAACGTAAACATTCATTTTTAACCTTTTAACTGACAACTGTTTTTGAAATGGAAGACACCATATGTAGGGTAAGACTAGACTTTAAAGGTCTTGAATCATCTATCAAAAGCTGGGACTTGTCGTTCACAGTTGGTAAAATGATTTAAAAATATGACTTTAATCCCTGCAAGTTTGCAAAGTCCAAAAGGGCGTGTTAACACGCTTATAGCTTGGCGTGACAAACAAATGTTGGCGTGTTAACACGCACATGGCATTTAAAAGGTTAAGGGAAGATTTTTGGACTAAATTAAATAGTTTTTCAAGCAATGTGTTCGTTGACTCGACTAATAATCTAACTATTATATCTAATATTATATCAACTGTATCAAGTAAGTAGTCGGAATATAATGTTTTAGTACTTAGTGTGGTATTTTGGCTTGAAATAAAATACCTACATTTAATAAATCTAACTAGGTTAACATGTTGATATAGCTCAGGTATACCGAAGCATTCAACACCAGACCATTCTACCGGCAATATTAAGGTCCCGAGTTCAATTCAGTGTGGCGGCTGTGTATTTTTTAAATAAATTATATCATTAATGAGAACACATTCAGAACACAGGTCTGTGATATTTGAAATACTAATTAAATGTATTAATTAGAAAGACACACAAATAAAATCAATTTTATTCCGTATTGTAATGTAAAAGGTTCGAAAATTTGTCGTCAAAAATACTGTCGCTCTAGCATAGTTGGTAATACACCTTCCGCGGATTGGAAAAGAGATCCAGGTTCGAATACCGGTAGCGCAACAGCAATATGATTGTATTTGTATATCTTTATAATTAATACATTTAATTATTTCCAGTGATATTTACTACAGTGATATAACCATTATTTGGTTCTATTCTCTGAGCCGTGTGCATTTTCAAGTTATCGATTTTTGCCTACGGTCTTCCGTGACGCTGCCCTTGAGTCGATCGTTAAAAAAAAAACGAAAACGAATGTTCTTGACGAATCAATTACGGTTTGCCAGAAAAAACGGATGTTCCTAAACAACATATCCGCTTGTCAAATTATGCGAAAGGAAACAATATGGACCAAGGAAACACAACTACATGTGTAGTATTATAAGTGGTAATACGTATATGTATTTGTTTACACGCGAACAACTACATATGCGTATTGCCACTGCACAGAATTCTATCGAGCATACTCTCTAATGAAATATGCTATTTGGAATTTGGATTAGAAAATTATATTGTATCGTTTTTCTTCTTCTTTAGGGCTTGCGATTTAATTACCGGTGAATGAAAAAAAAATAGACATAGATTAGATGATTGAAGTATAACTGTATGTGACTACCTTTACTAAAAACGGTATCCTAGATTAAAATCTAAATAATTTCAAATATGTTTCAGGTGAAAAATATCATATTAATACATACATATGTTAAATATAAATTAAATATATTATTTAGAAAGATATACATATAAAATCAATTTTATTGAAAAATATTGTTGTTGCGCCCCCGGGATTTGAACCTGGATCTTTTTCCTAACCGGGGAAGGTGCATTATCCAACTATGCTACAGCGACAATATTTTTAGCGACAATTTTCGAACCCATATGTTACCTTTTTACCCGGTTAGGAAAGAGATCCAGGTTCGAATCCCGATGGCGCAACAACAATATTTTTCGATAAAATTGATTTTATATGTATACCTTTCTAATTAATATATTTAATTCATATTTAAGAATGTGTTCTCCTAACATACACATGTATAAGATGTTCTTTTTGTTTTTACCGAGATATAGTAATGGGGAGATGAAATAATCACTTAGGTATATGCCATATCGAGCTTGGTTTATTTGAATTACGACTGTATAATATTTGATCTACCTTAGTTAATATTATTAACTTATTAGTTTATTCATTATCTTATTGATGTATGTGAAACATACATTAGGTGTATAAATACATTACTTTGTATACACCTAATATAAATTCGTAATTAAAATTAAATAATATTACAACTGAATGTTTTTATTGAATTTATTAAAAACATATTAATTTTTCAGAATTAATATATACTCTCATGAAAACGCTCGTTCTGATTCAACACTTGTTGGTCGGCGAGTCATCACATTTTGAAATGCAATGTTCAAATATTTACCTCGACTTTTCTCGAGTTCCCAATATGACATTTCTCTCAGAATAACAGTGAAATAATTTCCGATAATTACCGGTAAACCGGTAATGCAAGCCCTATTCATGAGCAGTGGTACAATTAAAAATATGGGCTGCAATACGAAACGGAAAAACAGGCCCCTCTGTATAAGTATTGAACATAAGACGTAAGTACTAAAAATAATAAATACTTTGTTACGTAATGCGCTGGATCGAACGCCGAGCACATCACGCTACCGGCTTGGCTCAGTCTGCGGGTGTCTCTAGTGTAATGTGTCAGAGTGGCTGTCTCGGACGGATGGGAATGGTCATAAACAAATGAAACATTTAGTTTACACATAAAACACATAATACAATTTATTCAAGATCACAACAAAAATTTGCACGATTTGAGTCTTTTTATCTTCTTCGCTTGTCATTGTTCCTTCCTCCGGGCGAAGACACTAGCTTGTTATGAATTTAGCACTGATCTTATGATTATTACAAGGTTGAGAGGTTTTTTGAACGTTGAATGAATGATCTGGCAGCTGTGTCAAAATCTCTCGCATCGAGAGACTTGATGAGACCAGATTGTTACATGATCCGTTTCTCCCGTGCCGGTCCGCACAGCTTCCAGCCGAAATTCTCCTCCTACCTCTAACCAAGAGATGGGTCCATGATGTGGATGGATCTCTGGATGGATTTTCATCCCTATCGATATTCCTATCCATCGGGATTTTAGTTATTTTTCGTTTTGTGAATACAATTCAAGAATATGTAATTTTACCTATATGGCCCCGGTTTGCCCTTTACAATTTTTAGAAGCAATAATGATATACGTACACATATATACATATACTCGTATATGAATACTGGTGGTATTATGGAAAAGGAATCTATCGTTAATAATGTTTTATTTTATTTAAAACATTATATATAACGGTGTTTTTTAAGAGGTTTGTTTTTAGAATAGGCAACACATTTTCCAGCGACAGCCAATTTGACAGCTGACAGCTGATTTGTGCTCAGTTTGGTTTGTCATTTCACCATGAATAGACTTACGCCAGAACAACGTTTGCAAATTGTGCATCCCCAGCTGCTCCAAAAAGTGATCGAAAACTGGACTTTCATATTGCGCTTTGTTCGAGCCAACCGCGGCGCCAGTATGCAGGAAATCATATTTAAAGACTAATGACACAAAATCATCATTCCAATAAAGCCAATACCGTGGCCATTACCATGATTTTGATGTATTTTATTTCAAGTTCTATACCTCTAAAAAACATCATTATTAGTAACATAAAATCATCAAAGTAATATTAAAAAAAAGATCAACTTTTTCAACACAAACACTTTTTTCAAAATTCCCAGTTCCCAAAATGGAAAAGATTTACAAAAAAATCTCAATTAATCAATAAATTTAAAAAAATAACACGGTACAATTTGAAACAAGCACATCATTAAGGTTTAAAAATAACTTTAAAATCCCTAAATGTAACACCAAACACTATCAGCAAAATTCTATATATTTAGGGATAAAAAATTTCAATAGCCTTCCTACGCAAATTAATGAAATAAAAGATATAAAAGGGTTTAGAAAGATACTAAATGAACACTTCAAAAACACATAGTTGGAAAATAAACAATATTACAGAACACTTCAGAAGCACACAAATGGACAATGAATAGAATATGTAAGGTATTATATAAAATTATTGTAGTGTAACTCCCTCTCCAAGCACAAGAGCTGGTCTCTTTTTTGGAGAGGTAAGCGAAAGAAAAACCATGTAATTTAAAAAATGTAAAATACTTCATTCATGTTATGAATAATTGTAAAAATGTGAAAAATATAAAAAATATATGCTACAGAGACAATATTTTTAGCGACAATTTTCGAACCTATATGTTTCCTTTTTGATATTAATACATTTAATTCCCCGGTTAGGAAAGAGATCCAGGTTCGAATCCCGGTGGCGCAACAACAATATTTTTCGATAAAATTGATTTTATATGTATATCTTTCTAATTAATATATTTAATTCATATTTAAAATATCACAGACCGTCTGTTATGAATAATTACAACTTCACAATAAGAATGTGTTCTCCTAAATATATATACTACTATTTTAGCGATAAAGTTGATCTTGGCAATATAGAATCAAAAGAAAAACAACAAAAAACCGTTTTTTTTGATAAATCCCTTTGTCATAACACCATGTATATACATATATATGTGTGTTTTCAATGTACATGTACCTTCAAAACAAAAAAGGTACATATTCACCTACTTATATTTCATTTTTACTCCAATGCAATACATATATTAGTTTCCTTTCGAATTTACAACTTACTACATTCACAAGCGCGCACTGCACATATCGATATTATAAATGAGCACTCGCAGACGAGAAATATCGCTTTTTAATTAATAAATGAATGATGGCATCAAAACCCGGTAACGTTCGGGCTAGCAGTGGCGCGGCAGACGGCGGGTGATGCGGCGCGCGTGGGCCGCGGGGCCCGGACGGCTTTGACCTTTGTGCAATAAAAGGCTAGCGGACCCGACCGGACGGAGACCTTCCGCGCTCGCCGTTGACATCTCCGTCGACAGCTAAATGCCAACGACTCCGCCGAGGGCCCTGGCACCGGTCCATTTATCAAAGATTTCTCAGCTGATTTCGCCGAAAGTTCTCACTCTTTCCTCGATAGACGACCCCCACCTTTATATTATTTTATAATTTTGCTACTGTTAATTCACGATGGAATTTCGTTTTAATGGAAACAAGTTAAAAAGTGTTTTAATTAAATTACTACCTTTAGTGAATGTGATAACCAATGTTCAAATATCGTATTTTTTCGTCTAGTAATAATTTAGATCGTCACAAAAACTTTTGCAAAAAGTGCAATAATAATTTTTTTGTAAAGTTACTATTTTAGAACGCAGCTATATGATATTTAAAACCAATTAGATGAATTAATTAAAAAGATGTTCAGAAAAAATCTATCTATCTCAAAAAATATAAAGTTGATAGCTTTTAAATGGAAATAATAGATTATTAAGGAGAACACATTCTTATTGTGAAGTTGTAATTATTCAGAACAGACGGTCTGTGATATCTTTCTAATTAATACATTTAATTAGTATTTTACAACTTCACAATAAGAATGTGTTCTCCGTAATAATATATAAGTTGTATCAATGCGTTCAAAATTTAATAAAAATGAATTGTTAATTCTGGCGTCTGCTATCGGCTTACTCAAAGGTATTTGAGATTCCGTAAAAACAATGTAGATGGCTTTCAAATAATGGAACGATATATATATTAATACTGTAGTTGGTAATGCATCTTCCTCGGATTGGAAAGAGATCCAGTTTCGAATCCCGGCAGCAACAACAATATATTTTTCAATAAAATTGATTATATATGTATATCTTTCTAAGTAATACATTTAATTAGTATTTTAAAAAAATAATCAATTTTTATTTTAAAATATTACAAATATATATAAGTTTAAAATTTGTTGTAACATTAAATGGTTAACGTGGCATAATGAAAGCAAGCGTCAACAAGAGAATGTTCCTGGTGTTCGTATCCCGGTGGAAACCAAATAATACATCCGGATGGCATGTTTGCCGTTGCCAGATGAAATTATCGTAATATTTACTTTTCGCTTGAAATGTTGATTTTAAAATTATACATATTTTATAAGTCGATGCACGATGTGACGTCACTCGGGTCGGCAGCGCGGCGTGACGTCACCCGAGGAAGAAGTATTTTTTTTTTGTATATATTACTACATAATGTAATTCATTTATACTATTCTATATAATTTGATATGAATGGAATTAGGGATACTAAAAAAGAAGGAAAAAAGATTATATGTTGGATGACTTCAAAAAGCGATGGTGGAGGCGAATGTTGCGTATCGCAAGGACCGCTGCTACTCTGTACCAGTTAAGGATTACAGAAAGACTATCGAGTAATCATGTTGATGCAGAAGATATCTTACGTACTTATGGACGTGTTGTCAGAAACAACAATTGATTCAGTATTTGATAATCATACTAAATAATTATAATGCAAAATGTCAATTTCAGTTTTATAGCACTTTATTATGCATATATACTAAAGTCAACTAGTTTCAGTTGGACCCAACCCTCTTCTTCGAGACAATATAGTAAATGGTATAATGTCAAACCACAACGTGTATGCTTTCATTGAAAAAAAAATTATTTATCAAATAGTCAAATTTTAAAATTGTTCCATGTAATCCCTAGCTGATACTCTGTCTCACTCTGATATGCTACTTCTCACTCTTTCTTAATCTTCTATGTAAACGTGTGTACTTTGGTTAGTCTATATTATCTTGTCCCCTGAAGAAGGTTGGGTCCAACCGAAACTACTTGACATTTGTATATGTATCTATATAATAAAATGTTTTAAAACAAAATATTCTATTATATAATTAATATAACCTAATTTAACCGGAGAATGGAGGTTAAACAACTTGAATGAATATCCCGAGGGAGATTAAGATTAAAATAAGTTTTATGGCGCGCGTGCGCGCGAGCCAATTGACATCTGTCATTAGAACGGGGTTTTTTTTTGACATTGAAGCGTCGAATTAATTGTACAATATTATGTCAGAGAGCAGAAATACCACAGATTCTTCTGACGATGAACTGATTGTACTGTACATAACTACACGGGAAAAGAAAAACTCTTAGAAAAAGATGTTTAGTTTAAATATTATATTATGTATTGCAAAGTACAAATTAAAAAAGTTTAAATATTGCTCAATTTTGACAGTTGTAAACTGTCACTGAACTCAAACACGGAGATTCTAAATATTATACATCGCCATTCGTAGAAGCGACATCTTCAAGAAATCTAGACCAAGCGAAAGTCCGAATAAGGATAACTTCTGGAACTTCTTTTACATGGAATATGATGCCCAATGAGATATTTGAATTTTAAATTCAAATTATTCAAGTAATGACGTTTGGAACAAATTGTATTATTATTTGAATTATCTATGTTTGCGAATTTGATTCATCACATTGCTTTTGGATAGGCAGACGCTTGAATATAATATATTAGATTTACTAATTAATCGGATTATAAAATATAGACACAACGACGTAACCTAACCCCTAGTGTTCTGATAAAAACATTTATTTGTATGTCGCGATTAATTATGATGTAACAATTTGAAATACAATTCGTGACATTTTTGATAAAAACATTTCATCTCGACCGAAAACTAAATACATTTTTAATCCGAAAAAATAATTCTCACCTTGATGTAGACTCTGATCTAGCTAGTGAGATGGTCAGAGAACAAATAACTGATGAAAATATGTAATAATGAAGGCATAAAATAAAATAATTTATGGACCCAAGGCCAAGGCCCGTTATAAATACATTTTCTGTTCATTTTTTTGTTTTCAATTCCACATTTTATTCCATGTTTTAAGATCGCTACCAGGGAATTCGCCCCCATCCTCGCCCTTCACCGCCTCGCGAGACAATGGCGGCCCACATAACCTGTTTAAGGCGAGGCACTTTAAATTTTTTCACCTGCGACATGTTTCGCAATGCAACGAAAAGACATCCGCCGCGTAGGAAAATTGTCGATCCCCGCCACCGAACTTGGGAATCGAGTCTCTGATTCCGCCGGTCGCCGTGGGAAGTGAAAGTGGACGAGCAAAGGCCGAATGGCTCAAATTTAGCAAACCGCCGGAAATCCCATGTCATCAGCTCGCGAATCTCGCACCTACGGCCCGATCTATATATCATATATTGCCAGGCAAATTTTGTAAAGTTAAATGCTATTCTTTAAAAACAATATAAGAATATCCTATTATACATTTGTATATATGAATATAGGTTGCTTAAAAATATTAAAATATTGGGTATCATCAAAAATAACGGACGTGACGGAGAGAGTAGCTCAGGTAAAGTGTAAATTAGCGGATCACTGGATGTATGGGTCTTTCTAAGATGAGATGGTCAGACACCATTAAATGTGTTACGGAAACTCAATGGAGACGCCTGATGCGAGATACCGAAAGTGTCCAATCTTATTAGACTTAGATTATGGTGTTACCATGATATTATGTTATACTCTAATATGTTATATTATATATAGGTTTATGAACTTTCGTTTAACTGACGTCTTTAAGCAAAATTAATCTATCCTATTAAAAATGGATTATCGTCGAACGCGAAGAACAACACGTTTACAATTAGCGAATTAGTAAATGCAGAAGTAGACGCTTCTATCAGCCCTAAGCTAAGTTCAATACCTTTCAAATGTCATTCTGTTAGGAAACAGCATAAGTAAGGACTCCGTACAACACGGAACAGCTGATCCGTTCCCGACTGCCTAGTGGAATTTTCAATTCAGTAGGTAGCAATTGTATTGCTCGAATAGAACGATAGATTAAAACAGTGGCTAGCAATTACAGTAGCAACAAATGAATAGTAGAAGACTACAACGCTCCGGTGGCGTCGCGCGGTAGCATCCAGAACTACGCCACTAATCATTCTACTGGTACACGTAATTATAACATATGAATTATTTTAATTTATATTTGTTTCCCAGAATTTTTAGTAATGCACAGCTTTTTTGCTTGTATGCGGTGCACGCTCCTGTTTATTAGGCATTAGAGGCGCGTTGCTGGCAGCGCTTGCTGTAAATCATCACATAATAGATGGCTAAATAAGAAATAAATGTTGAGCAATGTCAATCTTCAATACAATACAATACAACACACTGCAATACTTCGGACATGTCACATGACATACGCATACAATGGATAGACCTGGTCCGACTATTGACTAGCGGAAGATCGCCAACAATGGACGGATCTGGTGCAATTTACGGATCTGGTGTTCGAAGAAGGTGGCGCCGGATAGTTTTAATTGTGATGTCACATTGTCATAAAAATAGTTTGTATATTTTTATGTCTACTATAAATATGTTTAGGTATATTCAAATTTGCATCGCACGGAGTGTTGTATTACAAATCAAACATGAATGGGTATTTGATGACGTGTCATATTTTTCTTTGTTACGTTTTAATATAATGGTAATAACTATTTTAATGACTTTATTAAGATTGCATTCAGAAGGCCATGCAGAGTGGACATCTCGTATGTTCAGCAAGCTGGTCAATATAAAGACTCACGCACTTCTTCAACGAGCGTGTAAGTCTTCATAGTATCGAAGTATATAAAGAAATTAGTCCAATAGTTTGTTTCAGTTCTTTAATAATGTGTTAGCTACTTATGTATACTTTATTAAAATGGACGCATGGCTTGAAAAAGGTTGCTTGAAAGATTTTTGAAGACAACGCTGTTCCGAAAAACAACAAAAATAATTTACTTTTAATTTTACAAAATTTTGAACTTTTTGAAAATATTTAATTAATCATTAAAATAAAACACAACGTTGTTTACTTCACATAACACTTTAATAAAATATTAATTAAAACGTTTTCGACGCTCACTGCGTCATCGTCAGTAATAAACTAAAGCTTTAACTAGAATATAGACTATTGTGGGGGGAGGGGGAGGTACATGGGGTGAAAAATTAATATCTAATTAAAGGGTTGTGTGAAATAACAATTATTTTCAAAAAGTTAAAAATATTGTACAAAATTAATTACAATGGACTTTCACAGAGGTAATCACGAAAATTTTGAAATATTAACAATAAAAATTTTGGTTTGTGATTGTGATGTACAAATTTTGCTCTGCAATTGATTAAAAATTATAATTCAACAGTGAGATAGTACGATTTCAAATTGAATAAATTCACTAACATGTAGTCGCGTACTTGCGAGAGCGTGAAATGAAGAATTTGATTCATAAGTTATTTGTTTTATTTGATGCGATTAATATAATGTTTTGTGAATATTATATTAGTTTTCTTTCTGATATGTATTGTTGGATTTAATTAAGTTAATTATTTGTCAATAAGCTAGCCATTTTTTAATTGTAAATTCAATAATAATAATGCTCGTTTTCAGCGTACAAAAATATAAATATGAAAATAGCGCCTAGTCTCCTTCCACTTGACTCGGTAACTTTATTATGCATATATTAAAGAAGCAAATAAAATATCGAGAATTTTGTAGTTACATATTTAGTTTTACGTCCTTTTTGCGAAGAAACATTCTAGAAAACAATGTGTTAAATTGGCCCTTGAAAATCTAAGCTATAAACATAATCACAATTAGAATTGTCGACATTTTTAGTTTTTTTAGGGTTGTGTGATAAACAAGGCTATCACATATTTAAATGAAGTGAAGCAAAATAAATTACACATTTTTTATTTGAAAATCTCCCAAGATTGAATGCAAACAGGATTGAGAAAAAATAGTTAAATTTTGTTAGTGTTTTATATACGCACCTAGGGAAAAATTTATTTTTCAGCTTACGCGAAAACATCAAGAAAAAAACAGCTTAAACACTTTAAAAAGAAACATGTACCCCTAAACTTATAATATTTTTATGTCGCTAATGGTATACAATAATTTTTATTAATATACACTTCACTTTTAGGATGATAAAAAAAAATTGTACATTAATATTGTTATAGCATAATTTGAAATTTATTGTATTAGTAATAAATTCAATAAAAATAGAAGATTTTTTAGAAAATATTTTTTACTGTGTTGTCTACGCTGAAATTGACAATTTTCAAGTTTTTAATAAATAAATAAATTTTCAAATATACAAATATAAAACTTAGTATCTCCCCTCTAAAATTCTACTATCTTAAATTATAACTAAATATGAATCGCGGTCAACGCCGGGTACAGACCATTATATAAAACAACATTATTAGGTCTTCAATATGAACGGCAATAAAAATAATGAAATGGACATTTTAAATATGAATTAAATACATTAATTAGAAAGATATACATATAAAATCAATTTTATCGAAAAATATTGTTGTTGCGCCACCGGGATTCGAACCTGGACCTCTTTCCTAACCGGGGAAGGTGCATTATCCAACTATGCTACAGCGACAATCTTCGAACCTATATGTTACCTTTTTGATATTAATACATTTAATCGTTCCATTATTTGATCATTATTTAATTCACATTTAAAATATCACACACCGTCTGTTCTGAATAATTACAACTTCACAATAAGAATGTGTTCTCCTAATAAATGGATAAATTTAATCCTGTCGAAACAATGTGATGATCGAGAATGTAACGTTGAAATATGTGCGTCGTACGTCACGAAAATCACGTTAGATTCTTATATAAAAATTTGTCGAAAGGAAGAGCGAAATAGAGAATTGAGGTCAGTCATTTAAAGTAAAAAGTCAACGATCTTTGATGACTGACTGGCCAATTGAAAGTGTCGGTGTCCGTTGCGAATCATTAAGAAAACAATTATGCGTGTGTGTAGACGAAATAATGTATCGCACTGTCTAAAGAGCACAGTAGATGAGCGTCGTTGTCAGACAAAAATGAAAGCGTGTTAAATATGAATTAAATATATTAATTAGAAAGATATACATATAAAATCAATTTTATCGAAAAATATTGTTGTTGCGCCACCGGGATTCGAACCTGGATCTCTTTCCTAACCCGGGAAGGTGCATTATCAACTATGCTACAGCGACAATATTTTTAGCGACAATTTTCGAACCTATATGTTACCCTCTTGATATTAATACATTTAATCGTTCCATTATTTGACAGAGCCGTCTACCTTATTTTTACAGAATCTCAAATACCTTTGTGTAAACTGATAGCAGACGCCAGAATTATCAATTCATTTTTATTAAATTTTGGACACATTGATACAACTTTATTATTTTAGGAGAACACATTGTAATTACAACTTCACAATAAGAATGTGTTCTCCGAAAGCATGTTATATTAAAAAAAAATTAAAATACGTAATGACAAAACTATCGTAGTTTAAAAATCAGTATCAACAGTTTTAGGATGGGTAAAAGCTTAAGTTACCACTTAAAATTATGACATATTTTTTATGAATCTGAATAAATTCTGAATGGTGAGTTGCTACTAAATTTTTTTTTTTTAATATCAAGCCGTACACATTGTCAGAGGTATTCAACATGATCATTTATAATATTTATTTTAATTATATTAAATTAGTTGGTACAGTATCTACTGAAAAAATCACGTGTAAATCACAAACCAGTAAATGAATAGACATGAAATAAAGTGTACATCTATATGTGAAAAGGGTTCGGAACATTAGTTGCGGGACTTTAATTAAGATGTTAGTTTTTCCGCTTGAAAAATGTACCTTGGAAACAAAGAGATCACATATCTATTTCGTACTTAAAAGGAAATTGACACATCACTGCAATGCAATGTATCAGTTTTATCAAATTTATACATAAATTAGACGATATTAAAGACACATGGATTGGTGGGATAAGATCCCGTGGACTGTATCGATTACAATAATTATTAGTTGACGCAACCCAAATTGGATTCAGGAAGGAACATTATGGCAGATGGATCTGGCCTACCTTACTCTAAAGTCCTGGGTTGGACGTCAAGTTTTCACCTCCAGTAGTAGCACGTTTTTTGTGAAGAACCGAGATATCACTGTACTTCCGGAGTTGTTTAGAACACCGCCTTTTCGTGGTCCTAGCGTCACGCACGGCGCTGTTTTCGGACGGTAAAAAAGAACACAAATCAAGTTGGCCAGAGCGGGACAGGTTTATATTGGAAGGACAAAATGCACAGGGAGTAGGTACTACGTCAACATGGATCATTATCGATGGTATATATCGAGAAATATATTTTTTGTTTTTATATTGATTATATTGCCGTATTATTGTATTTTTTTAAAAAAAATCAATAAAGACCAGTTTGTAATGAATGAAAAAACAGTGCTTTGAAACAAAAAAATGTTTTTTTTTCGATATATCGTTGTAAGACATAGTCCACAATATTTTATGGAAGGATATATGACTAAACTATGAGTCGAAAATGTTCAAAGAGTTTGTACAAATTCTGTATCGTTATGGAAAATAATTGTTTTTATTATTTCATTATTCAATTTAATGCTTTCACACAAACGATTATATACAGAAAACATCGTTGTCTAAACTTAACCCGTTGTTATTCTGTATTTTTGCTCCAGGTTCGTATTCACCTAACAAAAAATAGTCTGACCAAGACCTTTTATTTTAACTTATTTAAATAATCGCATAACTATAACTTTTTTTTAAATCCTTGTATCTCTGATAAGGTTGAGGTTAGGTTCGAACATTTTCGACACAAATTTTAAATACACCTATATCTGCCCCTAAAATATTGTACACTGAGTATGTTACACACAATACTCGCATTGGCACGCAAAGAGGTTGTACAAAGTCCTGTGTATAGACCGGAAAAGGTTGCAAAGTGACGAAGAGCTCCAGTCGTCTCGGACCACCCTTGCCACTGGACCAAGCCCTCTATTATTCCAAGAGTGTGTGTGGGTGATACTGTGCAATATCATCTACATCTTAAACAATTCGACGTACAGGCCTCTGCCATGGCCAACCCAAGAAGCCGAGCGGCAATGTACTCACAAAAATGATGGAGGAAGATCCTATGCTCAGAACCGCCCTGCCCAGTGGATAGTGGATGCGCGTCCACTACATGTGAACGGGTAAGCGGTTCGAGAATAGGACTCCTCAGCCACACTCGGACTCGCAATCGTGAGCATCCTCGTAACGAGGGACCGCCGAAGAAGAAGAAGATAAGCATGCAAATATATTTGAAGAAATATCACGTTTTTATAATTTTTTTGGATAATCTACCAAGATCTGGAGCTGGCAGAAAAGGAACGAAAGTAGACTGAATGCAGTGGAAATGAGATCACATATACGTATATGTGGTAGATCCATCTATGACAGAGTAAAGAATGAAGAAATAAGATAATAAAAGAGAGAGAATGGTAAAAAAGATATATGACGCGAATGTTGATGGCACCAGAAGTTAAGAACGTCCGCGGAGGTAAACCAGATACTGGAGGATGGTCATGTTAGAAGCCGCAATAACCGGCGAGCTTGTATGAGATGTACGAATATGAATATGTTTCTTGAAATTGTCCTTTCGTCAGTTTTGCGGTATCGGAATGGAAATGGTGTTCTTGCACTGATTCGAGTTGCGCACAGCTGACTGGTGAGGCACATAATGCGGTTAGATTTATGGCTGTGAGCGTTTGGAATTAAAGCACCGGTTGCACCATATTTGATCGTGACTCCGCGCAGATACCAATCCAGAGTGTTTATTGTATTATGCATATATCTCTATCCAGCCTTTATGGATAGTGATAAATAATACTATATTTGATTTACGGTATCCAAAACACGAGACACGATTCAGTAATCCTGTGCCGGCAGTTCGGCGGACAAAGAAAACGGATTATTGCCAGGATGTTTATTTGATTTTTATCTTTTCATTTGTGGTCACTGATGGCTCCAAAGCGACTCATTCTAGAACATTGTACATAATTAGCAAAATGTCTTGCTTTTTCTTTTCACATTTGCGAAATGTGTTCTAATCCATCCTGAACACCATCCAGAAGTTGAAGTGTTGCCTTGCTCATTACTTGGTAGACATATTTTTAAACAAATATCTCATAGAGACAAAGCTATTTTATTGTGTAATTACAGGACTTACGACCTGTCTTCGGCTGGCTTATATATATATATATAACGTTCACCAATTCTCACCCCTCTAACTCCACATTTATCAAATTTTTGAAAGTTGTATATATGTTAGTATGTGGACTCGCCTCGAGTACCACTACATCATCACCATCTACGGACCAAATTTAAGAATTCATTTTTCCCCTTTTTTTTTAAACAGCATATACGTTATCACTATGAGAATCTGATTTTTTTGAAATTATTTTAAAGCATTATTCTATATATGTAAAATGTTTTTAACGTTTAATACGCCCGAAAAATCAATAATTTTCAAGTTTTTATACATATCTTATTTTGATCAGTATATTGTATTAGCAATATTTGAATATGTTCAAGAACACGCAATAACTGGATTTTACCTACAAAGGCACTGCTATTAAACAGATGAAAACCTCATTATCTTCTTCCCTCAATTATATTTTTGAACGTAATATGTCCTATTCATTCTTCATCTTCTTTTCGTGTCATACCCGTTCAACGGATCGCTTTGTTCACTACTATCTTACATTATTTATCCACGATGCTTTCCTCTGTCCAGTGCCCCGTCCTCCAGCAATCTTCCCCTGCATTATACGGTGCAAGATCTCACACTTCTCTGGATGTCTCATAACGCATCTGAGATATTGAAGTTTTCGGATATTTGTACTCATTTTTCTTTATTCGTTCAAACTAAAACATTTTCATTCGTAACTCCATCTATCCAGGTTATTTTCAGCATTCTTCTGTAGATCTACATTTGAAATGCTTCTACTCGCCTTATCATTTTTTCGGTAAGCGTCCATGCTTTCATTCTATAAAATAATATCGAGAACACGAAGCATCTGACCATTCGCATTCGTAATCTGAGGTTAATATTCTTCTTCTTTTAAACAGGTTATGTTGTCCGAGCTTGATTGACTCATTCATTTATTAGGAATGTTTTTTGATGCCCGCAACTCAAAACATCCTTATCTGTCCATTGTCTACGCTTTGCTTACCAATAATTATCATCACCATTAATTGCCTGTGTCTCGCCACAGTTTTTCTCATCCATCTGCTGCTCGCCACTGTTCTGGTGTCGTCGCTCCAGAATCCCAATTCCCAATCATCCATCATTTCTTTGATAAATAATATATGTGCACCCCATTACCACTTGAGCATTTAATTTTTAGGGCAACATCTTATTACTCTGGTTCTCAATTTTGTACGTCAGATACTCCTGACCTATCCAAGATATCCCAAGGATAGTCTTTTTAATTGCTCTTTGGACATTGAGTATTTCATTGACGCACCCGTTGTAGCCTTTAGTCTTCAGAGACTGTGTTACAAGAGCATATTCTCAAAGCCAAAATATTTTCCGATTATGCAATAATGATAAGTAATTAAATATATTGCGCAATCGAATAGCTCAGGTGTAAGATGAGACGTGACAATGCTTAACTCCAGAAAAAAAAATGACGGACAAAGGGTACAGAAAGATGCAAATTTTAAATCAAAATCAAACAATTGTATGGAAACAACCGCGTCTCATCGAGCTTTTCGAGAAACCACATTCGTGTCATTTACAATATTAATCAGAAATGAAAATTGTTATTTCTTCGAACGATGCTAAGACCGCTTGTATATGTATGTAAGCAATCATTTAATATTTGGTGTCACGTTGCGCAATACTTCTTGTGAACTATGAATAACAAGGGGGTACACTTGTTTACGAACAAATTGGTAACGTTTATTACCGAGAAACAGTGCCGTGCGGCAGGCAGCAGCTTGCAGCCCGCACTGATTTATTTTCATTCTAAAGCTTGCGCAAGCCGCGTCACGAAGCACGGCCTGCAGGGTTGCCGACGAACATAATTATTGATATTATCGGTGTTTGTGACGCAAAATTATACGTATTTTTACACCTGCAGCTTGTTAGTTGTCATGCCGTAATGCAAATACATTTTGCATCAGAAATGTTACAGATATTTTGTGGATTTGAAGAGAATTCATTTTCATTTCGTTACTGCTAATAGTACGCATCCGTCTCTCGAGATTGTAGTTTATTTTCCCGTTCTCGCGAGTTTTTCGAGATCAGAGTTGATCAATTTTTGCGAATTTCTCGTGGTTGTAGTTTGTTTTGCTACTGTTGCGGGTTCTTAGAGATGGTAGTTTATTCTCCAATTTTAGAGAGTTTTTCGAGGTTGTTGTATGTCCTTCTATTTTCGCAGGTTCCTCGAGGTTGCAGTTTGTCCCCCTTTTCACGCGGGATCCCGGAGGCCGCGGTTCGGTCACCCCGGCAGGCCATGAACCGCGCTCGCTCACGATATTATACAATTAACAATATCTTATTTTGATCTACATAAAATGCAAATGCGGTAGATATTTCAACCTCGTGGAAAGAAATACGTGATAAGAGAACCATTCCGCCCGCGAGCGAGGTCGACTCACTTTTACGCAATTATTTATTTAAGACGCAGATTTACTTTTAGGGAATTAAATCGTGCGTTAATATTTTGTACGCTTTCCATTATAATATTAGTTTTGTGCTTGTGGGTCGTTTGTCCGATTTCACAACTTCTCACGAGAGGCGAAAACTGACTGCACGACACCGAATGCACTTATGCCAGATGCAACAGGATTGATCTCTCCCTGCTTCCCAAACATTTCTTTTAATTGACTATAGTATTACATTGTATACCACATTTACCTAAGTGCAAAACATTTGAAAATACCCTTTTATTATGGTGATTCTATTTATTTGTTTATTCTTAATATAGTGCACACTGGAATAAGATCCCGTGGACTGTATCGATTAAAATTAATGGTTAGTTGACGCAATCCGAACAAGAAAGAAATATTTGCAGATGGATTTGGCCTATCTTGATCTTGGTCCTGGGTTGGACGTCAAGTTTCACCTTCAGTGGACTCGCACTTTTGTAGTTAAAAACGGAGATATCACTGTACTCCCGATGCTGAAGAACACCGCTTCTTTTTCGTGGTCCTGGCGTTACGCACGGCGTTACTCTCGACTATTAAAATAAACATATATGTTGACAGCTCGATGTCAGAATGCAATCAGTTCCCACGTCGACAAAATAAGGTATATTAAGGCTTATTGAAAGGACAGAATGCACAGAGAGTAGGTACTCGACTTGTGTCAATAATAAGTATATTTATATAATATATGCTGTAATATAAACAAGATCAAAATGTTTATTTTTACTTCAAACTTATTTATTTATTTTATTTAGTACTTGATGGTCACGAAATATGGATTCTCAGTAAAAGAGCAATATCAAGAATCTAAGCAGTCAAAATGAGATATTTTACAGGAGAAACAGGAACGACATTAATGGACTGACTAAGGGGTACTGCGATATGGTAGATCCTCGGTATGGAGCCACTATTTCTACATTTGGTAATTTCAATTGGGGTCTTGTGATTGTTAGGGGGACGATTACCAAGAGGTATTGTGTTGGTAATTTCGGAGAAAGGCGACCGATGGGTCACCCCACACTAAGTTGGGAATTATTGTTGACCTACAACAAAAAATGTATGAAGACAAAATGGGCCTGGATCAAGTACTGAAACAACATAAGCCGGTAGATAATGTAGGCGCTTTGTTTGTGGACCCCTGCCCTCTTAGGATGAGGGAATGAAAGTGATGATGATGACCTAAAAGTACCTACTTAATCACAGTACTTTCGAAACTAGCAGTTACAATAACCCAACGAGTGTATAGTACAAAGTTCAGATGAGAAATTTTTTATTTTTTTATTATTTATCAGTATCGTTTCTAATCTATTATTTAAGTTTATCAACTGTAATTAACTATAAATTGACAACCTTTGATCTCTAACATTATGCTTGAACGACTGGTTGGGATACATCGTTGCTGGCTTTTTCATAAAGGTGTGGATCTCGCGATGGGAAACGCTGGGAAGACCAGCAGACTGAAATGAGATTAGAGGACAGAGTGACTTAAACATACGTGAGTGTATCGCAAACTGTCACATCTATAATTGCACTATTTATATAATAATATCACTAATTTATGTTTGTGGCAGTAAATGTATATATGTATGTATAATAAATCACAGTATGAAATATGACTATGTTCTAGTATCTCTTATTTAAGTTGATCAACTGTAATTAACATTATATATGTATGTAGTTACCAATAAAGAAAGCACATAAGGGCGTCGAAAGAAGTAATTTTTAAATTCACAAACTAATATCTAGTATTTTTTTTGTATAATGCATCTTAAATAATTGCATATAGATTTTCGGGAGTTAAACTTTTCTTGAGAGGAACCAGTACGTGAGTGAAAACTCATAAAACGGTTTCGCGAAATGGTGGGGTCCTTTCGATGTCTTTCGACATATATGTATTGAAATTGACATAATTGTTTGATACCTACTGCATGTTTATTGATTCTATGGTTAAGACACTCGCCTAGTGCGCAGTGCGTACAGGCAAAAAAGATGTGCAAAACTAAAAATTCTGGGAAATAAATATAAATTAAAAAATTGGATTAACATTAACGAAAACATTATTTTGCAATTAGTGACATATGTGTACCGGTAGAGACTTTAATTGCTTAATTCTAAAAACTCACCGCAACTCACAGCTGTACTCAAGAGCGCTCTTATTTTATTCGCCGCATCGTGCTATTTACATTACTCAGTTCTGTCTTTAAGCTAGTGAATGACTCTAGTCATATAAATGGCTATTTACTGAATTGAAAATTTCTTTCGGTTGATCCGTTTTATATGGAGTCATAACAGAATAATATTAAAAATGGTTACAACTGCGTGCAAATCATTGAAGTGTCTACTTCCTATTTTACTAATTTGCGAATTTTACTATCTTACTGTTTTTAACCTGTTGATTTGATTTGATTTCATTGTTCAATAAATTTGGTACATGGATTGGTTTTTGATTTGGAAAAACAAAAAGCAATTCGTAGAACTATTTCCTACGTTAACCTAATAATAACTTAATAATTATTTCCTTCAGTTATTACGTGAAGTATTTTCAAACAGTAAATGAAGCATGTTCAGTCATAGAAAGTGTTCTTAAAAAACGTCCAAAATTTTTTTATATGGGTATTATTTTACGTTAAAACTTAATCTTTAAAAAACACTATTAACACTACTCTAAAATTATATATAAATACATGGTAGGGTCGTATAAATGACGGATTTATTTTGTCCAAAGACGTTCATTAAACGAAAGTACATATTAAGGAGAACACATGCTTATTGTGAAGTTGTAATTATTCAGAACAGACGGTCTGTGATGTTTTTATACTAATTTAATGTATTACTTCTAAATATATACATATTTTTCCCGGATTGGAAATAGAGATCCAGGTTCAAATCCCGGTAGCGCAAAAACAATATTTTTCGACAAAATTGATTTTATATGTATATATTTATAATTAACACATTAAATTAGTATTTGAAAGTACATATATTGTATTACATATATGATGTATGATTGTATAATATCATTGGTAACAGCATAACCTAAATCTATATCTACTGCACGCCACTGCAATCAGTCCAGTCACACCCATAGTAAATGAAGAAGAATGAAAATGAGAGAAAATGTAATTTATTAGTTGTATTTCAAAACATCTATTTATTTAACATTCAAAATGAAAAATTGAACAAAAATATAAGTCTTTTTATTTATTATCTTTGTTTTATTAACCACTAAATTGAGTTTAAATACATCTACCGGTTTCGAAAAATACTTTTTCGAATTTTTTCCTAAAAATTATTCGAGTAAATTTGTATCAAGTAATGATTTGAGTTAGGTACTAAAGATTCTGGCAAAGAAACACTAATACATGTTTTAGTTGGTTATGACATCCTGATGAAGAAAATGGTATTTTTCGAAACCGGTAGATGTATTTAAACTCAATTTAGTGGTTAATAAAATGAAGAAAATAAATAAAAATATGAATTTCAACCACAAAGTTAATATTGCTAATTTTAAAAATTAAATATATGTTGTCCCTGCGCGCATTTTGACATTTGGCTGTTTGAACGCGCATGGAAAAAGTAAAACAACTTCCTACTTATTTTTAATGACGTTAAGAAGTTATCAAAATGCGCATTAAATATAGTAAACTCCCCCGCGAGGTTGGCTAACATTTTCCCCACTCTTTCATTCGTTTACGAACATGAATTATTGTCCGTGCTACTTTATATAATAATACAAAAGTACGATAAAATAGGATTTTTATTATTTTTCACTTTGACGGAAACGCGTTGCGGAGACCGCAAATGAAATAATTAACATTTAATTATGCCATTGTATTGTGTTATCGGTTGCAATATATAATTATTATCGGCATCTGTATTGCGGAATATTGAATGTTTATTTTAATATTACTGAGTAAAATCAGTAGCACTGTTACCACATCACACTGTATCTATCTATTACGATCACACGTTGTGAAATATATTCCCGGAGTTTGCGTTGTGATGTGATAAATCGACGGCAACATTTGACATTATTCCACTTTCACAGTTGAGGTAATTCTTTCTGTTTTACGATATCGTGTAGTTTTGAAAGTAACAATCCGATCCAATTTTCAATAACACAAAATCTATGTGTACATACATTTTTAAGCTTTTTTCTTAGTCGGCATAGTCTATGGATCCTTACGAAGGATATGAAGTCTGATAAGAAGAAGAACAGGCAATGTAATAGAAAGTAATGTCATTGTTATATTTTATTATCGTTGTTTTTTTAAATGGACGCCATGAACTTCGAACAGCGCCGGCACCAGACGTTTTATTGTTTTTTTTCGCCCTAGTAACTAAGTGAAGATGATTAAATTTAAGGGCGGTATTTTGTTAGGCCGGCATTTTGAAACTTGCCCAAGGGCGACTTTTTATTAAAATACGTTCTGGACATTAGTGTTGACTACAAATTGTCGCTTTATTAAGAAATAATTATAATGTTATTTCTTGGCTTGCTTATATCTGAATTATTTTTATTACACACTATTGGGATTTTTTTTTTCAATTTTTATTTTTTTTCGGTCGCACCTGTGCGTAACGCCGGCGCTGCTGGTTCCCATCTCTGCTATAACTTGATAATCAATTATACTTCTCATTGACTATCACATAAAGTTAATTTAGAAATGGCAGTAACTTGCTATTATCAGTGCTGTTAAGCGCAGTTGCAATGGAAAGAATAGACAGTAGATGTGTGATTAGTATTTGAAAAATCAATGGGAAGATATAAACTGATAAACGTATGACTTTTATCGCTTCACTAAGAAGGTTAGGCAGCCAAGAATATATCACTTGATATACATATATGTAGGCCATTTTTAATGTAAGAATCGTTTGCGTATATTGAAACGTAAATACGCGCTTTAGACCGGAACGTTGATAGTTCCAGCTTTTCACTACGCCAGACAACTTCTCAGAAGTTCTTTATTAACCCGCCAATCGTTGCTCGAATAATGGCAAAACAACAATATACATTTGAGTGGGAGCAACTGGACTACCCTCCGCATAACCTTGGCGCTATCAGACTGTCATCATTTTCAGAAATTATGGGAATTTTTAAGCGGAAAATGCATGTAGACTGATGACGGTCCCCGCGAAACTGCCAACAAGTGGCTCAAGATGCAGAGGCAGCAAATTGTAGAGCTCGTGTCCCGACCTCAAAAATGATTGGACGTCAACGTAGACTATACAGTATATTATAACAGTGTTTCAGACAAATTTTCATTGCAATTAAAAAGTATTAATATAATTAAGTCATACGTATAATTTAATATAATCGAGCAACATAGAATATGTGTGTCGAATTTCTGTCGATTATAAAATTATCCGGGTAAATAAAATAGTTATTTGGAAAGGAGCTGAAGCGTGACAGTGAAGGTCACCGGTGAATGGAGGTTTATTGCTGACAGAATATTTGCCTGTCCCCGGTAAAAGGTTCTATTTATTTTTATTATTTCACCAACATTTGAACTTGTACGGACTTATATCATGTATGTACTGTATTAGCGCAAGCCCGGCCATTAAAAAATGTTTTTTTTTCGTAATGCAGATATGGCTTACTTAAATCGACAACTTCAGTATATATTCTTTTGAGCAAAAAAATTTTAACTTTCCTTTACAACATCATTAAAAATCAACGTTACTGAAGTCACACAGTTCGCATTGATAAACAGATGCTTTTTATGCGGTTAAAAGGCGGAACAGTTTACACAAAAAGTCGTGTTACATCTAACGTGTTAACACGTGCCACGTCACCCCTGCAGATAATTTGTTCTATTCCGAGTCGAGAAAAGTATTCGAAAATTCAGTTAAATAAATAAAAAAAATAGCAAATGCACAGCTCACGCTTGGCATGTGAGGTGTAGCGGTATCGATACTTGGCACCTCCAAATTTTTTTTGATTTCGATACCGGTCTTATTTTACTATTATATATAAACATATTCTACGTTAAAATTAATCTATGAATCATTAATGGATGATATAATTACGATATGAATATAAAAATCAAAAACGTTCGTCATTCCGATAACCCCAGTTTTTATCTTCTTTTATTAGATTACCTTTAAATATAAAATTAATCCACTTTCATTTAATATTGTTATGTTAATGCTAATTTACTCTGAACATTATGACATTACTTCAACACTAATATTTCTGTGAGTTTTTATGGTTAGTCTTATATGCTATGACTTTTTGCCACGCCACAGGCAAGATTGATTTTTTCTGCCTTAGTAACTTAAATGAAGATGATGTTTTCAATTTTTGTAACACCATCCCTCACACGTTGGGTGGTATTTTCTTAGCCCGGCATTTTGAAACTTGCTCAACGGCGGCTTTTTACTAAAATACGTTCTTGACACTAGTGTTGACTACAAATCACTGCTTTATTAGGAAATAACTATAATGTTATTTATTGGATTTGCTGTCTTTGATTGTTTATATCTGGATTATTTTGTTTTTCAATTATTATATATTTTTGGCCGCCCTCTTGACTCGACCGCCACAAGCAGGCGCCTGCTCCGCCTGTGCGCAACGCCGGCGCTGATGCTATATGTTATGTTAGTGCATTATGAAACTTTAAACTGCAAAAACCCCTTATTTAATTAATGAAATAAATAACAGACTTATTTCGGTGGCCTTGTAGGAAACCTTTTAGTGACCTTGAGTACAATATAAATACATATTTAAAAGATACTTTATTCATAAATAATTCACGAATTGGATGTATTAAGCTCAGATTTTCCATATAGTATATCTCTAACTAGCATGTACAACCCATTTAATCCGGGGATACTCGCATTTCTGAAAACGGAGAAACAAAACCAGTTTTCAGCCTATATCACACACATATTTCATTAAAGACCTTAAAGACACTTAAAATATGCTTTATTCCTCAAAATTCTGTAATGTTGGTAAAACGAGATAAAAGATAAGCTGAAAAAATAAATATAATAATTTTTAATTTTTTAACTTGATTCAATATTTCGGTTACACCTATATCCGTTTCTTACTAAGTTTGGGCGATTGTTCGGCTAGTCGGATCTAAGTTAAATATTTAACATCCCACTTATGAGATTTTATGAGAGGCAATCCAAGTCTCAGAAATTCTCCGTCTCGCGCCTCAGTTTACGTTTGCACGTCAGATGTCAAACGACAGTTTATTAACTATTGATGTTCTATTTTTCAGTTCCGTTGACAGTGAATGTGGATCTGTGTCATTTGTAATTTAATGTTCCACTGTTTGTCTAACTTTCAGTATAAATAATTGTAGATATCTATGTTTCTAGGTGACGAATCGAGTCTCGCTTACATGAGTTTAAGTTTTTGACTCTTTCTACCAATATCACGCTGATGTATCTCAACCAAGTCTCTGACATTAATCTCATCGTGTCTCATTCCGTGGACAGAGTAATTTTTGATTTGCACCTTATTCTACGATACTCGGTTATTCGTAAGTTTGGCGCTTTTAGCCATTCTGACCGAATACAATATACAGTTATTTATAATTTTCCAATCACCTTTTGGAAACAAACCATTTTTTTTTTATATTAACAAGGGTTCAGAAATTATACATACAAATACTAGGGATTTACTAGCAAGCTAAATATTATAAATAACCAAATACTCTTTGTAAATAGTCACCTTTTAAATTTGTTTTCATATTAGTTCTTACTTATTCACCACTTTATAGTTTTGTTTTTATCTATGATTGTATTTTTTAATTTCAGTATACCATACGTATCGTAACATGTTGAATAACCAATAAATAGTGGTTTAAACAAAGTATTTTGTCTAGTTATGAATACTAATAATAAATCTAATATATATACATAGAAATGCATTCAATTTTACATCGTTAATTAGATGCAAGTTATCCTCTCTCGTGCGAGATTCAGTTGAAAAAAACAGAACTAACCACGCGAACGTTTCTCATAACATTATGTGTAACATGATATTAAGATAAATGCTCAAATAACATGATATTATTTAAGGTAGTAATAAAAAAAGCAACGTTGCAAATATTATATTGAAAACATAAGATATACAATATATTTCATACTTACATTCTCTCAAAAACTCACGTTGTTAGCGAGGATACAAATCGCTTCGTCTATTGAATTATTTAAAAGCACGCTTTTAAATCGGCCATGTGTGTGTCACCGGAATGATAACGACACGCATTTAAATCATAACATTGAAAAATAGATTGGTTATACATGAATGTGTGAAAATTTTATGAATTTGTTGCCTATAATACAAGTTTTTGTTCTTATTTGTTTATATGTATATGCATTATTTTTACGAAAATTATTTACACGTTTTTTAATTAAAATATTTTTTATTAAGGAGAACACATTCTTATCGTGAAATTGTAATTATTCAGAACATAGGTCTGTGATATTTAAAAAAAATACTAATTAAATCTCGGTAGCACCAACAATATATTTTTCAATAAAATTGATTATATTTTAGGAGAACACATTCTTATTGTGAAGTTGTAATCAGTTTACTCAAAGGTATTTGAGATTCTGTAAAAATAAGATAGATGGATCTTTCAAATAATGTAACGATTAAATGTATTAATATCAAAAAGGTAACATATAAATTGTCGCTAAAAGTATTGTCGCTGTAGCATAGTTGGATAATGCACCTTCCCCGGTTAGGAAAGAGATCCAGGCTCGAATCCCGGTGGCGCAACAACAATATTTTTCGATAAAATTGATTTTATATGTATATCTTTCTAATTAATACATTTAATTGATAATATTTATCAGTTATTCTAGCCAAAATTTTTGCATATTTAAATTTAAATTATTTTTAATTATGTACTCTTAAATGAAATTGACTTGTAACTTAATTAGTTCTGTTCTATCATTTGAAATTTAAAAATCTATAGTATTCTTAAGTTCTCCTGTTAAGATTTTTATTGCTTGTCAACTTTTCTTAAGTTCATTAATCCCAACAGGATAAAAGTCTAACTTCTGTATTTCTTTAAAGAATATCCTGTAGAAAAAATAATTAAATTAAAAGCACAATTTTTTTAAAAGTTGTCTTTTTTATTTTCAATAAATTAAAACTGTGTTAATGTATGTGTACGTTTATAATTGTTTCAGGGGTATGATTTATTGTTATATAGGTATTAATAATACGTAAAAAAAAAGATAAACATGTAATACGTATATAATAAAAATACATAACAACATTCACGAGCGATTATTCATGACAAGAACGTCATCTGCCTAAAAAATCGTTATTCGGAGTTATCCCGAATAATTATTTGTCAAACGTGACAACTAAACATGTCTCTGTTGTTCGACGGCCGGTATAACATTACAGCAAACCAAATTGAAGAAAAGGTTTCTGAGAAATGTCGCTGGCTTTGTGCACGTTCGTGCGGTGCATTATATTTGCGTGCCTACCGTTGATACGCGTGCACGTGTCGGTGCTGAACTCGGCTGCAGCCCGTGAATTCCGTTGGGCAATCAGAAAGATATGGATCACAGTAAAACATGGTCATTTAAAGATATATATATATATAATATTATCTCAGAGAACACAAAGGCAGCTGGCGACCGTAGTGTAACTTGTGTCATATTCAATGGCGTCGTGGATAGTTAGTTCGTATTTTGAAATACTTATTTGTAATTTAACATATTGCAGAAACATGCAGGGCTGTCTCAGATGCTCTTATGGCCCGAGTTCACGATAATCTCTCAATGAAACTTTGATCTCTGAGAGTTTGTTAAAGGTGTGTGTGTGTATTGGATGCGTCATTCTGATCGGCGAGCAAAACACAAGTGATGATGATTCATAGATTTTGTTTATTCTTTTATTTCTGTATTCCAAACATAGATAAACGAGGACATTTTGTTATTTAAATTGTTTTACATTTTTGTTATCAAATTTTGTAATTTGTATGTTAATTAGGAGGAAAATTGTTATTGTTTCATTTCAGTATCGATTTCACTTTTGGATAAAACGGATGAGTTGGTCTCTTTTAGCACCTTATGTGCCTTAAATAAATAAACTCTGTACTGTTCTTTATGTGCACTCGAGTTGAACATCCGACAAAATTTTTGTCCGTGTATTCGAGCCATTACGTATTTCTATAAACGCAATAATTAACGTCAAATATTGAATTTTTGTAAGCTATTATAAAACTTTAGATAAAGAGCCTCTGGACATCACAATGACATCACTCTCAACAATAAATTTGTGTTTATTGTTTTGTTTTGCGATCCAAGACATGTTATAAGCTCCTTCAAACTACACTGTTTTATAAGTCAGTAGATCACAATTTTTTAAATAAAATAAAAAGTTTTATCTTACATTTGCCGCCCTGAGGCTTTGCATCACTTGTCTATTGGTAAAGGACAGCCCTGCAAATGTGATTAATATTATTTTATTGTATTCGTTTGGTGCGGGAAGTAATTGAATTTTCGCTTAAATACAACCATAAAATGTGAAGTGCATGCAGTGCTCGATGATTTGTGGATAGAGATTTGTTGTTTCCTCATAGGCGATAGTCAGCAGACATTAAACATGACGCCCACATCGCAGTGATGCATTTCATCGATAGGTTGTGCGGCACAGTTGAGTACTTATGCCGCGCCGCATAATTCTTGAACCAACAAATCACATTAAACAATGTATCCCATCCCTAGAGTTATTGTACAGTGAAACATTTATTATGTGTATTAAAACAGTATTTCCTACAGCAGAGATGTTGAAAGCGGTGATTTAGGTAATGATATCGATGCTGTAAAAGTACAATGGGCTGTATCGTCACTAAAGCAGTCTGTAAGAAATTTTCAGAAGTATTTTTGAAGTATTAAATAATAAATAATAAAAAATAATCTAATATTAATACTTTTTACACGTCTGTTCAAACGGGCTGTGTGATAAGTGCCCGTATTGATGGCGCTACTGAAGCAAAATCTGTATATCATTAGTTAACGCCGTCTTTCGAGCGACGCCTGTCAAAAAAAAATTCAGATAGATTTATAGAGTAGTTTTGTTTTGATGACTGCTGAAAGTGAGCAAGTTTGTATTCCAACCATGGAAAAATAGCGATATTAACGTATAAAGAAATCAAAGTGAATTTGACTCGCATTGAGTTTAGTTTGAGGCAGATTTTGCGAAAAATGATGCGAAATACGTGCGCAGCTTTATTTGTTTTTTGAAAATTTGAATTATTTATACGTTGACCTACATATTATGATTGATACATAATATAATATGAAATAAATATATATATATATATTGTAATATTGCAGTTAGGCCTCAGTAAGTATTGTCAATAAATCTCTATGTAATAACAACCGAAAAATGAGAACAATTTTAATCTCTGCAATACCGTGCGATCTTGTCAGAATGTTCGAGAGCGCAGCGCGTCGGTGTTGTATCATGTAACGTTGTTAATTTGAGGGAAGGGACCCCTGGAGGTACCTTTTAGGCTGATAGAATATTATTATGACAAGATGTACGCCATGGGATGATACCGTGAGTCCATCTGCCTATTCTCAGCTCCGGTTGAGGTATTCCGTCAATGTTCTTATTATTAATTGGAATGAAACGGACGACGATGGCCACGTGACGGAACGAAAGGCGTATGGTGATATTTGGAGGTTAAAACGCAGAGGTGTCTTTGGGAGACACCATTAACTGGTTACACGGGTGGTGCGATCAACGTCGGATTCCGAGGATAGTCATCAACGTCGGTAACCACCATTCTACGCGCTGGTCAATTGTCACATCCAGAAGTTTTCTTCATTGTATGATTTAGTATATTAGCGTTCATTAAATTCAGTTATATTTGTCACATGCAAAACCTGAAATCTTTATCATGACCTTGAATGTTTCATGTCTAACGCTCAGAGCGATCATCTTTATTCGCAATATTTTTCCTCAGTCTGTTAGGTTTCTTACTGTTTATGATGTATTGTCTAGTTACAACAAAACTTCCTCTAAATTGTATTAATTGATCTATATCATTAGGAGAACACATTCTTATTGTGAAGTTGTAATTATTCAAAACATACGGTCTGTGATATTTTAAATATGAATTAAATATATTAATTAGAAAGATATACATATAAAATCAATTTTATCGAAAAATATTGTTGTTGTCTGCTATCAGTTTACTCAAAGGTATTTGAGATTCTGTAAAAATAAGGTAGACGGCTCTTTCAAATAATGGAACGATTAAATGTATTAATATCAAAAAGGTAACCGAGCATTGAATCATATTAGCCATATGTAAGTTCAGAGTAACGGACTCACATTTTCGTGTGCCTCCACTGACTAGCTGTTGAGAGTGAGTGGGACGTAGAGGCCTGTAAGGTCACGATATATTTAATTCGCAGATTTTTTTTTTGATTGTATAGAGTGCACGCCCCTGGTTGAAAGTGTTTCTCATATGCATCAAGACATGTCTGAACACGTTTGTTCACATTGTCAAAGACTTTATCCGGTCAGATCTGTTGAATGTGGGTGGCGATTACTACCTTTATCAACTCATCAATTGTGTGCGGATTGTTTTCGTAGACCTTTACTTCCTAGGATTTCAGTACCCATAGACGAATGTTCTGGCTATTCACGTATTCTGAAAGATATAGCCATGACTCATCTGTGATAAAGATGCACATAGTAAACACTTTCGACATTTGCTGTAGGAAATACTAAAAAATGTTTCTCTGCACATTACTTTTGGGATATACGGTGCAGTATTGTCTATAATGCAGCGAACCAGTAGCGTATCTAAAAAAAATGAGCCCCAATGCAAAATGAAAGGGGCCCCTGTATATGTATTGTATATAAGCAGGGGCGTGCAGTGCATACAAGCAAATAAGCTGTGCATTACTGAAAATTCTGGGAAACAAATAATTCATATGTTATAAACGGACAAATTATTACAATTACGATAGTGCTGTCTGTGCATTTGCTTAGTTTTAAAAACTACCACGACCATCCACCGCTGCAGACTTAGCGCAGTTGTTGTCTTATGCGGAATTTTGAGCTATTAAATTCTGTTTTTAAGCTATCGTTTTACACAAACCATACAATTAACTACCTACTGAATTGAAAATTCTTATATGAGTAAGAAGGTATTATTTTACGTTGAAACTTAAACTTTAAAAACACTATGAATATTACTCAAAATTACAAATAAATAAATGGTAGGGTCGTATAAATGACGGATTCATTTTGCTTAAAGACGTTGGTTTAACGAAAGTTTATAATATATTATATATGATTGTATATTATCGTTGGTAACAGCATAACCTAAATCCATACCTGCTACACGCCAGTGTATATAAGATATAATTTAATATGAAGCAATATAATCTCTTGGCTCCTACAATATTCACTTTCATAAAAAAAACGAAAGTATGTTTTTAGGGATATACACTAATGGTACAATGGCTCCGATATACTCGCACATGTTTTCGTGATGCACGTGAAAATTGATTTTTGAATTTTAATTAGATTTCTCAATGAAAAGTAGCGATGCCAAATAGAGTATATTCTGGCGCGCGTCTTTTGATCTTCTACATAACGTGGGCCACGTTGGCTGCATTGGAGCAACAACAAAAATTGGGCCCCAACGCGGGATGGAAAAAGGGACTCCTAAAATAATTAATTTGTATTAAGTGTTGTATACCTATGAGGTATACGAGTATTAGTACTGCGTGGTTTGCTAAGAAAATAGCAAGAACTAAATTAGTCTCTTGTCTCATATAATATTCACACTTGATGAACACTTGCAATTTAAAAAAAAACTCGCTTCGCTTCAAGGCGATTTTAACTTCACGGCGATGGTCTGGCCCCTAACCTGACGTAGTAGCAGGGCACTGTAACTGTATCTATTGCCAAAATCATTTTTACGTTTTTCGTGAGAAACGATTTTATAAATTTATAATTTCATTTCTTGTTGGGAAATGTATCGATCGACACTCGAAATTTTTGGGCCCCAATGCATTGGTATTAGTCACGCCACTGGGCATATTCACGCCGCTGAACGGAAAAAATTGATATAAACACTAGCGAAATAAATAAAATAGCTTACCGGTATCTGCACAAATGAACCGTTGTTGAGCACTGGATAGGAGTAGAGAGGCACCACGGGGACGGTGCCGTTCTTCAGAAAGATCGGTCCCTGGATGGGCGTCACCGCTTGCGCGCGGCGTCCGCCATCTCCCACCCCTGTAACGGCAGACAGTCAGATGAGCTCACGGGCTGGCGCGAGGCGGTCCCGAGTTCCGTGTCAAGAATGTCGCTCCGAGCTTTAATTTCATTTCAATGAGAGACTTGTTGATTCTGTCTCAACTTCCTGAAACCTCGTCCGCAACGCGCTGGAACAGCTGCGAGGCCACACACTCATTATTCAAAAAACATAAAAGATTCGCGTGTTTTAAAAATGCCATATTGAAATCGGCTCCAAGGTAACTGGATCGTCATTGTGTTCCGTTCGTAGCTGGTCTGATTGAAAGGTCCACGGCCGACCTCAAGAGATTCTTTCATTCGCTCATCAGGGGCGAGGACGTCCGTAAAAGTTCACGTTTTAAAGAGCGCCTAATTATAATGCGACATTCTTTAAACGCGTTAGATTTTAATGGATTCTTTTCAGTTTAATCGAGACAATGATATTTTGAAATCATGAGACAGAAATATTTTTTCGCTTAAAAAATTAAACAAAATAAAACAATGTTTTTTATGACGTAATAAAGTGTAACGATACAATTTAATACTTTATTCATATAAACTGTTACTGAAATCCCTTTTGTTTTTTTTTTTTTAAATTAACAATACACCCACAAAACGTCCTGATAAACGTTTGTCCACAGGTATATTTATATCCATTTTGTTACATTTAATAACATAACAATTAACATAACAATTAATCACAGTTTAAACAATTCATTTCATTCTTACAGGTAAGACGGGTTATTATCGATAAGCCATTTTTTTTTATTATTTCTTCTAAATTAGGAGAAAGCGTGCTCTTTTGTAAAAACCTAGGTAGTTTATTTTTTATTGTAGGAAAAACAAATTCTATTATCCTCGATCCATACTCATTGATGATTTTGGGAATTATTAAATTCAGATTAGCGACACCTCTTGTATTTTTTCCGGGTGAAGCCACCCTATTTAGAGTATCGTTATTGTAATTGTATTTTATTAAAAGGAACAGTGACAGCCCGTGTACAGGAAGAACGTTTACAGAAGAATATAACAATTTTAGATTACGCCTCAATTTAAATGCTTCCAGGCTTACAATTTTTTTAACTGACTGTTTGAAGATTTTGTATTTGTTTTACATTTGAGTTACAGGAGTGAACCCACGATCGGATCCCACATCTTTATAATGACTTGACCTAAAAAAATAAATATATTCGTAAAACCGGCTTTGGGATTACGTAATGAGTTTTGTAGAATCTTTCTAACAATGGCCTGAGATTGGAGCAAATATTATTTATTTGCCAATTCCATTTAAAAGTCTTCATCGATAATTAAACCAAGGTATTTATTTAATATTATTTTTAATAGTTATGGTAGTGTTATGTTAAATTGGTTATGGTAGTACTATGGTGGTGGTTAGCAGCAAATTGGTCTAGTCAATAGTAAGAAAAATAGCATAGTCATAAAGAATAAAAATATTGTTATTGATTCGGTCGATGTAAATCCAAGTTAAGCTAACTATTATCAATAATTAGATAAAATACTTTGTTTAAACCACTATTTATTGATTATTCTACATGTTTCGATACCTATGGTATCTTCTTCAGGAAACAACGTACACTGAAATTAAAAAATACAGTCATAGATAAGAACAAAACTACAAAGTAGTTTTGCAAATATTGAAGAACTAATTACTCAGGCCTATTCTCAAAATTGCAATATTGAAATGAAGGTGATTGTTACACCAACCCTCAAAAATAGACAGATAGTTTTGACAGATTATGGTACGTTTATCTCCCTCACTCCCTCACTCTCTCTCATTCAAATATAGCACTATTTTTGAGGGTTGGTGTAACAATCACCTTCATTTCAATATTGCAATTTTGAGAATAGGCCTGATTATCAGATGTCGGGTCTACTCATTGGAAAGTTGAGCCATAAAATCGTAAACATTACACATTTCGGTGATGACAAGTTCAGACGGTGCAGCCGACTGTTGAATGCACATTTTTAGAAAATGCTAAGGGATGAACCCGTCTGTTTACAATTATAAGGGTGCCATGGGGGCTGGGGGCAAGTAATGACTGTTTATTATCGGAAGTCACAGTTGACAAGAGATGGGCCATCAATTTGAAGCGGCCGCCATATATTTTTTGAGTGTGTGACCGGTTCTTTTCTAACACGTGTAATATTTTCACGTTAAATGTTTTTTGTTTCACGTTAAAAGAATATAAATGAACGTTAACCCATTTTTCACTATATTTCTAATTAAAAATAACATTGAAGCGTGTAAAATAAAGATAAAGGAAGGAAGAGGACTAACCGTCGGCGGGAGAAGACCCTGCGTCATCGTCTTCGTAATAGTCATCGTCGTAGTCCAGCACCGCGTGCAGCTGGGCCCTGCCTTGACCCCCCTGCACTCTCGTGTAGGCGCCCCCCGGCCGGCCGGGAAATTCCTGCGACTGCGCCGGGGGCTCCGAGGGGGCCGGCGGGCCGTAGCCCCGCTCCTCGGCGGGGGGCGCGGCCGCGGCGCCCCGCTCGTAATACTCGTTGTTGATATTAGTCCTGACACTGTCGGGGGCTCCGGCGTCCTGGCCGCGGCCGTCGTAATACCCGCCCTCGTAGCCCTGGCGGTAGTCGGACGGGCCGGGGGGGCCGGGCGGCAGGTAGGCGGGCGAGCTGTAGGGGGCGCGCCGCGTCTGCGGCGGCTGCGCGAGGGGCGGCCGGGCGAAGGGTCGGAAGGGCTGCGGCCGCGCGTAGGGCGCCGCCCCCGGCAGGCTGTAGTTGGCCCGCGCCACGCCGGCTCCCGCGCACAGCAGCGCCGCCCACAGGCACAGCAGCGCGCGCTCGGCCATCGGTCACGACTTGCACGTTATCATTTTGCGAGCGCAATTTGTTCGGCGGAACGCGTGTCCGGTCACTCAGGGCACTAGACGCACTTACAGTTATTCATCTTCTCAGCGTGTAGAATGTAACCGACATTATTTTTCACGATTATTTTTAACTCTCATCTAAAAGATTGTCGCATAACCACTAACCGGACTGTGTTACTTTACACAGTGACAGGAATCTGCAAAAGATAAAAATATTTATTAAATTGTGTATAACCGAAGCTGATTTTTTAAATATAAATCTTACTGCACTAATAATTTTATGATTAAGACAAACGACCTAGTCCGCAATATTTTATGAGTGGACACCTGACTGAATTACAATTCGAAAATGTTTATATCTTTGCTTCAGCCCCTGAATCGTCCAACAAAAAATAGTCTGGCTGCTCGAAGTTCGAAAACCTTACACTAATTGTATTCAATATATGATATAATTTGAAATCAATAAAATATTTAATAAACCTTCGACTTTGTAAAATGTTTATATCTCTGACACGGTTGAGATTACGCACATGCAGCTTGAAAATTTTCTACTCGTATTTTTAAATATGTATGTACCCTTAAAAAATTGTGCACTAGGTGTGTTACACCCTGTATTATTGACTTATTGCACATTATTTTACTAACACACACACGACTCTTCCTTCCCACCTTCACCGATATTTCATTTTATTACTAACTAACTAACTAACTTACCATCACGCTGTTTCCCCGCGGGGGTAGGTAGAGAGATCCACATTCATACATCTTCACATACAAGCTCACAGATTAATGAGGCTTCTAACAGGACCATCTTCTATTTCTGGTGCCATCAACCCTTGCGTCATATATCTTCCTTACCATTCTCTCCTCATTCATCTGTTCTATATGACCAAACTACCTTAGTAATCATTTCTTAATCTTACTTACTACACTAAGATCAGCTATACATTCTTTCCTTATTTCTTCATTCTTTACGTACGCCCAAGCGATTTCATTTCCACTGCATTCAGTCTACTTTCGGTCCTCTTTATATCGAAATTCATGCATTTTTAATAGAAAATGTTACTTAGTGGAAACTGTGACATTACTTCAGTAGTTCTCAATTAAATAAAATTAAAATGGTAATACCGATGAACACGGTAAAGATACAGCGAATATTTACATTTCGATAATAGTAATCTTGAAAATTTGAAAAAGATTTTCTAACACTGTAATCTAACACGTAGGCCATATAATTATTATACGTGCTTCGGTCGATGTCACGTGCCACGCCGACGTGTTGTGGCGAGGGCCTCGCCGTGTGTCGCCACGCAGCGCGTGTGGCGGCGTCGCGCGCGCAGGTTACACATCTGCGTCCGGACTGATGGCAACACAGAGTCCCGATACTGCGGAATGCGCCGTCAGACACACGTACAGACATTGCCAAAGGCATCGGCGATCATTTTTGGTTGTAAACAGCTGGAACTATTTTATTATTTTTGATTTGAAATAAACTGCGCGGTAATCAGTAACCGTGCGTATTTTTTTTTACGTGTTTAACGTTAAATCTCTCAATCAATTCCAAGTGCTTTAGATTGAACCGAGTAATTGCAATTAACCCTTTGATTGTTGTCCAGAAAACATTTTTAAAAATTATCTTAAAATACAGATGACATGTTTAATAAATTAGACGTTTTTGATGTGAGACAAATCTACGCTAAAACTGTTCTAGCTCACTTATACAAACAGACTGACATACTTCAAAAAAAGTTATAGCACAATTCCTCCACGCAGAAATAAAGATTCTCTTCGAGTCCCAAGAGCGAGAACCACGTATGGACAAATAATTTTTAGGAGAACACATTCTTATTGTGAAGTTGTAATTATTCAGAACAGACAGTCTGTGATATTTTAAATATGAATTAAATATATTAATTAGAAAGATATACATATAAAATCAATTTTATCGAAAAATTGTTGCGCCACCGGGATTCGAACCTGGATCTCTTTCCTAACCGGAGAAGGTGCATTATCCAACTATGCTACAGCGACAATATTTTTAGCGACAATTTTCGAACCCATATTTTTGATATTAATACATTTAATCGTTCCATAATTTGAAAGAGCCATCTACCTTATTTTTACAGAATCTCAAATACCTTTGAGTAAACTGATAGCAGACGCCAGAATTATCAATTCATTTTTATTAAATTTTGGACACATTGATACAACTTTATTATTAGGAGAACACATTCTTATTGTGAAGTTGTAAGACCTATGTTCTGAATAATTACAACTTCACAATAAGAATGTGTTCTAAAAATAATTTTTATTTTTAAGTTTGGCAAAATCAACTTAATGATTAAAATCTATTATTTTAAATTGTTAACTTTGTTTTATTAACCACTTAATGATTTAAAATACATCTACCGGTTTCGAAAAATATTATTTTCTTCTTCAGAATGTCAATGACTAAACAAAAACATATGTTAATAATATATTTTAATTCATTAAGTGGTTAATAAAACAAACTTAACTATTTGAAATAAATAAATTATAGACACCTAGGATCTAAATTGTTTAATAAAATGTTAGAAAGTGTATCAACATTTAGAAGAATCTAAAAAGTATTTAAATTTTGGATTGGAGAGATGGGTCGATCTATAATTGGGACACTCATCCAAACATAGTGTTACCAGTCGAATGCCGTCTGCCAAGTAACGTATTATATTTAATGATTTTATTTATTTATTGACATATATATTTTTGTTATAACAGAGGTGAATATATTATAATATAACATTGTAATATGTTTATTGTGTGGGATGGAGTAGACTCCACCTGTGATATATTACAGCGTTGTCCTGGCTACTTTTCTAGATTGAAGTCTGTGTTAAAGTAGCCAGTCTTTTTAGTGCTGTTATTTAAGATTCGACAGGAATAAAAATAGAGATAAAATGTATATATAGAATAAAAGAAAATGAAGTGGGAGTGTTGTAGAATTAGTGTATTATTAGTGTAGGCACTGTATAATGGTTATGTTGAATGTTGGATAGCCACGCTTCTGATTGATCTCTACCCGATTGGATCATATGTTGGGTCCATATTTGACATGCATAATATATTTGTGCTGGAACTTAGTAGACATCAATAATCATAAAGATCTACACATAATCATCTAGACCTGATGACATTCCTGGTGAAATACGGAAATAATTCTCTACAGCTCGAACTTTTCAGTATAGGAAACTGAAGGGATGCCTACTGACTGAAATGGAAATATTGTCACAATTTTCAAAATAATTTATTTATTTTTTATTGAGGGATTTTGACAGTGTAAATATACTATAACAAACGTAATAACTATTTAACATGTGATACTAATAATGAAAATCCACAAAAATAGTTAGATACATAGGTATGTTTAGATGCAGAAAATAAATGAAAAGAGAAAAAGAGGGAGAAATGGTGGGGAGGTTGCAACTATTGTTGCGGTAAAGGGAAAGCAAGATGTGTTTATACAGGTAGAATGATTGGCCAAAATTGAGATTGTGGTGGTTCACAAGAAGAACCCTTTGAACGTAGTGCGGCTAATGTTAAAAATGTCAATTTCTGTAAATTTCTCATTATAGTATTTGCATGACCGGTGAATGTGGAAGAGTGCGGATTGCCGGGTCGATCTAGATAGTGCGTGGAGAGATATTAATTCTAATTGACTGGGACAGCTAATATGGCCTTGCAGTATTTTGAATATATAATATAGTGCATACATAAGTACATATTTTTATATAATATGCTCTAATATAAACAATATCAAAATCGTTCCCTTTTATCTTATCTTTCACATATTTGCTTAGTTTCATTTCGAATCTATGTAGTTGTAGTGGTATGTAGTTTGAATATGTGCATTCCATTTGTGTAAATTTAAAACAGAAAACAAAAACGAAACTACTTCTGTTCAGAGACTGTTTCGGAGTCGGTCATGTATTTTACAGCGGCGATATAAAATAAATAAAACGGATTATCGGTTGTGCTACAGTTGTGGAGGCTGGCCAGCCTAGTTTTCAGAAGATTCAATACTGCAGCGAGAGCGACCGTCGGTAAAGAATCGGCGAGTAACAGCCCAGTTTCGCAAAAGTTGGTGTCTTTTCATTTACATAGGTTGAATGAATATATTCAACAAACCAATTAGAAAACTCAGGACTAGCTATCGAAGTTAATTACGGCAACACTGGCATTTCATTAAAAATCTTCATCGCACTGTATATCATCGATTTCTGAGATTTAGCCTTCTTCCTGAATGGCAGTCTCGGTCTATCTTTTCCTCTTGTATGATGTTCGTACTCATGTTGATCTGCATCAGTGTTTCTTATAAATTCTGCCGATAGTGAGGATTTTACATTGAAATATATTTTCTGCTTAAAGGTCATCATATTCAGATCTTTCAGCACTGCACTGATTCGAGTATATCTATTTTTTAGTACTATTCTCGTAGCTTTACTTCGCAACACTGACAATTGTTGCATTTCTTCTTCATTAGCCAAAAACTAGATCTTTCTGCAGCAACTATATATTACGTTACTGATAACGCATGCACTGCTAAACCGTCTACTCCCACCGGTCGAGGGTATTCTTCCCGAGTCTCAGTGTAGATTCAGACCTGGTAACCGTGAAACTCTTAACTTTCATAATGCCCGTGTGCACACCGAGTGTCTCTTACGCCTCATTTGACAGAATTAATGTGTGGAGGTCTATCGCCTCTACAATCATCATCACCGCCGACGAACCCTGAACGCACCCATCATATAACAGTGCGTGAAACGGAGCTCCTAACAGCCGTAAAAACGTAACCATACCGATAAAATGCGCCCGCAACTATCTAGAAGACCTGCTTTCGGGGGTCACTCTTCTCGCTGCCGCCTTCCAGATAACACCTTCACAAAACGCCCCTGCGTACAGTCATTTCATTGTACGGATATTGTATACCTCTAATCTGCAACTGAAACTTAAGTTATTTCATACTTTACTTTTCCAATCTGCTTTGGATACACACACTCAATTAATCAATACATTTCGCGATCTTCATACGAGCATGTGAGTGTTGGGCGATGTATAGGGTACCCGCCGCTCACACACCATGTGGGTTGACGTCGTATATCAAAGCCTGATACACGACAACGTCTGTTCTTGTGCGAGATCTGCGCCGACGATTTAAAGAATTTGAAATGAAATATTTTCGACAGCAGTGAACACGAGTGAATAAACAGATAATAAAAATTATAATATAATGTAGACTATGTATGAAAATGAGGCTGGCTCATCGGTTGGAATTTTAAGAATTCCTCGAATATTTATGATCGTACAGTAAAAAAAAACACGTCACATACCTGCATAAAAAATGATCTTGTGTTTTGAAAAAAATATTCGTAAATTTATAAATATATATTTTTTTTAAATATTAAAAAACAAAGTATAACAAAAATATATTAAGGCATGAAATTCTAATACAAAAAATCAGCGTTATGCATTATACTTATATGACAATTTAGCACCATAGTCTATTAGGAGAGTAGCAAAAATGGTAGAGCTCTGGCCTGATGTGAAACATTTTGGAATCCATTGTCATCTTTTTGATTTGAAAATTCTTCGATCTCGATCCCGGTACAAATGTTCCGAAAGTTTCGCGACAAACTTAACCCGGGAGTCTACCAAATAAATGTGTTTAACATTTGCAATTTTGAATATAATAACAACAAATTTGTAACACTTAATTTATTTTTCTGTATAAGGAAGTATCGAAAGAAAAGGAAACCGAACATATCCGGCTTCACAGCCGCCGGTAGCTGCTGGCAGGCATATTCCGTGGCCGTTTAAATGATGTTATTAAGGATATACATTTTAATAATAATTATTGTTTTCACCGAGATTTATTTATATATTCACGAGAGATCGTTACCATAATTCGTCTGGCGCTGGTTTCCTCAGAATCGTGCAACAGAAGAGAATCACATTCCTTGACAAAATTGTGAAGGAATGTGTTCCGGACACTTTTCAACATTAACATTTGTAATGAGCCTGAACCCTTCAGCGTTCGCAGCGGCGGCGCGATGGCAGAATCGGGGTACAGAATGTCGGTTATGTGGACAATGAGAAGAAAGATCAACATTTGACGTATTGAATGTCGGTTATGTGGACAATGAGAAGAAAGATCAACATTTGACGTATTGAATGTCGGTTATGTGGACAATGAGAAGAAAGATCAACATTTGACGTATTGAATGTCGGTTATGTGGACAATGAGAAGAAAGATCAACATTTGACGTATTGAATGTCGGTTATGTGGACAATGAGAAGAAAGATAAACATTTGACGTATTGAATGTCGGTTATGTGGACAATGAGAGAAAACATCAATGTTTGACATATTGAATTTTGGTTATGTAGTCGTAGAGAGAAGAGATCAACATTGGATATATTTTTATCGGTTAATTATTTTTCACAAATTTTTCGCTGATTGTGCTTAGTTGTTAGCTAAACTCGGATTATATTACAGCTTACATTTCGATTTTTTATTGACATCGGTTAAAATGTTAGCAAACCGGTTGACATATTGTTGTAAAAAACGTGTTCATATTTTAACGAAGTTTCTAGATTTTATTTAGTTGACATTCAACAGCTGGAAGAGAGAAAAAAATCAGAACACCTAGTGATAGATGAATAAGCGGTGTTGGTACGTATACATATACCGCTAATTCTCGGTAAGATCACGATTGGTCTAGTTGTGATTGTGGCGGCGCGAAGGTCAGCGTCTATTTGTTAATCTGTTACATTTCTAGCTTCATAGATACATATCTAATATCTAATACAATGAATACTTCCGGTAGTTATAATTACCAGATTAATCTATACGGGATATATTTTTCCATTTCGCTTGCCGTATTCAATGTTACAAGAGTGCGTTAACAATTCGAATCTCGAAATTATTATGTACAAATGTAGCGCGGAGCGAGCTGTCATTCGTTGTATATTGTATTTTGTATGCAGAGCAGAAAAACCAACTGATGCCCACCGACCTTTGCCGACAATCTCCGAGACCCGAGAACAAAGTTCCATCCGTGTATACGTATCCTTAGACGACACTCTTTTGTGTCTACATCAATAAATTAAAAATATATGATATTCTTGGACAAGAGACATTGAACAAAGGCCAACGTTTCGGCACGGTAACAAGTTCCATTGTCAAGGCGTAGCATTAAAAAATTACGGTAAAACCGTACTATTTCGCAGAAGATATAAATTTCCCACAGTTGAGTTAATTTTAGTTCGAAGTACCTATCATAATATGTTAGTTGCGAGGGTTGATTTATTAAGTGCCTTCATATTTTCACAACCTTTTTTCTTTTAACCTCTGTGATCTTCGAAGTCTTTTACTAAAACCGTCTTCTAAAAATGCCGTCTAACCCAAAAGAGACGCCATAAGAAATAAATCTATCATAAGTATGTTAAAAAAAAATTCATGGAAATGGTGTTTAAAAAATATATTATTAATTTTTTTAAATTAATTTGGTACAAACATGATGATATATTTTTTATACAAAATAATAACTTTTTAGGACCACCTAAGGTAACACTTGGTGGCTGACCTGATCGCCATCGACCATTCAGTACGCTTAAGTACTTTAGGTACCACCTAAGGTAACACTTGGCGGCTGACCTGATCGCCATCGACCATTCAGTACGCTTAAGTACTTTAGGTACCACCTAAGGTAACACTTGGCGGCTGACCTGATCGCCATCGACCATTCAGTACGCTTAAGTACTTTAGGTACCACCTAAGGTAACACTTGGCGGCTGACCTGATCGCCATCGACCATTCAGTACGCTTAAGTACTTTAGGTACCACCTAAGGTAACACTTGGCGGCTGACCTGATCGCCATCGACCATTCAGTACGCTTAAGTACTTTAGGTACCACCTAAGGTAACACTTGGCGGCTGACCTGATCACCATCGACCATTCAGTACGCTTAAGTACTTTAGGTACCACCTAAGGTAACACTTGATGGCTGACCTGATCACCTTCGACCATTTTCGTGGTCAAGTCTAAAAAAAAAAAGAGTTCATTGGTAGTTGAAGACTACGAAACGACATTTGTGCGATACAACACCAACAAGTGGTTAATGCACAGCAGGTCCATCTTGCGACACGTCTGAGATAAAATGAAATGAAACAACGCAGAGGAATATTTCTCGGTCCATTCGGTGAGAGGTCCGCTATAATGTAGCGCCGACACATTAGCGCGGATTGTACTCTGACAACTGGAGTGCAACCTCGTTAAGTGGTCCACGCAAATGGAACACGAAAACGAGCAATGTGAATTTCGCAAAATGTTTACATTCTTGCAACGAGGTCGGCGTCAAAACGTGAAAATGATGATAACTTTTTATTCAAATGTCCGCTTTGTTTGTCTCTCGATCGTGCATCGTTACACCAGGCAATGGCCTTACACATTGATACAGGGTGAATGAAAATATTGATACGTAATAATGTTAATACGGCGCTTTGAACGAGTTGCTTAGCTCTTACGGCGCACTGTCGGCGCTGCGGCGCACATCACGTGACTTGATTAGAGTAACTACGCAATTTGCCTTTATGATACACAGCGATTAGTTTGTTTTTTACTCTTAAATGCTGTGATTCACTTAACAATGGTGGTATGGAACGTAACCCGACATAATAAAATACTGAATTGTAGCTTTCTTTACGCAATCTCGTGACATGCTCTCCTCACCTTCCGTACAAAATTATTTTGAATCTTTCTAAAAATCACACACATATATATATATATATATACAATTACTCGAATAAAGCTTGTCAGGTAAACAACGATTTTTTATAATTAAGAATTAATGGAAATATATCTGTCTTCCGCTGGTGTAAGTGATCACTGTATATAAATATAACATTCACCATTCTCATCCCATCAATCTCTAAATCTATCAAATTTTTGAAAGTTGTATATATGTTGATATATGAAAATACTTCCACATATTAATATTAAATATTATAATAGATAGAGATATCTATTATTTATTTAATAACAGTACCTTTGTAGGTGTAAATCCAGTAGATACACACGCAGGGAGACAAATATTTGAATAGTTTGTAAAATATAAAAAATGTATATTTTATTAAATGCTCTGGTAAGTTCTCACGTCAGGTGATAGTAAGATGGAGTTTTTCTACCGTGGGTCGATTTCTGTCGCAGTTGACGCGTCGGGCCATATTTCAGTGGCCATTATTGGGACTGATCGTCTAACGTCGACCCACGCCAGAATTATCGCAGTAAGTGCCTATTCACGATTTATCTTAGTTATAAAAAAAAAAAATGTATGATCTAAAAATTTATTAAAAAAAAATCAAACAGCCCTGGGGAGCCGCGGAAAGCAAAATACATCATTTGAGCTGCATTTGCATGAGCCTCGCTTACAATGCATGCATTACATTTATCAGAGTAACCCTGTGGAGAGTTGTGATTTAAGATTGTCGTGAAAAACACAAGGTTTGGCTGCGCCACGGAGTCACTGCCAGCTGTCATTGCACAAGTACACAAGCGCCACTCAAACTGTGGCTCGCGAGACTCATTCATTACTAAAAAGGGCTTCTGACAAATGTGGCGTAACGTTCAAAATATATAATATTTTATATTTCTTATTTTTTCTACATCATATACAGAGTGTAACGCGCGTAGTGTACAATATTAAAAAATTGCGTCGAAAATTTCCAAAATGCGTGTGTCAGAGATATTTTAATAATTTTCGATAATATATTGAATACAATAGTCAAACTTTGAGCGATCTCAATCATCTGACATTTTTTTGTTAGATGCTTCAGGGCTTCGTGATCTGAAGTAATTTCGAAAATATTTATTTCGAAATAAATACGCATGATGAACGTTGATTAAACTGATTTTATAAATATCTCATACAATTATGTTTTTCGTAACGGTACATTATTTGTATATGCTCTTTAAATATTTTCAAATAACCCAACTATAAAGCACTGCAGAATGTATAAAGTATTCTGTAATTTTTTTCTTCAAATAGTTATGTAATGTATAACTATACGAAGTTTAAAAGAACAAAGCATCGTCTAAAGGAACATGTAAATTAATTTATAATTAATATCATTTTGCCGATAGTATTTTCGTTCTAGGTTGTCAAGTTAGGCCTATTTTCATAACCAGAGCTTTTAGCTTTGTTTGAAAATAGTACGAATTTTGATGTGACATATGTGTGTATATCCCGTGGTAGCATCTAATACCTTTAAGATATCGACCACTCAGAATAACAAGGTTCCATTTGACACTGATACTGTTTTGAGATAATGAGCTCAAAAGTGTTGATTGAATTTCAACCTATATTCATATATATTTTGTTATTAAGATGAACATATTATTACTGTGAAGTTGAAATTAATCAGAACATAGGTCTGTGATATTTTAAATACTAATTAAATGTATTAATTAGAAAGGTATACATATAAAATCAATTATATCGAAAAATATTTTTGTTGCTACCGGGATAGGAACCTACGAGGGCCAAGTAAAAAATAAGGTTCCTTACGCTGTACACTCGCCACGCGAGATGCTAGGCGAAATCCGGCAACACCGCCTTGATTGTTGGTCCCTTAACTACATCCCCACTACCGGGAGCAAACGCTGCGACGCTCAGTAAAGGCCTGACAGCCATCCGCTATGGAACCCGCCATCGCCGTTACCGCCAGGTGTGAAATCCGTTCGGTGATTCGATTTTTAAACGCGAAGAAGCTTAAACCTGTTGAAATTCATCGACAGTTGGAAGAAGTTTATGGCACAGCTTGCATCAGCGTCCAACACGTCCGCAAATGGTGCAGGGAGTTCTCCGAAGGACGCACAGACGTCCAGTAACGCTTCGGGAGCTTGCTGTCCAGGTTCCTGAGGTTTGTGAAAAAACCATCGACAACATTTTGACCGATAAACTTGGTTATCGCAAGGTGTGCGCGCGGTGGGTCCCACACATGCTTTCAGAAACCCATAAAGACAATCGTGTCAAGTGTGCCGAGGGGTTTCTTCGAGAATGCGCCGAGAATACCGAAGAATTCTTGGACTCCATTATTACGGGAGATGAAACGTGGTGTCACTACGTCACTCCAGAAACAAAAGAACAGTCCAAACAATGGCGCCATCCTGAATCGCCTAGGCCGAAAAAGTTTAAGCAGACGCTTTCCGCAGGGAAAGTGATAGCTACGGTGTTTTGGGACCGAAAAGTCGTCTTGCTGACCGAGTTTATGCCTAAAGGGACCACCATCAATTCGGACAGGTACTGCGAGACATTGACAAAACTCAAAAGAGCCATCCAAAATCGCCGGAGAGGAAGGCTGACCAAGGGCGTTAGGCTGCACCACGACAACGCTCGCCCGCATGTCTCTCGACAGACCACCGCCCTACTGGACAAATTCGGCTGGAAATTGCTTGACCATGCCCCCTACAGCCCTGATCTTGCTCCCAGCGACTTCCACTTGTTTCCGAAATTGAAGCAACACTTGGGTGGACAACGCTTCAATACAGATGAAGAGGTGAAAGAAGCGGTCACCAAGTTCATCGGCGGCCTAGCGGCGGAATTCTTCGAAGCGGGTTTTCAGAAGTGGATAACTCATCAGGAAAAATGCATAGAAAAATCAGGAGACTATGTAGAAAAATAGAATAAAGTACAAGCTTTCAGATGGTTTACTTATTTATTGCAATAAAAAATACCTTATACCTGAAAAAAATGTAGGAACCTTATTTTTTACTTGCCCCTCGTATTTAAGATTCCGTAAAAACAAAGTAGATGGCTTTCAAATAAGTAATGGAATGATAGATGTGTGTATCCATGGAACATTCACACCATGATTTGACATTACGAAGGGTGTCAAGCAGGGTTGTGTAATGTCTACATGGCTGTTCAACTTGTATATGGATAAATGTGTGAAAGAACTGAAATGTATTATTGTAGGAGCAAAAATGGGCGATTTTATTGTATGCTGTTTATTGTACGCCGATGATGCAGTACTAATGGCGAATAATGAACAAGAACTACAGTCTAGTGAGTAGAATGCACGATGTATGCAAGGAAAGCGACCTCATGATGAATGTTAACAAGTGGAAAGTGATGGTATTCGAGAAGGAGAAAAGCAAGACACCGTGCTAAATACTTGTAGGTAATGAATGGTTGGAACAATTAGATGAGTTTGTGGATTTGGGAAGTATGTTTGATAGAAACGGAAAGGCTGAGAATGATATCGAAAGGGGGGTGATTGCAGGAAATAAAGTGAACGTCGCTTTGAATGGAATTATATCCATCGGGAATTTATCAACCGAGGCAAGACTAGCGGTGCACAATGGAGTCCCGGTACCGACACTGATGTATGGAAGTGAGGCCTGAAGCTGGCAGAAGAGGAACGAAAGTAGACTGAATGCAGTGGAAATGAGATCACTTGGGCGTATATGTGACAAATCTATTTATGACAAAGTAAAGAATGAAGAAATAAGGAAATAATGTAAACCTGATGTTAGTATAGTGAGTAAGATTAAGAAATGATCAGTTAGATGGTTTGATATTTTTCCATTAATAAAAAATAGCTTCGTCTTTATGAGATGTATATTATTTGTTTAAAAAATTTTCCGATTTCCGAATCAATAGGAACCTTCTCTCTTAACGGTAAGCCAATGCAAATATTTTGTTTGTTGTTCACTTGTGCGTCGTTGGGAGGCGAACCCGCCGCGAAATTGCCTTGCGAAACTTGGAAAGTGGTCGCTCAGCAAACACTTCGGCTGAATGGAAGCAATTTGTCTTTTCGAGAAATGTATTGACCATTTTCCAAACTGAATCATTTAGTCACCCCAAGAATGCTTCAACAGAACATTTAACAATCTGTCACTTCAGTTCACACACTGAATGAGTGGATATTATTGAAGTTATTTTAGGATGTTTCGGTACCTCATCTGTTTCCTAATCTTTTAACTGACAACGACTGTTGGCGTATATGGTAGAATTAGACTTACAATGTTTTATTATATTGAAAAACGTGTCTAATGAAGAGTGTGTGTAAGCACGCTTGTGGCTTGGCTAGATATGCAAAGTTTGGCGTGTTAACTAGCTCATAGCCTGTTTATATCTGATCAAAAAGAAATAAAGTAATGTACATGCTACTTGCGTACTTTGAACATGTTGCTAGAAGAAACGACGAGTCTCCAGAAGCTAGGCATGACGGAGACGTTGAAGGAAAACAAGCGAGATAACGGTCTCCTGCAAAATGGATAGACATAAAAAAAGTCGCGTAAGGACAGTGCACTGTTGAGTACGGAGCGAGCTATGACTCATTTCATATTGTATTTTGCACGCGCACATCCATATACAGGGTGGCACATCCATGTACAAAGTGAGAACATTTCGTAAAATGTAATATAATTACATCAGAATTAGTTTAACTATCTACTATATTGATTATTAATTTTCGCAATTATTTGTATTTGGTTTTTACAAATTGTTGCCCAGAATGACAAAAATCATTGCAGAAGACCGTATGATGAAAAATTTGCGAATTAAAAAACGTATAAAGAAAATAATCAAAGAGTTTCAAGCGGGACGGAGCTCCATCTCACACAGCCAGAAATACAATCAACTTTCTTCATCGTGAGAATGTTAATTTCATCGAGCCAGGCATGTGGTCACAAACCATAAACCCAGTAGGTTATGCAATATAGAGTGTTTTTATAATTTCTAATTAGATAATATTTTGCAAAAAAATTTACATTAAGAATTATAATTAATTATATTATGTTTTGAAATAACTCGTGTGTTACGAGATGTTTTCACTTGTTTTGGGTCACCCTGTAGATGCACCATAATGGCCAGTGTCCACCACAGATCAGATCTTGCATAAACAACGGGTTCAGCGGAAAGCGATATATGAATCATCACTTCATATTTTTCGCTCCTGTATTAGAATGACGCATCCGGTATATTCGTACTCACTCTCAGAAGTCAAATTCACATCGAGAGATCTTCGTGGACACGGACCATAATTCCTTTAATTATGCGCGATACCAACAGGAAAACCAACGGAAATAAAATATATCGCGGATAGTTTCTGTCTCACGTTATTTAAGTTTAAAATATATTTACACATCTCGACATTAAGAAATACTCAAAAATGATCTATTAATTCGATCAGTTCAGTAAGTCACGACCGCGCAGTAAGATTTTATCAAAGTGATCCAAGGAAAGTGTACGTTGACGCAGTCACATTCTGAAACGGATGTTTTAAAATGTCGAGCCAGAAATCTGAGTCACATTCTTGGTAATGTGAAGCTATGAATCTACGCAGTAAATAACAGAAGCACACGGCCATGTTGAAGATGAAATAACGCCGAGTAATGATCGGAACCTTTCGTTTATTTACGGTTCCATTTAGAATTAGCCCGGACGGTACCACACGAGTCATTTTCACGGCCGTAATGATCTTATTTAGGTTTATAATAGCGCGGACAGACACGTCATTACTAATCTCGTCCCATTTAAATAGGCTTCGTGTAAAACCCCACGGACAAAAAAAAAATCAACATGTTTGTAACTATAAAAATGATTGCATTAAATGAAAACACATTTTGATTGTAAAGTTGCAATTTCAGAACACAGTCTGTGAACAAATTAAATGAATCAATCAGACATAAAAATAGATGTATCATTTGCAAAGAATGATGTGATGTTTGAATTTGCGCGCCGAGGTCTGGGTAGTCTACTTTGCCGATAGGCCGTCTAAATGGACGAATCAGGAATCAGCTGAGCAAGACGCGACTTTTGATGGGAACGTTCGAAAGTAGGGCGCGTCGGTGGAGCCGCGCTCCGGAGGAGTATGGCGACGGGAGGTGGCGTAGATTAAGAGTGGGATCACCGCGGTGGACCCAGAGATGTATGGGCCTGGTCCGCCCGCGGGTTGAGGAGAGACCCCGTTGCAACGAGCGAGGAGGCGTTACGAGGAGTTATGGACAAGGGTAAGACGAGATGGTATCCGGTCTATCTCCTGGAGCAAGAGATGAATCCTGGCGCGGGCGTGTGGCGGCCCTGGTACTCGACTGCAGCGACACCCCGCGGTCGCGTTGGCTGATGTTGGCAAATAGATAAACTCCGTAAATAAATGTTAACCTGAAGAAAGAAGATCTAAATAACATTTTACGTGCATCCAATGTCGGGATTAATTGTGTTTTGTAAAAAAATGTGTAATGTGAAAAGCAGAATGACTTTGAATCAATTATCATTCCATCCGAGGTAGCAGACGATACCAGAGCACCCCCACCCCCACACACCCTAGAGGAACCAGACTGCGTTAGATCGGTAGCAGCCCCTATGGCACCGTAACAACATGTCTCAAAATTAGTCGGAAAAATAAATGGTTAACGTTATGAAATTATGACCTTGGATAGGAAATGTGTCGGATTAGGATTCAGTTTTAAATAAACTTTTTAAATATACACATTCATAGAAAAAAAACTTTTTTTGGAATATAAATAAATAATATAAATTGTCAATGTATTATTATTACTTTGTAAACTATTGTTTAAAACCCATTTTCTAGGATGACAAGGCGACAAAATATTTTATCAATTTAAAAAATAAATAAATATACATCTCACTTATGAACGAGCACCAGTTTACGCCAATTTATCGGTGGTGACAGACTTCTATATTTGTTTGCGCACTAAAAGGGCACACAAATATGCTGTGATTCAATAGGTATACATATAAGATTAGAATAATAACATCTAGTTATAGATATTAAATAGATGCATAGGTATAAAAACAAATGTGCGGTAATTTCAATTACCATGCACAACCCACCTTCAGACCATAAGCAAGTCGATTTTTCTTAATCAAGCATTTCTTAAGGTCCGAAACATACGATATATAGGCAGTGGCGTGTAGTAAGTACAGAGTTATACTGTTATCAATGATAATATACAATTATATGTAATATATGTACTACAATATATATTGTACATATAAATATGAACTTTCGTTTAACCAACGTCTTTAGACAAAATGAATCCGTCGTTTATACGAACCTACCATGTATTTATTTGTAATTTTAGAGTAGTTTTAATTGTAGCTAGTAGCGGTATGGCTGCAGCGGTGGGTTGTCATGGTAGTTTTTAAAACTAAGGTGTTAAAGTTTCTACTGGTACACAGCTGGCGCTAATTGTAAAAAATCCGTAAATATACGTTCACGGTCCATATTACGGTCTACTTAATTTATATTTGTTTCCCAGAATTTTTAGTAATGCACAGCTTTTTCGCTTGTATGCACTGCACGCCTCTGTATATAGGACATAATTACTTACCGACGGACATAATACATTTAAATATTTACCGACCTACACTAGGTACAGTGGTATTATAAATTACAATTTTAAAATTTCTGTCAGTATAAATTATTTGAAATACTAATTAAATGTATTAATTAAAAAGATATACATATAAAATCAATTTTATCGAAAAATATTGTTGTTACGCTATCGGGATTAGAATCTGGATCTCTTTCCAAACTGGGGAAGGTGCATTATCCAACTATGCTATAGCAACAGTACTTTTGACGACAAATTTTCGAATCTATATGTTACACTTTTTCAAATTAATACATCTTTCGATCCATTATTCCCGGTTTGGAAAGAGATCCAGGTTCGAATCCCATAACAATATTTTTTGATAAACTTGATTTTATATGTATATCTTTCTAATGAATACATATAATTAGTATTTAAAATATCACAGACCGTCTGTTCTGAATAATTACAACTTCGCAATAAGAATGTGTTCTCCTTAATAAATGATTTGTTTTCTATTCGAAAAATATCTGTAGAGAACCGGATACAAATGTAGAGAAAATTAATACTTCAATCAAATATAATGTATCGGTTTACTTTCAAAGTTCCCTACGCGTGACACACGGAAGGTTATGTATGCAATATTATATATGTAGTAAATTAAGACTTTAAAAAAAATTAAAACTCGGCTAATTTCAAAATTAAGCTTTCATTCAGATGAATGTGACGCCGCCAGCAGGTATCGCATCCCGCCCACGTGTCTTGACCTCACGACGGTGCCGTGTCATCGAATTGCTCGGCGATGCCGCATATTTTTTTTTATTTACTTCAGTGCAATGATTTCAATTTCACGTATTGCAAATGCGTCACCGCAGCTATTTTCATTTATTCTTTATACATATTATACTAGACATATTATTACCGCTTACTTTTATTGTGTTAGTGTTTTAATAATTGCTTTATGGTCTTGAAAAATCTACTTACTTCTAAGCCGCAGACATTCCAAAATCATTACTTCACTCAAATTATAGTTAAGACAGTTTGCCTTGAAAGTATATTGAATCCGTGTCTGACTTGTACCAGGACTCTATGACTTATTCCCGCGTTCTTTTGCAATACCGAGTATTTGTAACATATCCGATTTGTTTGTTGTATTTGTATTTAAATACAAATTAAATGTATTCATTAGAAAGACATACATATGAAATTAATTTTATCGAAACACATTAATGTCGGATCTCTTTCAATTCGGGGAATATGCACAGTACAAAGCATAGACGACAAATTTTCTAGTTACACTTTTCAAATTGATACATCGTTCCATTATTTGAAAGCCATCTGCTGTATTTTTACGGAATCTCAAATACCTTTGAGTAGTCCGACAGGAGACGGCAGAAATAACAATTATTTTTTATTAAATGTCGGACACATTGATACAACTTATATATTATTAAGGAGAACACATTCTTATTGTGAAGTAATTATTTTTATTCATTCGAAAATTTGTCGACTAAGTATTATATGCTGTAGCATAATCGGTTAATGCACGTTCCCCGGATTGAAAGATTCGAATCTCGGTAGCAAAAAACAATATTTTTCGATAAAATTGATTTTATACGTACATATTTGTAATTAATACATTAAATTTGTATTTAAAATATCACAGACCTGTGTTTTGTATAATTATAACGTCACAATAAGAATGTGTTTTCTTTAATAATATTTATATTTAAATAATAATTATAATTATCCAAGACTCAAATCGACATTACAAAATATAACACCGCATGTCGAAAAGGCATTAACCTGCGTTGGTATGCAATTCTAAGTGCGTAACTTGGGCCCAGCGTGTAGTCTTCGGGAGACTCCATAAGCATACTGAGTATGCACACAAAGCGACGACAGTCTCCGTGGTACAATGCGTACAGGGTGATAGGGAAAGTCAGTAACAAAACACGTATTAGACCTTGAGACCTGGCTTTTAGTTTCCGCGTAATAATAAGATTAAACGAAGCTGACTAACACTGAAATGAATTATATAAAAATGTAGCTAAATTATTATTAAAATACATTTTCTAATAAAACGAATGGCAAGTAATTAGTACACCCGTTTACAGGACGTAATTTAAACGTCATTTTTTATAAACTAGATATTTTTACGTATTCATTAAATACACAAACACATTAATAATCAAACAAACTGTAAAATACACCTTATTAACAAAAAAACCTAATGTCCTTCTATTCATTACAATTAAAAATTGAATGATTTTATTGAAGAGAAGTGTAAAATCCCTTTGAAAAAATACATATGATATGACCTGAAAATGCATTTTTTTCAAAAGAGTAAACAAAGAAATCTATTGTTAGATATTTGATAAAATGGATAAATTTTCAGTGCCGATAAATTGTCGTTTATTTGTAAAACAACAATCCTTTAGAGCTTGCATCAATGTAAAAATCCTTAAAGTAACCAATACACCAGAAAGTACAAGTATTAATAGTATATTTCATTTACATGCAAACCTGTTGGCTGATACCCACCTCGCTAGCAAGGACGTGCAGTGCGTAAAAACAAAAAAGCCGTGCATTACTAACAATTCTGGGGAACAAATATAAATGAAATAATTGGATTAACATAAACCAGTAGAGACTTTAATTGCTTAGTTCTAAAAACTACCACGACAACTCACCGCAGTACCCATGGCGCTCTTGTGCATTCGATGCATTGAACTATTCACATTACTCTTTAAGCTAGTGAATTACTCAAGTTATATAATTGGCTATTTACTAAATTGAAAATTCTTTTCGGTTGATTCGTTTTGTATGGAGTCGTTACCTACGCTGTTTATTAACAGAATACCATTAGAAAGGCTTACAACTGTGCGCAAATCAACGAAGTGTCTACTTCCTCTTTTACTAATTCACGAATTTTACTATCTTATTGTCTTTGACGTGTTGATTTCAATGTCGTTCTTTGCGTTTGAGGTGCATTTGGTGCATGAATTTGTTTTTGATTTGAGAAAAACAAAAGGCAATTGGCAGAACTATTCCTTACGTTAACCTTAAATAAAAATATTTATTTTATTTAAAGAATCATGTTCAGACATAAAAAATGTTCTTAAAAAACGTCCATACATTTTTTATATTGATTTTTATATGGGTTAGAAGGTATTATTTTACTTTAAAACTTAAACATTAAAAACACTATTAATAGTATGTAGTCTAAAATTACTAATAAATACATGGTAGGGTCGTATAAACGATGGATTCATTTCTTTTAAAACGAAAGTTCATAATTCTAGTTACAACATATATTGTAGTCATTGGTAACATAAATTAAATGGTAAAAAAACAGAAAAATCAAAAAGGAGACAACTAGAGAATAAGTTAAATGAACAAACTAAAAATTTTGAAACAGACTAAAGACATGTAAGAAGAGAAACAAACAGGTATGTGAAGACTAAAAAATAATTACATAAAATGAGTAGCTTTGATTATTTAAGGAACTCTTCCAGGTACATTGCAGCAATACTGATATAAGGTGATTTTAACTTTATGTAGGTACCTAGGTAATAATTATATTTATTTCATGTTCTTAACGTTTTATTAAAAAATGTTTATGACGTTTATTTCGTAATGTTTTATTAAAGTGGAAGACGATCCAGATCAGAAAAAGCGATGCTTACGATGAAATACAGCAAAAATGACAAAGTGATAGAATTGTAAATCATTACGTACAAGAAAGATGGGAACAAATGCAATCTAGACGTGCAACTGATATTCTCTACGACGTCAACCGTCCTATGTAAGTTTTTGACGCCCATCCTAGGTCATATATCCACCTAATCATATATTTAAAATTAATTTGAGATAATGAATGGGTATAAATGAAACAATGTTATTACTCTACTTGAGTTTATTAGCACTAGTCGAGTTTCGAGAGAAACACTAACTCTCTTCGACAGGTGAAGTATTAACTGTCGATGAGAGTTATTGTTTCTGGTAGATATTGTTGCAAGTAGAGTAATAACATTGTTTCATTTATATCCATCCATTATGATGAAACTGTACAAAGTTAACGCCGATTCTATTAATAATTTAATTTGATACGTATCTGATCACGTACTCTATCAGGTTAATTTCTAATTTCTAATCATAAAACGGCCTTGTAATATTACACATCTTCAGTATTCTGGTCAAATATTCAAAGCAGCTAGGACGAGAGCTGAACACTGAACTGGTATACATCTGAAAAATGATCCGAGCTATAAGTGCTATTCTAATATCAATATTATATTATATTATATTATATTATATTACATTATAACTGATCGTGTTACCTTATTCGAAGAAAATAGTTTTCAGATTCCTTCAAACGGCAATATTAATCGTGCTAGTAGAAAGTAGCACCGTTAATTATTTTTATTGGGCAGGCCATGTGGATTGGAGAAGTCTGCTGTTAAACACCAACAGATCGGTCCATCTAGTTACACAACACGACGAGCCGAATAAACTTGAACATATTCACAGACCCATTCGCACGCTATGCACTTGGACACCGAGTAATTTATGCAATTATGTATTCATGTTGTGATCAGAACTAACAAATGTGAAAACGGACTGAAATGTCGTATTTTATTATCGCTCATTAAAATATCACGACATATCGAACTACCTTTATTGTATTAATGCAAATAATTATTTATTATCTTCGTTTTATTAACCACTAAATTGAGTTTAATTACATCTACCGGTTTCGAAAAATACAATTTTCTTCTTCAGGATGTCATAACTAACTAAAACATATATTATTGTTTCTTTGCCAGAATCTATTTTTAAAAAAACAATTATTTAAAAAATAAATTTAGTACCTAACTCAAATTGTTACTTAATACAAATTTACTCGAATGGTTTATAGGTAAAAATTTTAGAATGGGACTCGTAGTTAAATTTAGTTGGATGTTTATAATTTTTGATTAGTTTTACACGCTTTATTTATCTCCAAAACAATAAAGATAATAAATAAAAATATGAATTTTAACCACAAAGTTAATATTACTAATTTTAAATATATATATATATTAAGATTGGAAAAATCAATTTTGTGTTTAAAATCCATTATTTTAAATTATTAATTTTGTTTTTTTAACCACTTAGTGAATTAAAATACATCTACCGGTTTCGAAAAATATCCTTTTTTTTCTTCAGGATGTCAATAATTAATCAAAAATATATGTTATTGTTTCGTTAACAGAATCTATTTTTATAAATAATTAGACAAAATACCTTGTTTAAACCATTATTTATTGATTATTCAACATGTTTCGATACCTGCGGTATCTTCATCAGGAAACAATGTAACAAGCATAGATAAAAACAAAACAACAAAATGGCGAATGAGTAAGAACTAATATGAAAACAAATTTAAAAGGTTACTATTTGCAAAGAAGATTTGGTTATTTATAATATTTAGCTTGCTATTAACACTTTTTCTTGTTTCTAAAATTTCAAACTCTAAACCCCTAGTATTTGTATGTATAATTTCTAAACCCTTGTAATTATCAAAATAATGGTTTGTTTCCAAAAGTTGATTGAATTTTTTTTGAATAGTTGCAACTATTTATAGTGCTCTATAATTATAATATAATATAAAAATAATTGCAATCATTGCAAATTAATTTGTAGACCCCAGATTTTTTTTAAATATCGTCCTAAATATTATAAATAACCAAATCCTCTTTGCAAATAGTCACCTTTTAAATTTGTTTTCATATTAGTTCCTACTTATTCACCACTATATAGTTTTGTTTTTATCTATACTTGTATTTTTAAGAAGATACCATAGGTATCGAAACATGTTGAATAATAAATAAATAGTGATTTAAACAAATTATTTTGTCTAATTATTCATATAAAATGAGGCCACAAAGTAATTTTGAAGAAGAGAATCAATTTTTATTTATTTTTTAAATAATTATTGTTTATTTTAAAATAGATTCTGTTAAAAAAACAATAACGTATGTTTTTGATTAGTCATTGATATCCTGAAGAAGAAAATAATATTTTTCGAAACCGGTAGATGTATTTTAATTCATTAAGTGGTTAATAAAACAAAGTTAACAATTTAAAATAACGGTATATATATATATATATATATATAATGGATTAAACGAATATCTGTCTGTTATCTATACAATACAACATATTTTGACTAATTTAAACAAAATATTGCTAAGGTACCCTTTAGTCACACCCTCGCCGTGTTATATTGAATGCCATCCACTTTAAATTTTGAATATGCACAAAACGTGAGCACCATATTATTATTATATTGAATATCATCCGTCGTAAATTTTGCATAGTTACTCTTTAGGACCCTGACAAAAATATAGTAACCCCATCTTCGTACCCTCCAATCCCCGAACATCTCACCCGCTCCCTGACTGGACCAAATTTTGCACACATTAAAACCACACACCAGCAACTATTTTCCTTCTTTAGTTATATCAAAACACAACACAAAAGTTAGGCGCTAGAAGTAGCTGTCATATACACGGGCATATAAATTAGAATGAAACGAGAATACAATAGATACAAGAAATTAGCATTTTTTTACATCTATTTTTAATTGTTTTTCTAAAAACCAGTTCGATAATCGGATACGGCGCACGTTATAGGTCCAATACTTAAATTCTTGGCAATTAACGCACCAATTGCGTATTGCACCAATAATATAAATGAAATAATAAAAATTGCACCATACTTGCAAGTCTCGCGTAATTATTAGACGTCGGTAATAATTGTAGATCGAAACTGCTCGAGTAATAAGGCATTTATTATTTGAAACAACAATTCTATATAAATAATTATTATTACACTAGATTAGCAATGCAAGAAATTGTCCATAAAAATGCGATATACCTAAGGTCAATAAAATATATAAAACAATATAAAAAAGCGTTGTCTAATGAGGTTTGTTTGCGGTATCAAAAGCGTCTTGTCCGAGTCAAGTATCGGTAATCGTTAATCGGGCTTACCTGTCTTTTAGTAAGGTGGCTTAAATAGTTTCTTTCTTTATTTTTACAGGTCAATATTTAGACACAATCGTCTCGTTTAATTTCTCTTTTTTGATTATTTAACCTTGACGTTATCTAATTTTTTTTTCAGCTTTGTTTTAAATTAATATGTATATTTGATGAAGATCCAGAACGAATGAAGAAAAGTATAAAAAATTAGAGTTTTTATCAAAGACTACTAAATATATAGACATGAACTAACGGAAATTCTTTGTTTAAATATTTTCATTTTGGTATCACTCACGTGATCACTTACGCAATTAAATAGCTCCGCGACTTTTTTCTAAATATATGACTCGATCGGAATGAAAATTTAAACGCTGACATCTTGTTTACACAAATATTTAATTTTTGAAGAGTAAATACTTTAAATGTTGTATAACTTCCGCAACTAATGTTTCGAACCCCTCTCCTATATGTGCACTTTATTTCATGTCTATTCATTTACCGGTCTGTGGTATTTATGAATAATTAAACTAAATATTACAATTCTAAATGTATATATTAATTGATCTGGATAGTGATTCGTGTTATTGGAACCCAGCTTGAAAAAGACGACACGTCTATAGCAGAAAGCATTTCCGAAGAAATGGTTCGCAGAACAAAGTTCTGGTTTGAAGTTGATTCGAACATTTGAATATGATATTCAACTCCCACAGCGTTTGAAACGAACGGCGCTATCATTGTTCAAGTATTCATACGTGGCTACGAAACAAGGACTCTCAACAGAAGAGAGGTTCGTAAATAAAAAAAGGCATGCAAAGATGTAAGTTGGGCAAATGTGTGAACAAGAGAACGGATAATTGTAGTTGATGTAATTGAGTATGCCAAGAAAAGTCAATGGGCAGGCAATCGCTCGGAGAACGACGCAGTGATACCCGAGAGGAATCAAAAGGGCGACAGGCCACCTTAAAACCTGCTAGAATGGACAAATTATCCAGTAGGGGATGGATAGCAACTAATGATTACATTTTTATTATGCTCTATAATTATTGTATTTAAATATTATCATTTATAAAAATTTAAACGATACCCCCCTCTTAACTATAACACGTCACACAAATCATTGAATTTCATAAAGTCTTATATTAAGATTAACCTAACTTATGCGCATTTAATTATTAGCGTACGGGCACATTTATAAATCAAATAAGTTTTGAATATAACTTGATTGAGGTTTTTAATACTGTCGAGTTAAGATCAATGAAAAAATGTCAAGGTCACATTCGATACAACAATATGTCACGCTTCTTTGTTATTGACCTGTTTTTATTACAGCTGATAAGACCGCGAGGGACGATCCGAAGGAAATAGGGGTGCGAGCGTGCGTCATTGTTTTAACTGGTTTTATTTAATATACGTTTTGTTACAAAGGCGAAAAAACAAAGTGCGAAGGTCACCAGAGAAATTGTGCTTCATCTGTGTTGCAGAACTGAACCGAGACTCGGATAATGTGAACGAGTTGCGAAGCGCGTCGGTCCGGCGGGGAAATGACATTTCTGTATTCAGCAATTGTATTGACAGGCGCAAAAAATGTTTCTGCATACTGATTTCGGCTCAAGGTGTGGATCGTGCTTCAGTGTGTCAGCGGCGCCGTCTCGCACCTTCTGGCCGGCTACCGACTAATAAGGATTTACAAATCACAGGCCTAGTTGAACATTCGGGAAGACAGATCGAGTCTGAACCCGTCCACGCTGAATGTGCCGACTGAACGCGCTCACTCGATTTGAAAGACATTTGCATGAATGAAATTCAAAGTGGGGACAACTTTCTTTATACTAATGTAATTACTTTACGTCAATTTATAAACAAGTTTTTTTTTTGCTTCCAGTTTACGACAGTCTTTATGGTAATGCGCGATTTGTAAACGTATTTTTAGTCGCATAGAGAAATTTCACATCTACGTTCGCACGTTCACGTCAAAAGTGAGCTACCTGAGTTAAGTAATAATGTAACGTAGTTAGTTTAACAAGGTTTATTAAGATGAAAATAAATGGACTCCATTCATGAATGTCAAGTGGGCCAAAATACCACCGAAACGCTCTTGCGAAGAGACTTCGACGTATGACTAGTGGGGAGCGGGCGGTCTTGTAAAATAAAAACATGGCTTTGGACTTACTCCGTTTAAATGTTACGAAAAGACACTCGTTTGATTACATCACTGACGGAACCTCGGGCGGCGGACACTCGGAGGACGGCGCGGAGCTGGTCGGGCGGCGCGGACGGTCGCGGCGGCGGCTGCGCGGGGACTGAGCCGGCGGCCGGAGGTTTCCTGCCGGCAGACGGAAAATCGCAAAGGCGGGCCGCGTCGGGTCCGAGTGGCGCGCGTCACCGGAACCGGGAAATGACAAAACGCGGAGGCGGGTTTCCGGGAGGGAAACCCCTCGCACGTTGCGGACTAAATAGAATGAGATTCGAAATAAGGATCTGTCTGCAGAGGCACGCAGTTGTTGCGTTTGATTGTGATGGAGCAACAATTTTTTCGCGTCACGGCTATCTTTAAAGTTGTGAAATACAAAGGGCATACGGATGGAATGTGCTGGATGTACCAAATCGTACTCAAATAAGAGAACTATTTTTTCAGAAAATATTTCATCATTCTCATTAAATGCACGCCCTTAAAAGCGGTGTCTTTTATGAGCAATATTTGAATATGTCAAAAAACACACAATTACTGGATTTTCACCTATTAAACACTGCTATTAAACAAATTATAGATATCTCATAGAGACGAAGCTATTTATATTATATTATATGGGAAGTGTGGATATTACAGAGCTTACGATATATATATAACTATGATAGATATGGAGATTGATTAATGAGTGAAAATGGTGAACGTTATATTTGTATAAAGTGATCACTTACGCCAGCCGACGACAGGTATATTTCCGTTAAATGTAATAAAAAAATAGCTTCGTCTCTGTGAGATATCTATTATTTGTTTAATAACAGCACATTTTATTTATTTATTGGAAATAACACGGATGTATGTACATATAAAGGCATTGAATATAAAGACAATAAATGGTAACAAATAATTAACATCCTAACATATTTCTCATGGACAAGAAAAAGAAAAAGTCTAGTGAGTAGAATGTACGATGTATGCAAGGAAAGCGACCTCGTGATGAATGTTAACAAGTCGAAAGTGATGGTATTCGAGAAGGAGAAAAGCATGACACCGTATGTAATGAATGTTTGGAACAAGTAGATGAATTTGTGTATTTGGAAAGTATTTTTGATAGAAACAGAGAGGCTGAGAATGATATCGAAAAGAGGGTGACTCCAGGAAATGAAATGAACGACGCTTTGAATGGAATTATGTCTAACGGGAATTTGTTAACCGAGGCAAGACTAGCGGTGCACAATAGAGTGCCGGTACCGACACTGATGTATGGAAGTGAGGCCTGGAGCTAGCAGAAGAGGTACGAAAGTATACTGAATGCAGTGGAAATGAGATTACTTAGGCGTATATGTGGCAAATCTATTTATGACAGAGTAAAGAATGAAGAAGTGAGTAAGATTAAGAAAGGATCACTTAGATGGTTTGGTCATATGGAACGAATGAATGAGGAGAGAATGGTAAGAAAAATATATGACGCAAGTGTTGACGGCACCAGAAAAAGAGGACAGCCGCGGAAGACTTGACACGACCAGGTAAACCGGATAATGGAGGATGGTTCTGTTAACCTAAACAATCGGAGAGCTTGTATGAGAAGATGTATAATTATGTGTCAGAACAAAAAAGTGTGGCGCTCTAACCTCTCTGCCTACCCCCGAGGGGAAACAGCGTGATGATAAATAGGTAAGTAAGTAAGTAAGAAGAATACGAAAGTAGCATATATAAATAAAAAAAAACATGGAAAAATCATCTTAATATTGCATCGAAGAAAATTGTTAATTAAATTTTTAAGTATTGTTAATGAAACGGTCGGTGAACTAATTACTGTAAACTTGGCACATTATTACTGTAGGAGAGAGTAATCCAGAATTAGTTCGACATGTAGGAATTCGCAGTACCTACTTACCTACTTGCATACTTTTTAATATGAGTATCGTGACGTAATCTGACAGATACAGTATACGTAAGTGGTTGTAAAATATGTGGAGGCTGTTAAGTTTGAATTTTTTACCCTTGATGTACGGAAAAATCGTTCTTCTTACGAAGTTCGTACGTACAGTTAGTAAATGTGTCAAAGTAGATAGCGCTGATGCACTTATAGAAGTAAATTAGGTGATCTATATATACTCAAAGAATTGTAGGCTCTAAAGAATTTTAAATATTAATTAAATGTATTAATTAGAAAAATATACATATAAAATCAATTTTTTTCGAAAAATATTGTTGTCTGATCTCTTTCCAAACCGGGGAAGGTGCATTATCCAACTATGCTACAGCGACATGATTTTTGACGACAAATTTTCGAACCAATTTGTTACCTTTTTCAAATTAATATATTTATCGTTCCGTTATTTTAAAGAACAATCTACTTTGTTTTTACGGAATATCAAATATCTTTGAGTAATCCGATAGCAGACGCCAGAGTTAACAATTCATTTTTATTAAATTTTCGACACATTGTGCAATTTATATATTATTAAGGAGAACACATTCTTGTTGTGAAGTTGTAATTATTCAGAACATAGGTCTGTGATATTTTAAATACTAATTAAATGTATTAATTAGAAAGATGTACATATAAAATCAATTTTATCGAGAAATATTGTTGTTGCGCCACCGGGATTCGAACCTGAATCTCTTTCCAAACCGGGGTAGGTGCACTTTTCTGTCTGCCACGATTTACCAAAAAAGGCAAGAGCGTATAGTGCATACAAGTAAAATAGCTGTGAATTATAAAAATTCTGGGAAACAAATATAAATTAAATAATTGGATTAACATAAACGGAAACATTATTTTACAATAAGTACTTTACGTTGTACTCATGGCGCTCTCGTGTATTTGCCGCATCGAGCTATTCACATTTCTCTCTTCTGTCTTTAAGATAGTGAATTACTCGAGTCATATAATTGGCTATTTACTGAATTGAAATTTTTTTTCGGTTGATCCGTTTTGTATGGAGTCGTTACCTATGCTGTTTATTTAAACAGAATAACATTAAAAAGGCTTACAGCTGCATGCAAATCATTGAAATGTCTACGAATTTTACTACCTTACTGTTTTAGCGTGTTGATTTTGGTGCTTTTAGATTTTTGGTGGTTTGGAATTTGGTGCATTGATTGGATTTGAATTGGGTAAAACAAAAAGCAATTAGCAGAACTATTTCCTACGTTAATCTTTAATAGAAATAATTATTTTCTTTAGTTATTACGTGAAGAATTTTCAAACAATAAATGAACCATGTTCAGTCATAAAAAGTGTTCTTAAAAACGTCCATACATTTTTATATGGGTAAGAAAGTATTATTTTACATTAAAATTTAAACTTTGAAAACATTATTAATAGTACTCTAAAAGTACAAATAAATACATGGTAGGGTCGTATAAATGACGGATTTATTATGTCTAAAGACGTTGGTTAAACGAAAGTAGATATATTGTATAATGTCATTGGTTACAGCGTAACCTAAATCTATACCTACTGCACGCCACTAAAAAAATGTATTATTAATCGGCGCGCTGTGACCGGTTTCGATACCACTGTATCATTGTCAGTATTAACTAATTCATGAAATAAATACAAAAAATATATTAGCTGTCTGACGGGAAGGGAAAAAGGAGGATATAAAGACAGTGATTAATTAATTAATTACGCGTAAAATTTAAATGTTGTTTACTGACCTTAAAACATGTCAATTTTTGTCAAATCTGATAATGTTCGTGCACAGACACAATGGCCAACTCGAATAGTAGATAAAAACCAAACAGAAACTCTAATTACATTTCACCAACCAGTATTCTCGAGATATCTATTAACATGGTGATGTCAAATAGTGTGCAAAGCTGTTAACTATTTTGGTTCTGTTAAACATAGGACAATAGAAACACTACAATGGTTCATTCGACGTAGGTGTGTATTGTTTTATATTGAAATATTGTGATATTTTAGTAGCTCGTGTCCACGAATGAGATTTCGAGTAAATCTCTGAAATAGCCATTATGCTCTGACAAGGAAATCCTTTTCAGCATTCATAAGTACATCGTGTACGTAACTCACAATTTCAGAGATTCGAACATCCCCACTGTTTCGCACCTCACTTCATGCTTATTGTACATCAAACGTTAAATATCAGACCCAATATATGATCAAAGTGGGTAGAGATCAGTCAGAAGCATCGCTATCCAACATTCTAACAAAATCTCTATACACTATCTACACTAATAATTCACTAGTTCTAGAACATTTTTTTTCTTTTTTTCTCTATTTTTAGTTTTATTCCTGTCGTATCTTTATCTTTCTTGAATTAAATAACACCACAACTGTACGAAAAAAACTGGCTACTTTAACACAGACGGCAGTCTAGCAAAGTATTCAGGACAATGCTGTATGTATCAGAGGTGGAGTCTACTCCATCCCACACAATAAACTACAAGTATATATGTACTTAATTGCAATATAATTGTATCTTATGTTTATCATGTTATATTATAATATATTCACCTCTGTTACAATAAAAACATATATGTCAATAAAGTCTAAAAATTTTATTTTTTATTTTTATTTTTATTTTCTTCGGAAAACATACAGATTACAAGTAAATACGAAATCATAATAAAAGCTAAACAGTAATTAAACCAGCTACGTGTTTTCTCAGAAGATACAATATACTTTATACAGTGAGTACGATTTAAAATTTAAAAGGGACTATAATGCAGAAAAATGTGAGAGAAAAAGTTGAGAGTAAAAATATAAATAGAGAAAAAAGTTATAAAAAGAAAATATTCGAGGGGAACGGAAGAGAGAGGAGAAAGGAAAAGTAAAATGGGATAGGGAATAAAATCTGTGTGATAAAAATAAAATGAAAAATAAAGGCCATTAAGGTTTATGTATTGAATTTAGATTTAATTGAGGTAACTGGAGTATTGAAAATATCTAGTTCGTTTAGGTGTGAATTGAAATAGAGGGGTGCTTGGTAGAAAAATGAGTTTCGTTTGGCATCGGTGTTGCAATGTGGAAGATTAAATGTAAAATTAGTTCTGGTTGGCCTGGCTGGCATTCGAATGGATATGCGTCTGCGTAAATCTGGACAGTCTACTTTAGAGTTGGCTATTTTGTGTAGGAAAATGACATAGTGATGGAACATTAAAAATGACAAATGACTCAGCAGTTCTGGTTAAGGTTCGATAACTACGAAAGTTAAGATATTGTTATAAAGTTATTTGACATAATTTAATAAAACTCCGTTTGTTCGTTGGATGAATTTGAATCTCCCCAACAGCAGTATAACACAATAAATATTTGTAATTAAATCCCATATGTCTGTCTAACTTTTGTAGGTATTTATGGTGATGTTTCTGCACACACTTGTCCAATCTAATGCTATGTAATCGGGTCGGTTCTACCAATCTCTAAGTTTGTCTCTATAATTTACCACCCTTCTTGCGTACTGTACACACAGCAACTCCTGATCGCAAACTACAATTGGAACAATAGGAAACAAAATGTTTCGCGATAGACAGGAACACTTTTATTTTTAAATTCAATTCGAATGAGTCAGTAAATCTGAAAACATAAATATTTTAAATTATGACGTAGGTACATTAATGCGGTTACCTTGTGAACGTATTCAACGGCAGATTGATTTAGTAAATTCTATGAGTGTGACGTCTCATCTGGAGTACCGACAAATATGAATTTTGTCCTTAATCGCGGGAATCTCCATCAATCCGCAGATCAGAATCAGCGTGAACACGTAATTATCACAAATAATTCCCCGCTGCCTTCAGGCTGCACTTCTGTGACATACCAAAAATAAAGTTCGCAGAATAGAGCCAAGTATGGTGTTGCATATTATCTCAGGTACAGATACCACCTTGAGAATTTTTCTGAAGGTCGTAAATTTATAAGTCTACTCTGCATCATCCGTAGACTGTCGTCCATATCCGGATAGAGGTGAACTCTCTAGAATTACACGGCAAAATTCTGTGTACGACTAACAGAATTGCTCATTAATTTCTCGTCAGCGCGATGGTTAGTATCCCCCGCACATCACGCGGGAGAAATTTTTTATTTTCATTGAATTTATAAATATTATTTTCGAACCCAAAACACATGTCCTACGCAGGGGCGGTATGATACTTGTGACTGAGACATGAATAGCGATTTTGAAAAGGAATATATTATATATATATATATATTTGAACATATTACAAGTATCATATTTTTAATACAGCCTTACCGATCGACAATCGACTAACTTTTCAGGTTTGCTGTCTTCCTAAGCGTTGCAATTTAATCAAGTAAAGTTTTCAGGAGCATATTCGTTAATATTATACATTATATTTCACAAATCACTCTTGAAGGATGGATTGTCTGTTTAAAAGAAGAAGAAGAATACATAATATTTACCTACTTACTTTAATTATTATTTTGTGTAAACTAATCATGTATTAACTGCTCGCTATTACTAGATATTAAGTTATTACTATGAGGGGTAAACGACGATTTATAGATTGGGATAAAACAATACATTTCCTTTACATTGCTCTAGAATAGAGCTATCTACAGCTCCAGCTAATATCCTACCGTAAAGTACCGGGATGTGCTTATGGCAGGGGGTTCGAGTCTCGTACCATGAGGCCATCAAGTTGGCCCTATTTTCATAGCACAAGCGTTTAGCTTAGTTTACTAAGAATATTGATGTGACACGTATTCCGTGTATGCATCTTATTTAAAAAAAAAAGTCTAAGCTGATATATTGGGATAGGAAAGTAATGTAGGTTTAGGATCTTCAAATCTAAATAAATTTTCAAAATCAAATACAAAGTATGATAATAAGAGATCCAGATTCGCATCCCAGTAGCAACAATAAGATTTTTTTAATTTTGATTTTTATATGTATATTTTTCTAATTAATACATTTAATTAGTGGTAAACTATATGCATAAGATATTCAAAATTGCCTTACCTTTATTAAATTGGAGCAATTTATTTGACAAAAACTTTACCCTGTCTGGTCTGTATGTATGTCTGATGGCTATGGGGGATAAGGCAATGTTTCATAGTCCAACAAGCGCCCTCAGCTTTGAACAAGCAAACTTCGTAATGGTGACTTTTTTGGTATTCGTTCAGTTCGTGCGGCACCCATTTGTCAACAGTACCAACACTAAAGAGCATAGTTTTACTACCCATTTTGAAGTCACACAAATAATTTATCTTATTTGCTTCTTTTCCACCTTTAATATATTGGCCCAATTTGAAGCAAAATCACTAATGAAACCGAATTCAATCTTACCAAAACACAGGCTAAAAATGGACTTGAAAGTAATGTTATCATAAAAAGGATTAAAAAATATTTAGGTTAAAATTAAATAAGAAATTATTATCAACCTATTTAAATAAAAATCACAGATTCTCACAATCGGCACTAATCAACAATCACAATCCATGATTTAACAGTTGTGAGCCTGGGATGTCTATAAATAAATTAAGGTGAATTAATTATATCGTATCGTTCAAAAAACTACGACCAGAATACATTTTGTTGGAGCATCCTGCTCAAATTTCAATATTAAAATACTTTCTCTTTCGACATTGATAGTCATGACTTATCTTAAAAATAATTTAAACACCATTATCATATATATTGAAGAAACCTCGTAATTCACACATTGAAATACATTTATACAGGGCCTATCTATTTATGATAATAATAATTATTATTAGTTAAAAAATTCTTTGGCACATTTGTACAAGCAACATTTGAATATGTGCAAGAACACACAATTACTGGATTTTTACATACAAAGGCACTGTTATTAAACAAATATCTGATATAATATATTGGTAAAAATAATAAAATATTTTAAAAATTGAAAAATATTGATTTTTCAGGCGTATTCTAGTATAGTTTGTTAAAAACAATTAACAGATAAAGTACATTCTCATAGTGATGACATATATGCTGTTTAAAAGAGGAAAAAATTAATTATCAAATTTGGTCCATAAATGGCGATGGTATGGTGATACTCGAAGCGAGTTAACATACGTTAAATATACAAATTTCAATAATTAGATAAATGTGGAGATGGAGGGGTGAGAATTGGTGAACGTTATATTTATATAAAGTAATCGTAACAGGTCGTAAGCCCTGTAATTACCCCATACTTCTATATATTTTCCATTAAATTTAATAAAAAATAGCTTTGTCTTTATGAGATATCAGAAATTTGTTTAATAACATTGCATTTGTACAAGTTTAATTTTTCAGACAAATCTTAATAATTACATTATTTAATTCCGTGATTTACCTGTATAATTTTCTGTTCTGTATATGCAATCGGTAAATTAATATTTTCTGTATTCTAAGCAGTTCCTAACTAAGCAATCAACATAATACATAAATTAGCTAGTTCAAATTATTATATTTTTTGGATATTTCTTTCTGTTAGATGTTATTTTTATATAAAATATGCGCATTCCTATCCGAAAGTTGAGTCTATGGGTCAAATTAACTACATAATGCTAACTTCGATTTACCTGAAGGTGTTGTTACTATTTTACTAACAGTTTTATGCCCCGAGCATTAAGATTATGTTTTTTTTATCGTTATGTGATTTCAGGCCAAGAATCTCACGCTTCTTACAATATTCGCTGCTCGCATGCGCTTTCTCTGTCTTTCTCATTACGTCCGCCGTTGGCCTTCTCACTCGGGTGCATATTAAACATTATAGTCAAAGCATTTTATCACTGTAACACTTTCCATTTCATTGACGAAAGCGAGCTTCACGCGCGTCGCGTTATAACGCCACCAAATTCACTTTTCTGTGTGCAGTCATGGGGTCAAAGTCAAAGTTGGAATACTTTTTGTCTCAGATTGACTTGTTTTATGATACAAAAACTACAGTGTGACAAGATATATTGTATAAAGCACTTAATGTATGTATTAGGTATATTTAAAAAAATAAATATATATATGTATGCATTGTTTACGTGCCTTGTTACACCGATTTGCACCACTGGGATTCCTGGTTTGTAATAATGCACATGTGCGTGTGAGAGTATTGCCGCCCTTTTTTCGGAAAGCTAAGAAGACGGTAACCAACAGGCGTAATTTAATTACATCCCGCGCTTCGACCAGTCCAGCGATCCAAATAAACCACCAGTGCGCGCTTCGGTCGGTCGAAATCTATAAATTAATAACACTTACGAATACAGCGATAAATCGGACGCATCTTCGAAATAAAGTCGAATGCCTTGTTATTCAAGAAGAAATCAAAGTTCCTCAACACTCCGGAAAACCACTCTATCATGAGTGAAGCAGCCAAGAAGTTGATGTGACTAGTAACGATGGGCTGGTTATTGTGACTGTGATTGCGTGACTGGTAACATAGATTTTACTATCAAAGATTTACTTTCTAGTGCGCCAGTACTTGCTCGCCGAATCACCAGTTACCGATCGTCTTAAAAATAAGCACAAATCTTACAATCATAGTCACAATCACGGTTAAAATAACGGTTTACCTCATGCCCAGTGACTGGCATGTAAATAGCTATTGATTTACATGTCACGGAAATTATTTATTTCTCATTGTTTAGGTACGAGAGTATCAACTTCTGTTCAATTTTAGGAACCACAACAATGTTCTGATATATTCATTTAAATTAATTAAATGTTAAATCTGTTTTTTATTATTAAACTAATAATTATTTCAAAGGGTCAAGCAAAATATACGCGTAAAAAAGCAAATAATATTTGTCAAAATAATCAATAATAAGGCTTTCTAGTAAAGATACATATAGCATATACGGGGTGGCCCAAAAACAATGAGAACATTTCGTAAAATGTGATATAATTACATCAAAATTAGTTTAACTATATCAATAATAGCTTAAATAGTTAATTAATTTACTTACTTGCCTATATCATGTTTTATTTCGACAATTTCCGGTCGCCATCTTTGATTATTAATTTTCCCATTGTTTATATTTGGTTTTTTCAAATCGCCCAGATTGTCAAATACCACTGCAGAAGACCGTATTCTGATCAAAAATTTCCGAATTGAAAAACGTTGGGATGCTAGGAAAATGATCAAAGAGTTTCAAAACAAAGCCTGGAGTATAGCTAGACATTACAGCCATCTCACACAACCAGAAATACAATCAACTTTCTTCAAAGTCGTGAGAATGTTAATTTCATCGTGCCAGGCACGTGGTCACCGAACAGTCCAGATTTAAATCCAGTAGATTATGCAATGTGAGGTGTTTTCAAGATTTCTGATTAGCTAAAATTGTACAAAAAAAATGACATTAAGAATTATATTTAATTATATTATGTTTTGAAATAACTCGTGTGTTACGAGATGTTCTCATTTTTTTTGGGCCACCCTTTATAATGTGTGTTGATAATATATATCACGTGGAAAATGAAAATAGCCGTGCAGGCGAAACGTTATGATACAAAGTAATATTTCTACGGTACGATGATAAAAATCATTAAACACTTAAACAACTAAAACTCATTTTTATTAGTTTATTTTAGCTGCTGTACATTATTGTTAGCTGCGGTCGGCGCGGTCTCTCGCCTCCAATCCGTTGAACTGTTAACATTTTATATTGAACTGTACCACATTGTACCGAAGCATTCAGAATAAACACAAACACAATCCCGCACACAAAATGTACTATCATCATCAGCACGAGTTAAAGATGTAACAATGATTAATTTATTTCACTCAGTAATTGAATGCAATTTACAAAATTCTGTGACAGGGAACGATGATAGACTGAATGCAGTTGAAATTAGAAATAATGAAAAAAGTGTTATGGAATTGTAGACTCTATCCTCTTTGCCTGCCCTCGTAGAAAAACGAGGCGGTGATAAGTTAGTTGGTTAGTTAGTTGGGGATAAGTCAGTTGGTTAGTTACTTGCTGAGTTAGTCGGTTAGTTACTTGGTGATAAGGATCGAGAAAAGTACAAAATATTTAGAATCTCCGTTGAGATGAAGCGGCACAGTCCACCGCGCGTGCGGCGTGCCTCACGAGCGCGCTGAATTCAACACAAAATGCCATCTTCTTTCTCGGGGTTCTTCAAATACCATCGTCACTACTCTACTTTAGCTTACGTGGGCCGCTTGCCACACTGCGCGCGCACACACACACTCGGGGGGTACCTAATCACCTTAATCATACAAATGTGGATAAAGTAAAACTATACTTTTAAAATCAGCAATGTTATCTTTGTGGTTAAGATTCATATTTTTATTTTTTATCTTTGTTTTATTAACCACTAAAATGAGTTTAAATACATCTACCGGTTTCTAAAAATACCATTTTCTTCTTCAGGATGTCATAACTAACTAAAACATATATTTTTTCTTTGACAGAATCTATTTTTAAATTTTTTTTTTTTTTTAGTACCTAACTCAAATCATTACTTAATACAAATTTACTCGAATAATTTTTAGGGAAAAATTTTAGAATGGGATTTATTTTTATTTATAAACACTCATATAGGCTTTTACAACACATATATTATGAAACTAGTATCACTTCTAGGTTAGATCGCGTTTTTTGTAGATAGTTTCCTCGGGGAAACGTAGGCCGATGTTTCGGCACGGTAACACGTGCCATTGTCAAGGCGTTGTCTACAAAAATTACGTTACAATCGTACTTTTTTGCAGGAGTAAATCTCTCACAATCGATTTAATTTTTTAAATAATAAGAAAAAACACTTTGTTTCAACCGTTATACATATATTGATTTCTTTTTGTTTTTTGTCTCTGCTTGTATTTTTAATTTGAGTATTCAATTTGTATCCTGATGAAGGCACCATTGGTTTTGAAACATTTTGATAAATCAATAAACTTATAGTGGTTTAAACAATGTGTTTTTTTATCATTTATATAATATATTGCCACAAAGTAATTTTGCAAATATTGAAGTCAATCCATCACTAACCAACTCTGCATCTTTCTTCATATATTAACTTCAATATGTAATATATAATAATCTATTGTTTAGTCATTTTCAACAAAAATATAACCACCCTTCTCCACGTACGTGAAAATAAAATACTTTTATTTTTATTCGACTCGTTTAATTTACTTGAGACGCGTTTCGCCTTGTAAGGGCATTATAGCAAGGGTATTGTTAATTTATTATCATTTATTTTGTTTGTTTTATTTTCGCACATGTGATTATAGAGTTCTACAAACCTACCTCGGAAACAGTAAAAACCACCCTTCTTCTTGTACTCCTATATTTATGGCTTCCTTTATGCCTTCTGCTGTGACCTATTATCGTCTTATACATAATAGTCAAATGTCCTTCTGTGTATCACATATAGATTAATTTGAAAGGAAACGGATACATTACATTGGACTGAAGTGTTAATTTTTCTTCGAAAAATCCCTATACGACGCGTAAAACCAGAATTCCTAACAGCCGTAAAGAACACCCGGTACCGACGCCGCAATATTCATGCCGGCTACTCTTCTTCCACTTCTTCTAGATAACATCTCCAGAAAACGCTTTTATAATTCTAATTTATTTGCATAACTCTTATTTGTAACTGTGCTATACAATTAACTCGTGTCAACCGTGAGTTGTTTAATTTTTCAAACGAACATGTGAATGATGGCCGACTTTTCAAACGAACATGTGAAACATAGAGCGACTGGCAGTCACACATCAGCTTATTCTTCTGATCTACAGTAACCCACATACGCATATATCTCACATCTCATAATCATGTATTTACCCAAAAATGGGATGTGAACTTTTGTTATGAAATGACATGAAATTGAGTGATGGACTCACTCAAAAACATCCCTGTATTGAATTGTATAAATATCCTAGCTTAAGACGAAAATATACCAGTCTGAAGATGGCCGTGACAGGCTGAAACCGGTAATGGCCATTCAATGATAAATAGTGGAAAAAAGTTAAGCGGTGTTCTAATAAATCATTTAAATGTCATTTTTCAAAAGGATGGATAGTAAATATCCCAAGTTCCTGCGACCTGTTGGCCTAGCTACTGCACCGTAGGTGGGTGAATGACTTTTTACACAGCAAATATAATATTGTGTTTTATGATATTTACGTTAAGAATTTAACTATGTAAACGACTTTAGCCTCTCTAACCTAGTCAAAAGTGCGTAAAATACGTTTAAATCGCGTCCACACTGTACCGCCAAGTGTACAGGGCGAACGTGCAATTACGTATCCCTGTTGATGCGATCTTCTGCATTGTTTTATTTTAGAGGCGGTTCCGGACCAGCTGCCAGCATTCGGCGCCTCGGGCGAGTTGTGCAACGTCCACACCCCACAGCCAAAATTCCGATAGCTACAACCCTGACAGCATGTTCAGGGTGTTTGTTTAATTAAGTACAAATTTTATTAAACACGTAATAAATATTATTATAAAACCATCTTTATCAATGTCGACCGATTTCAGCATGTCCTTTCAATCATCAGTATAAAACCACTTCTCAATTGGCTAACTGTCTTACAATCACGCCGTTTCATACGTCCTGACACACAATTCTCGCCTCGTCCACATTCATACATCTTCTCAAACAAGCTTGTCGATTCTTAAGGCTTCTAACAGACCAGTGTCTGGTTTACCTGGTTTTGGCGAGTCTTCCGCAGACGTCATCTATTTCCGGCGCCATTAACACGTGCGTCATATATTTTTCTTACTGTTCTCTCCTCATTCGTCCGATCCAAGTGGTGATACCATCTAAGCGATCCTTTTTTAATCTCATTTATTAACTATTAAATTATAGCAATATTTTTAATATGTCGTACGGCTTCGTCAATAGATGTTGTCTGGTCTCATTGCTTAGTGTAATGGTCCTACCGTCCGAGACCGCGGATGAGTTTTTTGACTCGAGACAATCTCTGAGATAGGAATTATGTTCTTATGCCATTCTTTAGAGACAACTCTCGCTTTTCACAATCTACCGTGTCTTAGAGATTCGTCGTTTCGCTCCTCACTTCATGCGTGTTGTACGTGAAATGTCAATCCATTGATCTTTAATGTTTCGTTCGTCAGTTGGGTGTATATAAATTTTCACAGCAGTTCAACCGGAATACATGTTTGTAATTCAATGCCATCTATTTGTCTATCGCTGAATCACTAAGTTTTAGTGTATCTCAACATGTGTACACGGTACTAAGATATATCTGAACTAAATCTCAAAGATTTATCTTATCACGTCTCATTCCACGGACGGGGTCCATTAAAGATAACAGGGAAGATATATTAAATCTGCGAATGTAATAATGTGTTACAGATGTATCCAGAACGTTCGAGATAAAATCATATTAGTCGTCTCTTTAACAAATAGAATATGAGGAAGTAAATAGAATGATTATTATGCAGTCAGTTGAAATTGAAATCATTCACGATTACATAGTATTAATTTTATGGTAAATAGTAATTTTCATTATAAAATATAAATTACACTTCAATTTGATTTTCAAAATTTTTTAAGAGAATACTTAAGGTAGGTACTTGAATACTTTTAATTCGTGTACAAATTCTAAGGTCAAATGTAAAAATAAAGAACCAAATGAACAGCAATAATTCTCACTACAAAGGTCAAAAAATGAAAGTGTTCCAATACATATCGTTACTAGACACGGTTTAATTGTATTTAATATGACTTAAGAGACCACATAGTGTATATAGGGGGCGGTGAACCTTTTCGGTCGAGGGTGTCGCCATATATCTTATATTACGTGTATATGTGTGAAGTCATTAAAACTATACCACTTAACTGATATTATTTAAGAAAAATAATAATGCAGTATAATGGTGATATTGTCGCGAATCTGGTACTTGGAAAAAAATGCGGCGTTTGACGTACGCGTTCTCGCGTGTGGCGGAGCATAGCGAATTGCTGAGACATGAGAACTACGAAAGCTGACAGTTGTCTACAGAGTTTCACGGAAGCAAAAACCGTATCTCAGAGATTGTGTCAAGTCGAAAATCTCTTCTAAAACTAGACAGCATATCCACAAATCCACAAAAAAAGATAAAAATAAAATCAATGATTTTAGAATTATTTTTATACTGCTCTGATGGTGAAACGGACGTTCTGAAACTGGCTACGTTAAAACGTTAAAAGTTAAAAAAAAAACAACAGTGGTTATATACAATGTATTATTTAATACGTGAACAATATATATTCAATAGATTTAGATTCTAAGAATGCAGCATCTTAAAGAAGTTCAAAACTTTTTTAAATCGATCTATCTAAATAAGATGACCGCGTGCCGCAGGTTTACCATCGCTGCTGTGTAGTGTAGGTAATAATATAAAAGTAACAATTTATCAATGTAAACACATTTGACCTTTCGACAATAGGTAAGGAAAGAATGACTTGCATCATAATTATAAACTTGCGGAGCTCTACATCGCTCGCCTCCTAGAGACTAATCCTTTTGTTCTATGATCCTGCGCAGCCCGCGCGCTCGCTCGGCCTCGCTGACTCGCCGACTCGCCGCAGCCGCGTCGGGAAATCCAAACCAACACATTCTATCTGCCTGCTTCGTACAATTATTATTATTAATGTATAGTCTACGAGATCCCGCATTCCCACATTCTTTCTGCCTGTTTTGTACAGATATTATACATATATATGACCGCGAGATTCCGCGTTCTTCTCTCATTATTTCTGCCTGCTTAGTACAATAATTATGACCGCGGGATCCCGCGTTCTTCTCTCATTATTTCTGCCTGCTTAGTACAATAATTATGACAGCGGGATCCCGCGTTCTTATCTCATTATTTCTGCCTGCTTAGTACAATAATTATGACAGCGGGATCCCGCGTTCTTCTCTCATTATTTCTGCCTGCTTAGTACAATAATTATGACAGCGGGATCCCGCGTTCTTATCTCATTATTTCTGCCTGCTTAGTACAATAATTATGACCGCGGGATCCCGCGTTTTTTTTCATTATAATTGTAATAATAATTGAGGCAGATAACTGGATCCCGCGTTCTTCTCACATTCTTTCATCCTGTTAAGTACAATTATTTTAAATATATAGTATAGTATCTAGATTCTGCGTTCTTTCTGCCTGCTTTATATAATTATTATAAATATATAGTCCGCAGAACAAGAAATTACGGATTTAATAATTAGGAAATGAACAAATAATAGATATCTCATAGAGACGAAGCTATTTTTTATTATATTTTAATGGAAAATATAAGGAAGTATGAGTTATTACATGGCTAACGTTCACCAATTCTCACCCATTAATCTCCATATCTATCAAATTTTTGAAAGTTGCATATATGTTAATAATTGTTATATGCCAGCCGAAGACAGGTCGTATGTTCTGTAATTACCCATACTTCCATATATTTTCCATTAAAATATAATAGAAAAATAGCTTCATCTCTATGAGATATTCATTATTTGTTTAATAAAAGTGCCTTTGTAGGTGAAAATCCAGTAATTGTGTGTTCTTGGACATATTTAAATACAACTAATCAGGAGATATATTATATTAGAATTCATAACCAAAATAAATTGTTAACACTGATGACAAGACAATTATAAATAATTACAGAATACAAGTTTAACATTTGTCGAAAACGTAATTGGTTAACGCGTTACACCGGATAGGAAAAGATTCAGCCGCGAATCCCGGTAGCAATCAAATATTTTTTTGTTAAACAGTTTTTTTCTGTATATATTTCTAGTTGATTATTTTAATTTGTATTATTCGCACAGAACTGTGTTCTAAAATTACAAATTAACAATAATCAAGTGTTCAATCAATTTTTTTTCAATCTGTCTCTATAGAGTAGACAAATTGACATTGAGAGCGAGTGAGACAAAGACACTTGATGCTTTTAAAATGTGGTACTGGAGGCGAAAGCTCAGAGGCCAGAGAGAAAAAGGACGATGTTCGACTCGATGGATCGGGTTAATGATGCCACTGCCTATCCCGTCACAACGATTCTCCGAACTGCAGAGAAGGATAGCGGAGAACTGTCAAGGATACCAGCGGGTCACAACCTGGTGGTCACGATCCTCAATGTCGTGTTAGTGAAGCATCAGCGTGGTAGAGTACGGCCAATGCAAGTTTCGACCACGCGGCATCTATACGAAGACATTCGTAAAACTTCGGAAAAAGGGCGCACATGCCGAAAGCTTACAGTACGTAAACCAAAAAGCGATGTTCTGAATTTGATTAACTTTTAAATTTGGGCGTTATTAAAAGATACACAAAATATAAAGTAAAAAAATAACAGTTCACAAATATTTTTTAACTCTTGAATTTATAAATAATGAAGTATAATGTGAATAACAATGAAAATTAAATTTGTTACATTTAACCGCAACAATATCACAATAAAAAGATTAAAATGAAAATTAAGTTATTTACAATTAACCCCAACAATATTTTAAAAATAACATTAGAAATTAAGTTATTAACATTTTAACACATCGGCACAATAAATAAAATATAGTCATTTACATTTAACTGCAAAAATATTACTCGTCTTTGAACTTTTTTTCAAATTACTAACCCCATTGGCAGCTTCATGAGACATGCGCTTGCCCTCTTATTGCTCATTTGCGTCCCAAAAAAGATGATCAAGTCAGTATTTAAATATTAAAAATTCCGTAACTCTCGATTAGGTTGAGTGTACCTGCACTAAAAAGCAATCGAAAACGTCCAGAGCGCACAAACTCCTCGAAGGACAAGGGGTGACTAATTTAAATGAGAGCTGATTGTTGACACACTGAATTAGGCCACACCCCTTTCCTAAATGCCTTTCTATGTTATGATATGTTATAAAAACGTATTAAACTGATAATTTTTATTATTTTAATTCGAAATGAAGATCAACCAATCTCAAGAAACGAAAGTATTGTCTGGTAATTGAATGGTCCATATACTGGATCTTATTTTTGTCTTCTTAATGATTAAATGTTATATATAATTAATTTTTTAATTATAAAGTATTTTTGATTCGTAGTACAATGTGTCATATTGTTATAATCGGATAACATTGCAGCAAAGTAAGACGTATATTTCGGTACTCCGTTTGCTACACTAATATTTTACTGTATTATAGCAGACAGTACTTTTCAGGGATAGCAGTAAACAATGTGAAATGTTCAATGTAAAAAAATATACATATAAATAATAGATACAATGTAAAACTTAAAGAAAATATAATGTTCAATGTATCAAAAATAAAAAAGAGTAAGTAAATAAGAGTGAATAAGTAAATAATATACAAATATGAAAAAAGAGTGTGTAAGATAAGTAAATAAAATACAAATAGGAAATGAACTTATGTAAAATTATAAAATTCAATATAAAAAGATTTAAAAAAGGTCAGTTAAATAATATACTAACGCAACTACAGATAAAAGTAGAAAATGCAATATTCAATATATCGGTACTGTTGATCATCTCAAGTTTGAACTTTTAAAAGTTCTTGGGCGTAATTTCTCCTCATTTCGTGGAGCCAGAACTGCACTTTTCTTGAAAAATATGTAACACTATGGTTGCAATATTTTACGTCTGAATTTAGACTGCTGTATATTTTTGGTGCTAGAAACAAATGAAATATTTATGCAAAAGTTTTGTTTAATTTTGGCACGAGATAGTGACAGCCTGTGTCCTTGTTAAGTGAGGGTGCCTTATTTGGTGATGATATTGTTTATGTTGGCAAAAGTTTTTTAGTGTACCAAGTATGTACATTTGACGAATGTCTAGTATACAGAGTGGCCCAAAAAAAGTGAGAACATTTCTTAAAATGTGATATAATTACATCAAAATTAGTATAACTATATTATAACGTTACATTTGGTACCTACCGCGCACGGGATGTGCTGGGAGTGGTCGGTGGTAGTCATTTCTTTTGAAATATTGCGAGCACTAGGAATTTGTCCCGATAGTAAAATCACGAAGATGTGATTTCGTATTGAATTAAGGAAGGGTAAGAATAATGAAATAATATTGGTCATCTGTGTTATCCTGTATCATGTTAGTGAGATTATTTGTTTGCTATTTCACTTGTATGTTTGCAGGATGTGAAGCATCCCTTCCCCACCTGACGGCAGAGAGGTGTTGGGTAGATGACAATACCATTTCTTCGTGAAGGATTACTCACGAACAAAGTAGAGTGGGGATACGATTTGTTCTCCTCTGCTTCTTTTATTTTCCATCTCACTTATTTTGCAACAAAGATGACTCCAGAATTTTTTGTAACTAAAATGGAAGCCGAAGACCTAGCCTTCTTGACGTTTTGACGAGACAAGTAAGGAGACGCGAGTATTTACGGCTGCCTCGGAACCTCAAGACTGAACGAAGACGGTGGATTGCTCAAGAAGAACGAAGACATCTGGTGGTCAAATTGTTGGGAAATAAATTTCGATGTAAATTTTAATATTTAATGTAACGTAGTGTTCAATCTCACCTTTCAATATCAAATGCGATCTTGCTAGTTTTGTTAGGGACGATTTAATGAAAGTCCATTTGTATGGGACATATTTGTGCTTGAGCGAGGATGATGTACTGTGCCATCCACCTCCCCCCCCTTCCTCACCTTCCAACGGGCCAGTCGATCGGCGACCCTGAACCGGTACGGTTACAAAGGATTTCGCAGTGTAAAATAGAGTGAGAAGTGTGTCTACGTGGCCATCTATTGCAATCTGAATCATTCAAGATCCTGAACGGAGATAGTGTCAAAACTCTAAGTTACAGTCCACATTGGAAGTGCTAGGAGAACGGGATTGTGGTGAGTGGAACTTCCTTCCGAATCCTGTTTCTTCCGGCATCTATGCCATTACGCAACACCATTATTTTTCTAAAGAAAGGTTAGTCAATCAATCTTTATTTGTGATTACATTTATGTGACATGAATTTTGCTATATTTTACCTGACAAACTCATCAGGTGTTTGAATTATTGAGGTGAAGATCTTAGTATGTAGTGGATCATAGTGTTGTACCTCACCATTAATTCCAAAGGATAACTTACAAATTTTGATATTGACATGTTGATAAAACCTTTGTTATTTTGTTAGAGAAAGATTTGCCAGTCAATCTTTATTGGCAATCACATCCAGTGACATCACTTGTTACTATATTCTACTTTGTAAGTTTATATGTTTTATATGAATGACAAAAATCACTGCCGAAGACCGTAACTGGACATTACAGCAGGACGGAGCTCCATCTCACTCAGCCAGAAATACAATCAACTTTCTTCATCGTGAGAATGTAATTTCATAGAGCCAGGCATGTGGCCACCGAACAGCCTAGATTTAAACCCAGTAAATTATTCAATATGGAGTGTTTTGATGATTTCTGATTAGCTAAATATTGTGCAAAAAAATTTACATTAAGAATTATAATTAATTATATTATGTTTTGAAATAACTCATGTGTTACGAGATGTTCTCACTTTTTTTAGGCCACCCTGTAGATAATGTATACATACTTGTCATGTATTGTATTTAAAATCTATGTTTATTTATAATATGTGGACATGGGCATATGTGGACATTAATTTTGTAATAGCTCGTAAGGGCGAAGATATAAATAAATATATAATTAATACGTAAGTGATTTTTTTTCTACTATCGCGGAAATAATTGAATCCAACAACCTCATTCGACGGCCGTCGGCAGAGAAAAGCCAGCACAGTGTGTAATAAGCCCGTGACCTTCAAAAGCGTTCAAATAAAAGGCAGCAATATCAAAATACAAAAGCAATGGCCCGCAACAATATGGCACGTCGCGCGGTATTAGATCAATATTGTGGCGTAATATCGTACAAGAACGTTCTCCGGGGTCTGGGCGCGAGGCCGCGGATCGGAGCGATCGCAATCTGGAGCGGAAAGCGGCGAAATTCCGTTCGCAAGGTTCGCCGCCGCCGGCCGAGCGGCGCAATGCCGCGCTCGTTAATGTCACAGCGCTGCCGGCCGGACGGACGATCGGTGTCCTTTATTGTTGCCGGGTACCGGGGCGTGGTCTCTGTCCAAACTGCGCCCGGATTTCAGAGGTTTCCTGTCTGCAGGGGCGCACCGAGGGACCGGACGCGCCACCCCCGGGCTGGGTCACCCTAATTCGGATATTGAGGAGGTCGTGCTTACGATCGTACGATGAGATACATCTCAGTGCGCGGAGATAAACTCGTAGATCAGCTTGAGATTGGTAGAAAGACACTGAAGACGTTCGATCTGATAAGACAGATTCTATAATATATATACAAACAACCCTTACCTAAAATCACCATAGATCTTTATTCTGAAAATTGCAATTCATTAAACATTAATATAAGGCAACAAATTACAAACATTTATTTCGTTTTACCTACTGCTGAGGAGATTCAAAGTCACCTAACTCACGCGACAATGACGTTTGACGTTTGACGTAAGTAAAGTGAGGCGGAAGACAGAGAATCTCGAATCTAATCGGAGCAAAATACCTATCTCAGAGATTGGTCTCTTGTCTCTGAAATCTATAAAAAATATCAAAACACGCCATTATTTTATAATATATATCCTAACTAAACACAATTCTTAGATGTTAACAGTTAAATGTTTGAGAGAAATAACGATAAAATAATATATGTCAGGGATTGTGACTGTGATTGTATCTATGTTGATTGGTACCTAACAGAGATTTAACTGTTAGAGAATTAGTTTCTAGTGTACTAGTGATTACTCGAAGAATTGCGAATAATCAGTTACAAATTATCTTCACAATAGTAGTTAGAATAACGGTTTAATAAATACATTATCATAGAAAAATCATTTATACACATATATGTTCATAATGAAATAAAGATCAATGTCAGTGAACCATTGTAAACTCGGCGCATTCTCACTATAGTAGAGCGTAATACTTGTTGGAATACTGAAAAGATGGTGTGATCGTGATAATAGCAATAGATCATGGACATTTATTAAATATAAAAGGAGTGGACAACTTATTCAATGAACGATATTTTATTTTTTCTGCAGCATAAATAGTACATATGATAATAAAGGTAATTACTTTAATGGACGCAGTCTGTTTTAAAGCAATTACCTGTACAGTTTTAAAAAGTTGTAATTGTTAAGGTACAATCGTTGTAAAGTAAGGTAAGTAAGTATAATGTAAATCAAGATATAAAAAGTTAAGTAAAAAAAGTACAATCAGAAGTTGTAATAAAAGTTATAAAAATATTTTTGTCTGTAATATATTAAGTTGGAGACAAAAATATGTAGGTATGTGTAGGTTAGTACAAATGACAAATTAGTTTTTTTTTTGCTTTCTACCCACATCAAGCAACCACTTTGTTATTTTTGGTTTAAAATCGTTAATCACTTTAGACCCTTTAAGGTCTAGTGGAAATTTGTTAAAAATACGCGGTGCACAAAACAAGAAAGTTCGTTGACCGAATTTTGTGTTCATTTTTGGCACCGAAAAGTATCCTAAGATTTTGCTCCTAGTTTCCTTTGGATCGAATCGGGGAAGTAAAAAAAAAATATATAGTTTTAAGATTGATCTGGTAAACAGTTGTCTTGTATCCAAAACTTGAAAGGATTTAAAGAGTTATGTCTAAATGGCATCTTGTTTATTATTCTGATGACCCATCTCTGAGTCTTTTAGAGAATTCATTTAAGTAACAGCTTAGTGGATTCTCTAATTAGCTTATCGCATCATGTCTGATACCTCCCTATGCACCTATCACTTTTCTCTGTGCAATTTTTAGATTTAGTTTTAGACCAACCTTTCACCACTTGATTCCTCCAGTACCACTGTCCTGTTCCGTCCTCTGAGCGATGTGTCGTTTTATTTTCTTGGCGTATTGAAACATGTTGACCGCATATTTCTTTCCCTGTCTCATCGTGTGTGGCCCAACCTTCTGTTTCAGATACAGTAGAATATCGCTTTTGAAAATTGTGTTCAGGTCCAGTTGTATTCTAGCCCAGTTTTGTTTTGCGGACAATTTCATCGGATATGTCTACCATTGTGGAAATTTTTTATCCTAGGTAGGATATAAATAATGATCGACTGGTTCAAGCTAGGTTCTCTTAAGTTATTTTATAAAATATTATCAAAAACCATTATTTGTATATCAATGTATTACATTAGTAAGTTGGCATTAAGCTAATATTTGTTTTTTTATATATTGGCCACACTGTCTATCAAAGTCTGTCATGAGTATTGATTCTATAAATCGTAATACATTATCTTAGTAAAAAGTAACAATTTTTATTTAACCTAAACAAATTAAACAATATTATGTATTATTAAGGAGAACACACTCTTATTGTGAAGTTGTAATTATTCAGAACAGACGGTCTGTGATATTTTAAATATTAATCAAATGTATTAATTAGAAAGATATACATATTAAATCGATGTTATCGAAAAATATTTTTGTTGCGCTACCGGGATTCGAACCTGGATCTCTTTCCAAAACGGTAAATGGCTTTCAAATAATGGAACGATAGTAGTATTAAAAATTTGAAAAGTGTAACATATAGGTTCGAAAATTTGTCGTCAAAAGTACGGTCGCTGTAGCGTAGTTGGATAATGCACCTTTCCCGGTTTGGAAAGAAATCCAGGTTCAAATCCCGGTAGCGCAACAAGAATATTTTTAGTTGAAATTGATTTTATATGTATATCTTTCCAACTACTACATTTAAATAATATTATGTATTTTTAATATTTGCACATTGAACTTTGTGATTTATTATGTTCATTTTTTATAGATAATTATTATAGTATAATTATTATTATATATAGCTATAATATATTAGAATAAAGTGACATATATGATTTTGGATAGTTAATTTGATATCCTGAAGATGGAAAAGGTATTTCCCGAAACCGGTTGGTGTTTTAAAATGACTCATTAAGTGGTTATTATAAACACAGTTCAATATTATGTGCTAACAAAAAATCATCATTATTACATTTGATAATAAAATCGCTTATGATTACAATACATAATAATATTCAACTAATTCACTTTTATAAGTATAGATTGTCCCAATAAAATGTATACACATGAGACCGGAGTCCCAAAATCTAGCGTCCATTGCATTTTAATCCTTACTGCCCGGTAGGTCAAAACCAAACACGTGCGGCGGTGGTGGGTCATTTTAGACCCACCTCAAGTGTTAAGTTTTTCAACCGTTTTGTGAGATATTTTTTTATAGATATTTCATTTTAAATATGATTTAATGAAATGGCATGATGTATCGTAATGTTTCTGCTAAAAAATTAATGTTAAAAATTAAAAAATATTTTGAATAATGTACATATTCTCACGCATGAACAGACGTCCTATACAGCCAAAATACAAGCATTCACTGAGCATGTAATCTTCTCTTCGGAACCCGAACAGGTAGTGTCATAAAACTTACAGGTAGGAGCAACGCCCCTCAAAAAGTTATATTACTGGTATTGTCTAGGGGTTGCCAGACGAAAATAAGTCAAAGCAAATAATCCTTTGTCTATCCGCTCAAAATATTGACAATATATGTTTCAGCGTAAGCGTTGAGATTCAATCCGTTTTTTTTTTTCACATTTTTATATTCTCATTTGAATCTCGTCCGATAACATTTATTTGTATCTCAAATTATTTGGAAATATTTAATAACAGATTAGCTAGAAGGAAATAGTATTAAACGAATATTTGTAGCGTAATTCATATTTTTACAAACGCCCGGGTCAAATCTGACCCACCACCGCAGAGGATGTGTGAGACTATTAGAAAAATTGTTAATGAGGTGTTTTATTTTCAGTACATCCCCACTAGAACCTATTCTGATGAATATCTTGCCCAACAGATGAGTTGGTTGAAGAGATAAAATTCAATGTGCCCCTCGCGCCGTTGCACTTTTTTATGGGTTGATGGTGCAAAACGGACATAAATTCAAGAATTTTATTATAGTCAGCTGTTAAGGTGCAATATACCTAATTACATAATGTTTTCCATTTGGGTTATTAGAAATGCCAAGTCCAGAATAAACAAGTTCGACTGTTTGCGATAATTTTTAAAAAAAAGTCTATTTTCTTTGATTTGAAATATAAAAACATAAGTTTAGCTTATTTTGAGTATGTCCAAATCTTTGTAGGAACCAATTACTGGGATTTATCTCACAGAGACGAAGCTATTATTTTTAAATAGGAAGTATGGAAGTCTTGGGCATTACAGGGTCATCGGCTGGCTTAAGTAATCACTTTACACAATGTAACGTTCACCTATTTACCCATGCTACCACATCTATTAATTTTTTTGGAATATGTATATATGTTATCATGTTGGAACATTTCAATTATTTATTACTAACTATGCCAGTGATGGCGGATCTTTTTGAGAGGTGGGTCAAATTTTGTTCATTATTTTTTTAGTACTAGCTTATGGGTCACTAAGTCAGTAGCGTCACTTGGAAAGGGGGAGGGGAGGATGGTTAAAAACTATTGTTTGTTGTCTCTTTTATGATATAAAAAATATGTTTATAAAAATCAACGCGTAGGTCATTTAAAAAGCCATCACTGAACTATGCTGTCGCCATATATGGATTATTTTGAAAATTTGATATTAATTCTCATGTAACAGTATAGATGTCGCTGAATCTGAGACTCTTTTGTCTGAAGTATGGGGCTATATCCTTTATGTGTATATGTGTATATTAGAATATTGAATTTATAACCGTTTGAAGTGTGTATACATTATTTTGGGACTTCTTGTGCCATTTACGTTCAACGTCCGTTGTGGCACATTTCAGCCAGCGGTGTAACTATGCCAATGCAGCTAATGCGATACATTGGGGCTCACATTAAATAGGGTTTGCGCATTACAATACTTTTGGCATCGATACTTTCCTGTAATGGACAAATAATTTTAAAAATCACTACAGCAAAAAATGTGATAATAAAATTTAGAAAATCATTACTCGCATTTATTAGAAAAACACATGAAATAATTATTGATGTATACAGTGGTATCCTAGAGAAAATGTACATATAATAGTCAAAAATACGTATACGCTTGAAAAAAAAATTTAAACCGCTGAGAAAGTAAAATTTATGTAATCAGTAAATTAATACTATACTACTATGCATGCAATAAATAATCGGAGGTCGTTTTTATAGGTGGGCCAATATATATCATTTTCAGCCATGATGTTCTCCTTCTTCCAGGGCCCCGACTTCTTATGAGGTGTAAGATCTTGTACTTCTCCAGATGTCTCATTACATGTCCGAGCTATTGAAGTTTTCGGATTTTTATTGTTTTAATTACATATTTTTGTTTGTTCATCCGAACCATAACATCATCGTTCGTAACTCTATCCATCCAGCTTGTTTGGAGTATTCTTCTGTAGATCCACATCTCAAATGCTTCGAGTCGCCTTATCATTTCTCTCCATGCTTCCATTCCATAAAATAAGATCGAGAACACAGCATCTGACCACTCTCATTCCTAATCTAAGCTTGAAATCACGACTGCAGAATATATTTTTCACGAGGATAAAGGTTGCATGAGCTTGCTCAATGCTTTCAACAGAAGAATCCCATCTTTTATTTATTTTTTGAGACACCTTTACATAATTCAATGTAGTTACGAGTACGTTATCAATTAAATGAATTCTATATTAATAATTATGTATATAATTAATTATTAAATAAATAAAGTAAGTTTAATTCGGACCTGCGTGGCTGTTTTACGAAAAAGGCCGGTAGTCCAGATATTATATCAGAGCTTGCCACGGCCACCGTAATGACATTTATCTGTATCGAGCGAATACTAATTTAGTTTCGACATATAGGTATATTATACCTACAATTTTTTATTAATATTCCTACGTGATAACGCAACCACCATAAACAGATTTATTGCAGATTCTATTTAAAGGTCATGTTATATTTCCCATTTTTAACGATGTTGAATTTATGATGTTATGTCAGAAATGCCAATATCCCGATACACGGCGCACGCCGGGAACAACAATATTTTCGTCATCAATTGTTTCTGTACCATTCTCACCTCTCTTGTTTTGTGTACTCTGCACTTAAGTTTAGTTACGCGATGGTCCATTGGAGGCACAATGCTTATCAAGTGACCTTTAATTAAGCCACAAGTCACAATTATCTTATTTCACTTCGGACTCTTTTATGAGGAAACAAAAATCTCTTTTACGCCCGGTTTATTAATTTCTTCTCCAATTATTAATTAATAATTCGATATCCATCTCTTTTAATAAAATGCCTAAACTAGAATTATTTTTCCATATATTGTGTAAAATCTTTCGTCTGTTCCCGAGTGACAGGTACATTCGTTCGACTCCCAGTCCACGGGTATATGCACCGTACGACGCCAACACCACATCTCAAAGATGTCGAGCATATAATATTAAAAATTAATAAATTATTACATTATTGCACTAGATATGAATAATGTACCTATTTTATATTTACATGACATGTTTTATTTGTTATTTTCGGGATTAATCACATTCTAGCTATGGGTTAAACAATTTTTTTACGTACTTTTGAAATTAGCAAAATTAACTTTGTGGTTAAAATTCTTATTTTTTTTGTTAACTTTGTTTTATTAACCACTTATTGAGTTTAAATACATCTACCGGTTTCGAAAAATACCATTTTCTTCTTCAGGATGTCAATACTAACTAAAAACATATATTATCGTTTCTTTACCAGAATCTATTTTTAAAAAACAACAGTATTTAAAAAATAAATTTAGTACCTAACTTAAATTGTTACTTAATACAAATTTACTCGAATAAATTTGTATTAAGTAACGATTTGATTTAGGTAATAAATTTATTTATTAAATAATTGTTGTTTTTTTTTGTTAGTGGCCGCTGGTCGGCCACGTCCATCGTTTCAGTATATATTCATTATTATTTTTAACGTTGAAAATTTAATTAAAGTATCCCAAAAAAGAAGTGCTCTAACACAGTATAATGTAATTTAACCAATTTAGGCAAATGTAATACAATAATTCCGAATCTCGCATTCCCAGTAGGTGGTATATACAGGGTGTAACAGACCTAGTTCATAATATTTTATGGGTGGATACCTAACTAAATTACGAGTTAAAAATGTTTAAAGAATATATGCATAATCTCAACCATGCCATACATATAAGCATTTGAAATAAATTCGTAATTATGCGATTATTTCTAATAATTGAAATATTTTATTGATTCCAAATTACGTTAAAAAGTTAGAGTTAAAACAATTTCGAACGACCAGACTATTTTTTATTACCTGAAGCAAAGATATAAATTAATAATGGATAAATATGGTAAATATTTATTTCGAAGTACGTAGACTTAAAGCTCACCATGATTTTGTAAAAATTACAAACAATAGTATTTTTCGTAACGGTGCAGAATTTGCACATATTCCTAGAACATTTTCGACTCGTAATTTAGTCGGGTATTCACCCATAAAATATTGTGGACTAGGTCTGTTACACCCTGTATAATAATTGTGTTTTTTTTTTACCATAATACGAATAAAACAATCTCCATCTCTTTTTAGATTATTATAATTATACAAATATTTAACGAATTTCAGGTCAATATTGAAAAAGATTTTAATAAATTGAGCGGAAAAATGTTTTAATAATTACCAGTCATTATTACAATTGAATAAAATCGTTTATATATATATAATGGTTTAAATAACAGTTTACTATCACTAGTAGATATGTGTATTAGTGTCTTTTGGCAAAACAACGTAAAAACAAAAGGGTTAAACTTGAATGACTAGTGAAAAACCAATTATGAAAAGGGAATCGTACAAAAACAATTATTTTTTCTATTCAATCCATTGTAAAATGAATACGTTGGTAAAAATACCATTTGTGATATGAAAAACAGAGATCACACACTATTTTCACAGTGAAAAGAACAACAAACATACAAATATAATTGTCTCTTTCTTACTAATTAAACGAAGAGAGATAAGAAGGAAGGATACATTGTATATGACTTGATGAATGCTCTAAATAATGTTATTAATCATTTTTTCAAAACTGAATGCTCAATATTTAGAGTAAATTCGTGCCATTAAAGCCATTTAAGCTAATGAAAACATTTTTTCTAACTGTTATTTACGGTAACACTAGTTGACAGCATGGCTGCGTTTGGGTATTTTATATCATGGTATGGTAAAGGTTAATATTCTATCCTTAGAAATGAGTACGAATAATAGTCGAATAGCTGCACAATTATCGAATAGTAGAAAAAGGCCGAATATATTCGAATATAGAATATTCGGGCTGGAATCTCTAGTTGAGAGTCTGTCCTTGACGTTCAGCTCCTGCAGAATGGAGACATTTGTGTTTCTCGCCGTCCATGGTATGCGCAACATATGTCTCCAGCACCACATCTCAAAGTCATAAATCCGGCTTCTCTCCCTTGCCTCCAAGGTCATTTCAAAATATGAATAACTTTTTCAAATTTTCAGATGGGATACATGTTACACAATTTTCAATTATATTGGATGAGGAGACTTGCTAGTATTTTCTCTCTTTATCTCTCGTTTCATCCAACTTCAGCTCCTCTGGTGTGATAGGTATGATGCTCACGCTTTGCCCCTTCTCTCCGCAGCTATGATTCTTTTCTGTTAAAATACTCGGTTCATTTCAGTACTCGTCTTGTAATACATGCAATTTTTTTACATGGTAGTGTACTAATATTACTTGCATAGCTAATTTTATCTGTGGCGTGCAGCTCATATATTCGAAAAAGCTTTACTTAAGTACAGTTTCTGGGAAATAAGCCAATATTTTATATTTATCTCAAAACATTCCATACATAACTAATTACATATAATCATATTATTCACGTTTTATTATTCATTTAACATTCTATTAAATACATATTTTATTTTGATTTATTTCCCAAAAATTAAATTACCTACTGACCGATAGTTAATAATGACATCTGTGATCATTAATTTTTAAACATAATCTTAAAAATACCCATGAAAGATATGATCCCAAAATAGGCTCTCGGTCTAATCTTTTATATTTGTAATTCTTTAATAACAATTATATTCCTTGAGCAAATGATTATTAAAAGATAAAATGATTAGTAAAGAATATTTTAAAGTTTTTGCTCATGGTTAAATAAAACGAAGATTATTTAAAAAAGATATGTGAATATCTTAGAAAGTGTGCTAAAATACGAATGCATCCAGGGGCATGCACTTAATATAAAAAAAAAAGTGTCCATAACTATAATTAAACTATATATTTTTTTATTTTATTTACTATCTTTGTTTTATTAACCACTAAAATGAGTTTAAATACATCTACCGGTTTCGAAAAAAAAAACTCATTTTAGTGGTTAATAAAACAAAGATAATAAATAAAAATATGAATCTTAACCACAAATATAATATTGCTGATTTTAAAAGTATATAATTAAACTGGTCATTTCAATGACACCATAACTAACATTTTTTTCAAAAATGACTTTTATTGCAAAAGTTTGTTAAACAACTATTTGAAAGCGCTTTTTTTCATTCCGTTCGAAAACACCATAAATGCAGCATTTGCGGTGTGTTCGAACAGGCTAACGTGAACGTACGAATAAATCAAAGAACGGTAGAGTGCTTTTTAATATTTGATTGTAAGTTGCGCAGGACGAGAAAAAGTACCCATACAAAGCGATATGTTTAATCGTGCGCGCTGTAACTATGGACAGAGTTCGTCAACTTTTCAACATAAAAAGACAAAATACCATTTCATTATCAGAAAGGTAACATATAGGTTCGAAAATTGTCGCCAAAAATATTGTCGCTGTAGCATAGTTGGATTATGAACCTTCCCCGGTTAGGAAAGAGATCCAGGTTCGAATCCCGGTGGCGCAACAACAATATTTTTCGATAAAATTGATTTTATATGTATATTTAATTCATATTTAAAATATCACAGACCGTCTGTTCTGAATAATTACAACTTCACAATAAGAATGTGTTCTCCTAATAATAAAGTTGTATCAATGTGTCCAAAATTTAATAAAAATGAATTGATAATTCTGGCGTCTGCTATCAGTTTGCTCAAAGGTATTTGAGATTCTGTAAAAATAAGGTAGATGGCTCTATCAAATAATGGAACGATTAAGGTAACATATAGGTTCGAAAATTGTCGCCAAAAATATTGTCGCTGTAGCATAGTTGGATAATGAACCTTCCCCGGTTAGGAAAGAGATCCAGGTTCGAATCCCGGTGGCGCAACAGCAATATTTTTCGGTAAAATTGATTTTATATGTATATCTTTCTAATTAATATATTTAATTCATATTTAAAATACCATTTCAGTTGAATTGAGAGAAACATCCACTGGCTCTAAGTCTATGCGATATCTGAGGGTTATTGTTTGAAATATTTTGATACGGTTTATGTTGATTCAATTTTTACTTGCATTTACTGACACCGACAGATTTACAAATATACTTATACTACACACCTATTTAGTATATTCAACAAGAATTTGTCCCCTTCTACAATTTACCAATGAAAAATGTGATCAAAGAATTTTATATTTTTTTATACTGACTCATTACATTTATAACTTTTTAGTTTTATTTGCATATTAGTGTACTTACTATTTTAATATTGACATAGTATTTTATGAAATAGGCGTTCAGCGATATAAAACTACATTTTTTAAATTTCTTTGCAAAAACATTACAGAGTTAATTTATTATTAGTTATGTAAATGACATTTTTTTTTGTCTCTTCTGTCAAATTTCAGACCAGTTCAGAAATAAATTAAGAAAGTTAAATTAAAACCACGAAACAAAAGAATTTAGAGATTTCAAATGAGGCTTTTCATGTGTTTTTTCCCAAAATTTATCCTAAATATATACGAAATGGTCGTATCACACATCTTTGATTGAACTTTGCATAACGTTTTAAACTACACTGCCTACAACGGCGTATTTGTATTTGTAACTCTTCGCTTGATTCATATAAATAAAACATTAATGTTCTTCTATTTGTCACAAATAAAAATTTATCGAAGAAAAGTGTTAAATCTCTTTGAATGTATATATATATATATATATATGACCATTTGGTTATGGAGCTGCATTTAACAAAAAACAAAGCAATTAAATTAATGCAACAGTAAACAAATGTCAGACATTTGATAAAATTATTACATTGTAATGTTACTGTATGGTGATTCAAATCAATATGAATTAAAAATAATTACACTATTTAAATTACATTTATATACTTAATAAAATACTCGTTTTTTTATTTATTTCGCTGGTTGGTGTCTTATTTCACACATGTATAATTATTTCATTTTCTTGACGATGGATATTAAAAATGATTTCTTATGTTTCACTAATATGGAAGACGATCCAGTTCAGGAGCAGCGATGCTTAGATAGAGAAAGACAGCAAAACTTACGAGCTCGATAAAGTAACGACATTAAACGATCTACACAGGGAAAATGTTGATAGAATAGTCAATCGCCTAAGAAAGATGGGAACTAATGCAAACTAGATGTGCACCATTCAACCCAATCGTCCTATGTAAGTATTTATATTTTTGATGTCCCACATGTGTACTGTTATACCAAAATTCTCTTGTTCCTCCATTTCAGACCAATACAACCACCACCTTCATGGACAGAATAAGAAGGAGAAGCCAAACCAGTGCAAAGCTCTCGCTACAATATCGCAGGCGATATTGAAATTGACGGTCTCCTATTTGCAGATGACGTCGTCAAATTGTCAAGTAAGATAAATCACTTTAGCAAGGACACCACACGGGCAGGCATGAGGATTAGCAAAGCTAATACCGAAATTATGGCGATCGGCAGAAATGAATGAAAGCAATACACAATTCAGAGTCGTCGTGGTACTAGACTGAAACAAGTTGAGACCATCACGTATCTGGAAGAACTGCTTTAAAATGACACGCGACATGACAACAAATTCCGCGGTCACTGAACAGTTCAGTAATAAGAAAAGCGGAGCTCAACAATAAGACAAAACTGCCGATTTTCAAGTCAGTTTACACCTTTGGATACTGACGGAGAGGAATCGGCCGAGAATCCAAGCTGCAGAGATGCGAGAGATTAAGAGATCAAATCAGGAACGATATTACCCGAGAGGATCTTGGAATGAACCAGCTGTTGCTCCAAATATATAAATCTCAGCTAAGTTGGAGATATTCTCCGCATGGGAAACGAATGAATACTTAAACGGAAGAAGCTCTCTAGAATGACCCAGAAGGACATATGTAGAGACTGCGAAGAACGATGGAACTATCAGTGCTCACACGACAGAAAGCGGTGGAAGAGTGCTGCTCAAGTATTAGACTCCTGACTCGATTAGGATAAAAGAGACGAAAAAGAAGAAGAAGACGACATCTCTACTGGTAATGCAATCTATCGTAGTTCTACAGCATAAACGAAGTCCACACCTAGTGCACGCCACTGACACCAACGTACTTGTATTTTGGATGGCGACATGACTCGCGTGTGAAAAAACCACTGGTGTGACTTTAAATGGATGTATTATTTGATGTGTGTGACCGGCCTGCACAATGCAAAGTGCATTTCGTAGAAAAAAATATTTTCAGCCAGATAAAGGCTAGTTCAAAAACAGAGCCATGCTTTATGGTCTGTGGTAAGGCATTGCCGCGCTTATCAGGGTGGTGGGGGTGGGGTGATCAGTGGGCTGGTCTGCGAGAGGAGGAAACTACCTAAATAATGCCGGGTGTGTGGGCTTGTATTATAACTGCTGTTCCACCCACCTTATTCGCCAGTTGTTTCTTAATCTCAAAAAATGGTTAGGTGAAATAAATTTTCCAATCATACACGCTCTAAATAGCTATTTTGAAGGCCTTGAGAATTCCTTTACGAACACGTTATAATGACCCTGGCCCTGGAGTAGGGATTCTTCTGTTGACATCAAATACCGCATTGTGCAAGCTCGTGAAATCAAAAATATGTTCTGCAGTCACGATCTCAACCTTAGATTACGAATGAGAATGGTCAGATGCTATGCGTTGTCGATTTCATTTTATGAAATGGAGTCTTACCGAAGAAACGACAAGACGACTTGAAGCATTTGAGATGTGGTTTTATAGAAGAATGCTCAAAATAAGCTGGATCGATAGAGTTACGAATGAAGATGTTATTGTTCAGATGAATAAAGAAAAATAAGTAAATGAAACAATAAAAATCCGAAAAATTCAATATCTCGGATATATAATGAGACATCCAGAGAAGTGTGAAATCTTGCACCTCATAATGCAGAGAAAATTGCTGGAAATCGGAGCCCAGGAAGAAGGAGAGCATCATGGCTGAAGAACCTGAGGCTTATAGCTAACATGATAGCCAACGTCCGTTGAACGGATAGAGCACAAGAAGGAGTAGCGTTGAGCTGTGTGTTGAGGTAGAAGGAAACTATGTTGAAAAATAAATTATTTTTAAAATGATATTTTATTTTATCTTTCATTTCGGATGTTTATCGATCAGCCTAAATATATATATATATATGTACCTTTGTATATCCTTTTTGTGTTGTAGAGAGCCTTATCTTAATTCTTGAAGAATGAAGACATGAAGACACGTTCATGGTGTATGCAGAACATGACGCAAGCACCACATCTCGACATATACATATTTAAATAATATATAATTTTATAAAAGTTTTAATTGCTAAAAAAGTTAATAATAATTCATCTTTTAGGTACGCAGAGTTTAAATCTACGATTTGGTCTACTTGTATCAAAATTAAGCACTGAATCATTTTCACAATTTTGAAAGTTTTATTTTCTATTACATATTATATAAATGTACAAGTAACATTGTTCAGAAGACGGACACCGATTGGATTAACGCAGTCATCCAGTTGTATTTGAGAGGAGTCAAGAGGTCGAAAAGCCGCCCCAAAAGCTGGTGAATTGACGAGATCTGAAAGTTTTACTGAATTGAACGATCAAATAAGAAACACTTTCAGGCTTTCATCCAGTAGAGGGCTAATAAGAGGGTGATGTGTCTCTCACTACTGGATGCAGGTCTTCTCCAAGGATAGCCGAGCTCGCCACTTTTGTGATGTCACTCCATCCAGCTTGCGGATGTCCAACACTTCTTCGACTAGTGCGAGCCTTCCATTCCAGGACCTTCGTCATCTCTTCGACTAATATGTCTAGCCATCTATTACCTTGATTATCTGACGAATTTGTGCGTTAGGTATTCGATCTCTCAGAAATATTACAAGTCCTTTCCGTTGCTATTTAGCTAGTTTTATTTGTGCATCACGTCTCGGATCCGCTCGTAGGGGAGCACCGATTGTAGGATCTAGTCTTTAAAAATTGTAGTACAATACTGCAAGAACATAGTTGCACTTTCAGATCTTCCACATAATGTTTGAGAACAAAAAACGTGTTGTTTTCGGAAAATCTGTTTAATGTTAAATTTTATCTTAATTCCACAAAAATGTTCATATTTCAGCATCGCGCTATGATGTTTTAACGGTGCGTTTACTCAGATGATATTTCGTTTGGCCGAGAGAGCGAAAGGACACTATAGAATTGAGCACGTAGCAGACTGTGAATCATCGACCCGTGTGCATCTTGCGAAGCAGAATGACGCATTCGATACGTTTCGGCCACTACAGACAAATCTCCGAGATAAGAGATCACCCGAGGATGCACACCATTGAGACAAGCTGTTCTAGATCACAGCGAACATGGTGCACCACGACGTCGGAGGAATTTTCCAAACAAACTCTTTGAGTTGTGACGATTGTTCTCGAACCTCGTTGAGGTTAATTATTCAATGTGTCTTCTTCGTGTCCGTTGCTGGAAGAAGTACATCGTGAACCCAGCCCGACAGTGCTTAGTTCGGGCTCAGAGCCCCTCGGGATGCTGCCCACGTTCCGCCGGTCGCGTGACGCTCTGAATATTAATTATGTCAATACATACAGATTCCTTTAGACGTGGACTTTACAAATTTACCCTTATATTTTTTGAACATTTAGGACGCTGATTCACACTCCGATATTAGTGTGAGGCGTTGTATATTGCTGAAGAAAGATGTGACCCTATCTATGGCAGAGCGTGAGGACGATCCAGGATCGGCGCTCGAGCAGTCCACCATCAGATCGAGGCCACTGTATGTCAATACTGACACGAAACAGGCGAAAAAAATAATATAAAGACAGCGAAATACTGTCAATGTAAAAGGAAAAACACGAGAGCAAAAGCTTTTGTGAACAGTTTCCGTATATATAGCCAGACAGGTTTATGCAACTAGTTAACACAAATCGTGTTTTTTTACAAAGGTTTATTACACAGCCAGCGCGCATGAACGGACCTTGTCCGGATCGAGTTCAATCGATTAACTTTTTTGACAATTTATCGATCATTAGTTCCAACATATTTTTTGCTCCAGCCTCGTTAAAGTGTCAATAACTTGTGACTAATAAAAATAATAACAAATGACAAGTCACCAGCTCCTCGTCAGGTATAGAATGTTTCGGAGGCCGTGAAGGGTGGGGTGTTCATTTGAATCTAATAAAAAATAAATTAAAGATACCATAATTTACATCTGTTAATTTTTTAAATTATATTTATCTAAAATGTATTAGAAGAGCAAGAAACACTGTACCGATTATTTTTGCTGATGATACGAACGATAGACTAAATCATTTTACATGTAACTTTAGTATACATTTTATACTTTCGGGACCTTAAAAAATTTACGACAAATGGGAAAAGTTATTAATAAAAATAATATTTTTTTGACTGTGTGTTATATCACAGAAATTAGGAGTATTATTGCTGAGGGTTTTGGCAGCAATGTGAAATACTTCCTTCGGTTTTCTAATAAAGGACAGCTGGAGGGGAAGGACCCACCCTTTCCCGGGACTTTCTCGCACTCATTACAAATAATCAAAATACGTGATTTTAATTCAATAACATATTTAAAGAAGTTTATGCTGTACATAAAACAAAAAAAAGTAATTTAATGTGATTATTAGCAATTTTCGCAAAAGTTAAAATTTAGACCTTCCTTAAGTGCTGTCTTTATTCACATATAATATAAATCCATAGAACATAGTTTTACATACAGATGTAAAACAAATGGTTAATTTTGGTGCAGTAGTTCAAGGCAGACACTCAGGGGTCACGTCATTAAAAAACACTGCCAAAAGAGATTCTGTATTCTCGTCTTTGTTCAATTCCTGGGAATTCCCGGCAATCGAAACCATGAGTTTTATTTAAATTAAAGACAATATATATTTTAATATATGTTCATATGTATGAAGTACAGCAGCTATTAAGGATATTATCTGTGTAAAAAAACATACGTAATAATTTTATAAACAAATAAAAACTGTTGGATGACATATTTATAGCGTCATAACGTGGTAGTAGTTTTATAAATGAAATTAAGTTTTCGTATATATTGAATACAAAAACACATTCATCTATAAAAATTACAAAACACAAACAATTTAAAAAATAAAATGAAAATACAAAAAAAGAAAAATTTATTAAAAAATATATCGGAAGACAATAAAGTATGTAATTATTTCGCCTAAGTTAACTGAAGTTCTCTAATAAAGTTTTTTTAAAATTTTCATCACACACAAATTTTGTTTAAAAAATGACATTAATTTATCCTTAAACCTCCGTTTGAGCAAATAGACAAAACCATTTACTTCAGAATTTTTTTTAATTGTAAATATCTTGAACTATTTTCTCCTTAATACAAATTTTTAATGGCTGACCATATAAACTATGGAAATTTAAATTTTTTTTAAAGTATAGGTACTTACATATGCATCGCTCGTCGCTGAGTAACTACCTGCAATATGTCAATGAATACTAGAATTAATTAATAATTTTTTTAATCTTTAATCATAAAATCACAGAATCCCCAGTAGTTACACACGTGTACCGTAAGACGAACGAATGAAACCGTACTGAAGAAAAGCTCTCTGTAACATGCAAGAAAATATTTTTTTTATAATTTGGGCACGCTGCTAGAAAACATGGAGACATCCTGGAGAAATTTGTGATTACTGAAAATATACAGGACGAATGGTGAAAGGTTGGTGTTCAACAAAATGGGCAGACCGAGTCTGAGACAGTCTCGCTATACGAAGCACTAAATAATGTCCAAGAGTGGAGAAAAGCAGTTGCCGACACTCAATGCTCAGACAAATTAAAAATTTCCGGGTAGGTTCTTTCTTAAGATTATTTGTTATATTTTATTTTAGCGTTTCTTTACATGAAAACGTTTTTATTTTCTTCTTGTTAAAACTATGATTACAATCTAAAAATGTTAACATGTCCCACAGTACATTTCGATAATCAGTATCACGATATGAGAAATGATTTGTTGTTGTCAATTGGCGATATTGATTTGTTTTGTACTTTACTACACGAACGCTTTTAAATATTTTTTATAGTCGAACATCGAACCGGCGCCGTGGCCTTGGCGGTCGGGTGTGGCTCCTTTCCTTCGCGGTTTCCGCCAAGAAAGCCATTCGGTAGCCGCTGCAGTAACAGAAAGGATTTAAAAACTGAACAATGATATCCTGGGTTATTAAATAGTTGTTAATCATAAATAGGGTGATACTTTTCTATACCTTAATCTGCAAAGCAGCTAACTCCATCCATGGTCAAAAAACCGTTTTTGATCCCATTATTACACTAAAAGCCAATAATTCCCATTCATTTTAAAACAACATCGAAATCACGTGTTTTAAAATAATAAATAAAACCTTAGATCGATCGTTGCAAAAACCTTCAATGTTTATCTGACACAAGTGTTGATGGCACCAGAAATAGAGGAATCATGGAAAATCAGCTAACTCCCAATAATATTTTACAATTTTGGTAAAGAAATTCCAAAAACGTCCAAATATTAATTAACCACCCTATGTCTGCATAAATAATCTACCAAAGTGGGTTTTTGAATTTTCGTAAGTCGTTTAATTATAAAATTAAACAGTTTTTTTGATGCTCCTGAACATTTTAGAAAAATGGAGTTAGCTGCTTTGCAGGGTATTGTTTTAGTTTTAGAGCTGAACGTTATTTTTTTGACGTTAAAACCATCTCGGCTGTTTTTAATTTAGAGGCAGCTGTTCTAAACAAAGACTGTGAGCCGAAATGAAATTTGTCTGGCAAGTTATTCTTTAACCAGGAGATACCTCTTCTTTCTGTTTACTACGTTTTCTTTGAAACTTTCGCTGTAGCATGACTTCGTATTATCACCTCGCATCAATGGAATAACTCATGCTAATGCAGCCAATGCCCACGTTAGATAGGGCACCAAAAAATTCATTGGGCATTGATATTTTAGTAAAGTCGTTTTTATGAGTATTGTGAAAACTAGTGAATACGTTATCGATGTATACCTATAGCAGCAGTACTCCGCTGATATGTCGTATATGTGATGTGGCTAGGGACCAGACCATCATCTTAAAGCGATGGAAATATTTTTTAAACTGCAAGCGCATATAAATACCTAAGAACACTTATGTGAATATTATATTATATGTCAGAGACTTATTTTGTCCTCACTATTTAATACAAACATCACACAGTACTAATATTCTTATATCTTATACATAATACTTATTTAGCGGGGTCTTTTTTCCGTTTTGCATTGGGGTCCAAATTTTGTAATTACGTCGATGCCTCTTATAAAGTATTTGCTCGACATTCACCTCTCATGACATGCCCAAAGTACTGCTCAACATTTTCCTCTCATAACATGCCCAAAGTATTGTTCGAAATTTGTCTCTCATAGTATGCCCAAGTATTTATCAAATTTCATTTAATATTCAAAACTATAATAGAAAACGCATTTATGTATAGGTACTATTTTTATTTGGCATGTTTTAAATTATGAATTACAAGCATAACAACTTATATACATAAATGTGTATTTAAAGAACCTTGCTTAAAAATGACAGCTGGTCAAAAATTTTAAAATAATATTCTCAGGTTCAGAATCTTCTGTGTAGGGATTTTTGGGCTCTTTTACAATGCGTCTCCGACCTCTCTGGCTGACGTTACGGATCCCACTGCAAAGTCTATCATCGGGAATGCATCAGAAGATGCATCAGCAGGGATGATGGACGGTCACACGGTCAGAGACACAGAGCAGAATAGTCCAGTACAATATAATCACAAGCAAAATATACTGCTAATATTGAAATTCTGAAAACTATCCAAGTACACGGTATAGTTTATTAAAGAGAACACATTCTTATTGTGAAGTTGAAAACATAGCTCTGCGATATATTAAATACTAATAAAATGTTTTAATTATAATAATATACATATAAGATGTAGATGGCTTTCAAATAATGGAACGATAGATGTATTAATTTGAAAAAGTTTAACATACAGGTTCGAAAATTTGTCGTCAAACATACTGTCGCTGTAGCATTGTTGGTAATGCATCTTTCCCGGATTGGAAAAGTGATCCCGGTAGCGCAACAATAATATTTTTTGATAACATTGATTTTATATGTATATCTTTATAATTAATACATTTAATTAGTAGTACAGTATAGTTTATTGAGTCGACAGGAAAAATAATGTAATAATTACCAAATACCGTCTACTAAAACTACACTTGGGCAGGGAACCATCAACAAACTGCCAATAGAAATGAAATGTATAAGATAATACGAAGAGAGAATGGTAAGAAAGATATAAGTATAACGCAAGTGTTGATGATATCAGAAATAGAGGACGTCCGCGGAAGACTTGGCACAACCAGATCCTGGAGCTTGTATGTATGAATGTGGATGTGTCAGGACAGAAGCGTGTGGCGCTCTATCCTCTATACCTACCCCAAGGTAGTTAGTTAATAAAAAGGAAACGAACGACGAGCACGACATAAAAAAAAAACTAAAAAATCAAGTGGTTAATTTTTCTTATACAGGATCGATACAGGATCATCCTAGTTAGGAAGCTTCACTAATAACTGTTAAAATATTATAAAAAAGATAAGAAAAGGAAAATGTAATAATATAGAAAAGTTCAGTGATATCCACCGTTCCGTAGAGTAGTCAGGAGTCAGGATGTGGTATGCCGAAGTAGCAAAGACAAAGGCGCGTGCCACGGTTGCTTGCCGGATATCGCGGGCAGCGGTGATACTGACCACGCCTTTATTATGGTACTTTTTCAAGATCGGTCGTGTTGCGCTTGCCCCGGATTCAGGGCCATATTCCATTGTGTGCAGTGGGCAGTGGGCAGTGGGCAGTGGGCAGTGGGCAGCTACCCGGAGCGCACCGCGGCACAGCCCGCTCAACACTTCTGCCGAGTGCCAAGATCAGAATGCTGGTAGCGCGTCTATAATAATTTCGGATCACTTGCCGATTGCCATTTTTCAGAACACATCGTTCCTTATAATTAAACCTTTCTTCTTGTAGTCGTGGACACCATGCTAACCAGGTGGGTTAGTTTTTTTCTTCTTCTAGGTTGTCCTTCCCATACAGATGAGTTCCCAGTGGCGTGCGGTGCATACAAGCGAAAAAGCTGTGCATTACTAAAATTCTGGGAAACAAGTATAAATTAAAAAGTTGGATTAACATAAACGGAAACATTATTTTACAATTAGCGCCATCTGTGCACCAGCAGAGACTTTAATTGCTTAGTTCTAAAAACTACCACGACAGCTCACCGCTGTATCCATGGCGCTCTTCACGGCGGCTATTCACATTACTCTGTTCTGTCTTTAAGTTAGTGAAATACTCAAGTCATATAATTGACTATTTATTTATTTATACCGAGTCGTTACCTATACTGTTTTTTTTAACAGAATAACATTATAAAGGCGTATAACTGCGTGCAAATCATTGAAGTGTCTACTTCCTCTTTTAATTACTCGCGAACTTTACTATCTTACTTTTTTTAACGTGTTGATTTCATGATTGTTCTTTAAATTTGGTGCATAGATTGGTTTTTTATTTGGGAAAAACATAAAGCAATTGGCAGAACTATTTCCTACGTTAACCTTTAATAGAAATAATTATTTCCTTTAATTATTACGTGAAGGATTTTCAAACAATAAATGAATCATGTTCAGTCATAGAAAGTGTTCTTAAAAACGTCCATAGTTAAAACTCACACATTAAAAACACTATTAATAGTACTCTAAAATTACAAATACATACATGGTAGGGTCGTACAGATGACGGATTTATTTTGTCTAAAGACGTTGGTAAAACGAAAGTACATATATTATATTATATATAATTGCATAATATCATTGGTAAGAGCATAATCTAAATCTATACCTCCTACTGCATGCCATTGCGTGTTTCTGTTCTTCTTCGTTAGTAGTAGCCAAGGGAAATTCACAGGGGGGCTTACGTGGAGAGATGAAGATAATAGAAAAGACAAGAGCAGTTGATAAAAATGAAATGGTAATGGCAAGCCAGATTGTCCGTTAAATATATGGCAGCTTACTATGATGAATAAAGAAAGTGGGAGGCTTGAGGGGGACTTTCATCCAGAAGTAGATACAAATAGTCTGATAATGTTAATGATGAAATTACATTCATATTTTTTCACTTTCGGCCGATCGCGCACCTTCCCGATTTGGGAAGGTGTTTGAGACGCTGATTCGCAACAGACATGCCTGTGACCGACAGTTTGGTTTTGTCCACGAAAAATTTTCAGAATTTTCTAATCATTTGATAAAGAATGGTCTTAGTTTTGATAAAAAATTGGGATTGTCAATTTTGTTAATTAGTTAGTTTTGTCAATCGTAAATTAAATAATTCGCAATCGTTGGAGATAAATAAAGCGTATAAAACTAATCAAAAAATTATAAACATCCAACTAAATTTAACTACTAGTCATTCTAAAATTTTTACCTAAAAATTATTTGAGTAAATTTGTATTAAGTAACAATTTGAGTTAGGTACTAAATTTGTTTTTAAAATAATTGTCGTTTTTTTAAAAATAGATTCTGAAAAAGAAACAATAACATGTTTTTACTTAGTATTGACATCTTGAAGAAGAAAATGGTATTTTTCGAAACCGGTAGATGTATTTAAACTCAATAAGTGGTTAATAAAAGAAAGTTAACAAATAAAATAGCTTGATGAAGTAAGCAAGTGTTTCTGGACACATCGGACGCCTTTGATAATGTCTGGTGGGAGATGATCCTCACCAAGCTGAAGTTGCTACAGTGTCCGAGGTATCGAGCTTATCGCGAGCTACCCCGGGGACAGGTCTGTGGCTTTGAGTTGTGGGCGGATCACTGTCACCAGGGAACAGACATGGGTTGTCCACAGGGTTCTGTTTTGGGGACAATCTCGTGGAACATTTTATTTGATGATCTGCTTCGGCTTCCGTTACCGAAGGGCTGCGTCTCGGTCGCCTATGCGGACGATGATCTGGTATTAGTGTCACAAATTGTATTTTCAACCGAGCGGCGAATGAGTAGGACCGAGATAGGAGCTTCGAGCTTATTGCATCAGTCCTGGGTAAGCGTAATTTCTTTCAATGAATTTGGCATAACTCTTGATTATATTTGTACAATTTAATTCTATAATTTATATCTTACTTTTATTTAAAACTAAAATTACCGCACTCCCCAATTCAAACACGAGAATTGATTTCTCTATTGTGTTGGGTAAGTTTGTTTTAAGTTATGTTTATTTATAATAATAAAATAAGTATAAAATAAAAATATACAAAAAAAATTTTCGACAAAAAACAGAACTGTCACTGAGACTTAAAAACCTTTCTGTTGCAAGTAGACTGGTCTCCCAGCTGGGTAACACCAGTTTTCTTAACCCTTCCAAGACCATGCAGTAACATAGGTCTATAGCCCCAATTAAAACTGTAATATTTCGGTTAATATACGCAACATAACATTCATATTTTAGTTAATTCTATGTAAAATGTTTATGCTTAGAACTGACCAGTGAAAAACCAGTTGTATAAAGCGAATCCTACAAAAATACTTATTTTTCAATTCAGTCAGTTGTAAAATTAATATGCCGGGAAAAATACCATTTGTGGTAAGACAAATGGAGATGGTACATTAATTTCACAATAAAAATTATAACAAACATCTCTGTTTCTCACTAATTTAATGAAGAGAGATAAGAAATAAGGTAGTATTGTATAGGACTTGACGAATGTTCCGAATTATTTTAGGATTTTGATACCATTTTCGTAATTAATACTCAATACTTAGAGTTAATAGGTAATAGAAATAATAGTTAAGTTTATAGGATTCATAATTTTAAAGCCATTTGAACTAATACAAGCTTTCTTCACTTTTAAAATGTAAAATATTTCTTACGGTAACACGAGTTGACAGCATGGCTTCATATGGCTATTTTATATCACGGTATGGTAAAGGTTAATACGTTTATTTTATTCTATACATTACATCAAGATGATGCATAAATGCGCGTTTTTTTTTCAAATAAGTAAAATGCATAATTTTACCAACAATATATTTTCCTGTATTGTTTACGATTGACTCCCGACATTTTGGCAGTTTTTTGATTCCACGCTCGAAGAAATCCGCTGGTTTGGAGGTGAAGAAGTTATCAATCCAATTTAGAAGAACAGCGTCGTTGTTAAAGACGATTCTTTGGAGTTTGTAGGTAGGTAGGAGCTGGTATACAGAGAGCGGAAAATATGAACTTCAGAGCAGATGTGGAAAAACCTCCCAACCGAGCCGCTTTTGTAATGCTTTAACTCCTCTGTTAAACTCATTTAGCGCCATTTTTTAAGCCAACAATTAACACACAATTTATATAAATTGATGAATTTAATAAATTAATACTACAATATTAAAATGATATTGATGTAAGTCAAAAAAAAATCACTCGACCCTTGGGAAACAACGACGTATGTGTCAACATAGTGTTAGCAACTAACACATGCATTTTTCTCGTGGCAAGTAATCATCTTCTAAAAATGTAATGTTTCTTAAACGAAACCTGCTAAATGGCGCTGGAAGCTCGTTTTTATAAATTGTATATTTTAACTCAAATAATTTTACAATAAAATGGTATTAAATCCATGTTTTATAGGTAAAGTTGAGATTGTTAAGTTATTAATATTCCCAAACTGAAGCGGCGACGAATAAGGCGTCGTATGAATGGATTTAAATCCGCATCCTAATAAAAGTAAAATAAATTAATCTCTCTAGTCACAAAATCTATTTAAAAAAACCGACATACGTCCCGAATATTTATTTTACAATAATACAATGAAAAATATATTAATAAATTCGACGGTGAAACGACCCCCGGCCTTCCGCGAAAATAGTTACCCCTAATGCGCCGATAAACAAAGCAAAACGTGAATATACCAGTGCACAAATATCTAAACCATTTACTTTGGCTTGTCACACAGTCAAAAAGGGGTAACATATTTTTTTAATAAATAAATTATTCGTGCGTATAATGTATAAATAGTCAAATATATCAAAAATATAAAACAAAACATTAAATTGTAACGTGAAAAAAATATCTAGTTTAGTTATAAATAACTTTTAATACATTATTGATAGAATCGGCGTTAACTTGTTTTATTTATATCCAACTTTTATTACGTTTTCTCTGACGAGTTTTCTATCATCAAAGTGTTTTAACGCACTTCAAATATGCGTAATTCGAATCATTATAAGTAATCTATTAGTATAGAGATGTTTCATTTTTTTTCTTTTAAGCTACATAAAAAACATTAATGTAAACATACTAATCGCAGCAATAATATTATCTTACAATACGAATGATATATTTTTTTAAAACTTTAAAGTACTTACTTTCATGTACAATATTGGTCTACAACAAACATTCGGATAGTACAGTATAATAAATCATCACATAAATATTTGAGAAAATCGTTTTTTTCACATATCAGAGCAATATCGAGTGTCTATATTCACTAGTTTCAATGATTAAATTGTCTTTATATACTATACTGGTCATCTATCGGAAAATATTAAAAGTTTTTAAATTAAATTGTGAAAAATAACGATGCATTGCGAAAATTCGATGGAAGCCGACCGTTGTATCTTTAAGGCAATAGATGTCACTCGAAAAATGCCTTGTTAACTATATCGCACATTTAGATCGAAACTAAGACAACTCAAATGGTTATTTTTCAGTAGACAAAAAAATAACAACATTTTTCTCCATTTCTTGTTACTAAAATAATGAAACTAAATAACGTTTAAGGTCATAAATGTATCCTAAAATGGCACTACCCGAGAACTGGGGCTAAGTTAGTTGCGTATATGACAGCGTATCCGAATACAATAATAACTAAAAATTCTTAATTTTATGAGTTGTCTTAGTTTTGATCTAGGTGTGCGATATATGTTGAGTAATTCGTTGATTTGAGCTAATTTTGTAAAATATATAAAGGTTTTAAGTGTAGAATATAAACAAGACATATAATCCCTTTTTGAAATATTAATATCTTGAGTAATTATTAAATATATTTACTTTTAAAATTAGCAATATTAACATTGTGGTTAAAATTCATATTTTTATTTATTATCTTTATTTTATTAACCACTTAAATACATCTGCCGATTTCGAAAAATACCATTTTCTTCTTCAGGATGTCATAACTAACTAAAACATGTATTATTGTTTCTTTACCGGAATATATTTAAAAAAAATCAATTTAAAAAAAATACAAATTTACTCGAATAATTTTTAGGAAAAAATTTTAGAATGGGACTCGTAGTTAAATTTAGTTGGTTGTTTATAATTTTTTGATTGAATATATTTATTAATAGTGACCTCCTCTGCCATTTACATTTTAGAAGCTGTTACACATCATTTGGGACCCCTCTTGCCGATTCAATATTTCGTTACTTATCGTTTAATATTATAATTAGTTGATTATCCAGTTGAATCTCTTATTAGCGAAACGAAGGTGGTTTTAACAATATTTGGTTAGTTAAGTTTTTCAATACAGTCAGTATAGACTGACGTGAAGGATATCTTAACGAAGGATAACTACCTAATAGGATAACTACTTAACGAAGGATAACCGTGAAGGATATCTTAACTATAGGATATCTTAACGAAGGATAACTACTGCGTGTTCTTGGACATATTCAAATATCGTTAGAATATCTTGAGCCTCAATCAGATGAGATACGGCACGTAATTCGTCTCAAATCTCGGCGCTGTGTTACTCTCGGAGTTTTTCTTCGTGCTTCAATTGTGCTCAGGATAATTTCCTTTTTTAGACAATTGAACAATATTACAATACACAATATTGGCATATTGGCACAATATTGGCATATTGGCACATTGGCACAATATTGGCATATTGGCACAATGAGCGGTGTCAAAAACTCATCGAAAAACAGGCTCAGTGTACAAATTATGCATGTACACTACACATGTTTTAAACATTAACTAACCGACCTATCGGTCAAATCAATCCATTCACTTGTCAAGTAAGTACAATTCATTTATTTTCAAACGGAGATACACATATTTATGAATACAATTGAAGTTTATTTAAAGAAGTCAGTCATAGATACGATTATAAGATATATTGTTTGATGTTAATTGTTTCAAGTGATTTTACTCTCGTTCGAGGTTTCAAATTATTTCGATCTCTCGCCAAAAGACATATATAATAAGCGTTAATCGAATTATCAATTGCGATAATTAAAACTCCTTGAAATAATGTATTAGCTCGTAGGCATTTGATGATAAATCTCAATTTATACATGTATCTAATCGTAAACGGCCATTATCTCTTCGATAAGAGTCGAGTGTGTGTTTGCCGAGAACTTGCGAGTTCTATTGTACCGAAATGAAAAGTATACCGACGCGCAAATGTTTAAAATCTAATTAGTAAATTGAACCAATTACTTTATGAATCATCAGTTATATGAACTTGTCGTCGTATAATATGTCTGTAATCATCAAAAATGTACAAATCATCGATCATTGTCAGTTTGTTTGATTTAATTGATGATTTAATATCATTAGCGACCGATCATGTCGTCCGTTTTGCAATTATCAATTTTAATAATTCCCACTGGTATATTGTATCGTTTCAATCTTCAGATCTTTAGTAAAAAAAACTACACGGACACATCCATTACGCAATTAATATCAAAATAAATATATTGTAACTTACAAACGTACAAGAATCATACACATTTTCGATAAACATTATCTGAGAACAAATTGTATACATATTCAGGCCTATTCTCAAAATTGCAATATTGAAATGAAGGTGATTGTTACACCAACCCTCAAAAATAGACAGATAGTTTTGACAGATTATGGTACGTTTATCTCCCTCACTCCCTCACTCTCTCTCCCTCTCTCTCATTCAAATATAACACTATTTTTGAGGGTTGGTGTAACAATCACCTTCATTTCAATATTGCAATTTTGAGAATAGGCCTGTGTGTCTCATGTGTACATTATATAAAGCTAAACGTATTTATTGTAAGATATGTACAAAATGCAAATAGGACTAGCGTATATTTCCTGTCAGTGGGATTTTTTTCCAAACAGATCAGCAGCTTCCAGAAAATGAGGCCAGCTTTGAAAGGTTAAGACCAAACTTTAGAGGGTTGTGTATTGACTAGTTATATTAGTTTCCCTTTCATTGTGTGTTTCTCTGTATAAAGAAAATACTATTAGTAAAAGAAGAAGCGTAAGAGAAGAGTTATAATATTACACACTGCCAATTTTTCGCGACACGTGTGCTAAAATTATTTCGTTAAAAAATGTTAACTTTTCCGTTTTTCAAATCTCAGCAGGTATGAATTTAATTTATGAAAACAAAACCGTGACACATTTTTTTTTTGTACGAATAGAAAATATTTGAACGGCGACGGTGACCCGGGTGTTTGTAAAAATACGAATTACGCTACAAATATTCATTTAATGCTATTTTCCGTCTAGCTAATCTTTTATTAAATATTTTCGAATAATTTGAGATACAAATAAATGTCATCGGACGAGATTCAAATGAGAATATAAAATTGTGAAAAAAAAAACGGATTGAATCTCAATGGTTATGCTGAAACATATATTGTCAACATTTTGAAAGGGTGGACAAAGGATACCAAGCATGTTTGTTTTGACTTATTTTCGTCTGGCGGCCCCTAGACAATGCCAGTAATATAATTATTTGAGGGGCGTTGCGCCTACTTGTAAGTTTTATGACACTACCTGCCCGGGTTCCGACGAGATGATCACATGCTCAGTGGATGTTTGTATTTTGGCTGTGTAGGGTGTCTGTTGATGCGTGAGAATATGCACATTAATCGTAATATTTTTTAATTTTTTAGCAGAAATATTACGGAACATCATGCCATTTCATTGAATCATATTTAAAATGAAATATATATAAAAAATCTCTCACAAAACGGTTGAAAAACCGAAAACTTGAGGTGGGTCTAAAATGACCCACCACCACCGGACGTTTTTTGTTTTGACCCACCAGGCTGTAAGTGTTAAAGTATTTTAAGTAATTAAATTCATATACGTATGAAGCCAGCTCGAATAAAACTCTGTTGCAAGGTCTCCTTATTATAAAATTCATATTTATACTATTAAAAGAAGGCAACGTAAACTCATCCGTTTCTCCAATAGAAAATATAAATTGTATTTAACTTCTTTTCAAGATAAATATAGATCAGAAGAATAATAAAGAACTTAATATTTTTGCTTAAAATAATACATTCTACTTCCGACCGTTCCGAAGTTAATTTGCGTGTACTATGTATCACGAGGCGCCTTTAAAGTTTGAAGCAAATCAGTTTTGAGATGTTAATTATTTAATCTGCAATTTTTGTATGTTTATAATGGCATAGTAATATTTCTATTGTTTTTTCATATAAATAAAATACATAAGTAAAATAACGTTTATTTTATAATAATCTATTATATTTCATACCTACATTTCATTTTTATTATACATACACGGCATTTAAACATAATATTAACAAAAATAAATTACAAATGAACAAGATCTTATAAACCTACACAACAGTATATCGTTGTAAATTTCATTGCCAGTTCGGACATATTGCGTAATACTATTTGTGTAACGACGGCGACAGCGATTGGCATGTATGATGAATTGTATATATATTTTTAATGAAGAATAATATTAACAACACGAAGATTATCTGGATACAATGGCGAGGAACTGGTATTGTCGTATTGTATGTCGGTTGCAACTTCACCTCGCTACGCTCCCGGACCTGGAAGGTCCACCTGGCCGGGCGGCTAGAAGAGGCGCAGCAGCGGCAGCGCCAGCAGCAGCGCCAGCCCCGCGGACAGCTGGGACATCGTGGCGGAGTTGCACCGGTCGGTGGCGCACACTCCGCATTCGGTCACGTTGTTCGGAGTGATGAAAGCGGAGCAAGTTGTTTCTTTCGGTTCTTCTTTAACACCGATCTTGGCACAACCGCGCTTGGTGTGCGTGTCGGCGCCCACTGGAAAATTGAGAAATGTCACGAAACATGTATTAATTTCAGGTGCATTTAAAGTTGACAATCTTACAGTATATACTGGTGTTGCGGTTGTGAGAACCGCAACGTGTTGCAGGGTGCGCGGCTGCATATCGCCGCGTGTTCTCCCGGTGCAATCACTGCAAAGCGGCGTCATCCAGCGATGATTCGGTTTTGTTTATTTATTTATTACGGTAATATTATATAATATACGATACGATATGACATAATAGAACATAACATAATATAATTGGCAAGCTTTTTGGTCCTATGGTTAAATTAGGACCCTCGCCTAGTGATCCAGTGGGTGGGTGGGTTCAAACCTCATTCCAGGTGACCAACAAGTTCGTCCTATTTACAAGTACAAGCGTTTGATTTAGAGGTATGAATATTAATGTGAAATTTCTTTAATCATCATCACTATGATGATGTATGTATTTGATAATGTATGGACTATACTAACCTTTATAAACAACCTTAACGCAGCGATTCAACGCATCATTGCCCGGTGCCGCAGTGGTCGTGCCCGGAGCCGCAGTGGTCGTGTCCGGTGCCGCAGTGGTCGTGTCCGGTGCCGCAGTGGTCGTGTCCGGTGCCGCAGTGGTCGTGTCCGGTGCCGCAGTGGTCGTGTCCGGTGCCGCAGTGGTCGTGACCGGTGCCGCAGTGGTCGTGTCCGGTGCCGCAGTGGTCGTGACCGGTGCCGCAGTGGTCGTGACCGGTGCCGCAGTGGTCGTGCCCGGACCCGCAGTGGTCGTGATCGGTGCCGCAGTGGTCGTGTCCGGTGCCGCAGTGGTCGTGCCCGGACCCGCAGTGGTCGTGATCGGTGCCGCAGTGGTCGTGTCCGGTGCCGCAGTGGTCGTGACCGGTGCCGCAGTGGTCGTGACCGGTGCCGCAGTGGTCGTGTCCGGTGCCGCAGTGGTCGTGACCGGTGCCGCAGTGGTCGTGACCGGTGCCGCAGTGGTCGTGTCCGGTGCCGCAGTGGTCGTGACCGGTGCCGCAGTGGTCGTGACCGGTGCCGCAGTGGTCGTGACCGGTGCCGCAGTGGTCGTGACCGGTGCCGCAGTGGTCGTGTCCGGTGCCGCAGTGGTCGTGACCGGTGCCGCAGTGGATTCGTCCTCTTTTACGGCTCGTGCTCCTCTCCCAACTGATGTCCCCTCTGGTGCCAAGGTGGTCGTGATTGGTGAGTTGCAGTCTTCTTCAACCGTTTTATAATTTGTACTACATTCCTTACCGGTGCAATGATAGCATTTTAATGATAGACCTGCAATATAAATAGCCTTTTAAAATAACGAATATAGCACAGGAGTACTGAAGGAAATATTCGTGGAATGAGTAGTAATCATTATTCCAACACTAACTTGCGTCATGAACCAGTTAAATAATAATAATAATAATGGATAATTCGTACAGCGCCATTTTCGTAAAAACTTTCACCTGAAGGGCGCTTTACACATAAACTGATTGAAGTTGTAATTTTTATTTGAATCAGCTCTAAAGTGTTGGCCACGGACTAGCTCTGGGGATCAATAATGAGTGTGTTAACTGAAATCTTTAATATAAAGTAATCATTGAGGAATTTCCACCTTAGTAATCCATATATGTAAAATAATTATACTTTGAAATGTATCTGAATACAATTGCTGATAATAATGCAAAGTAAAGTTCGAGTGTGCAGCGCTTTCAGCTTCGAATCCTTTTCTTCATAATCTAAAATTTAAAATATTGGCTTATGATAATTAAAATATGATACATTCGCACGTTTTCTCTCGCGGTGCGATCGGTGCTTCTATCTCTAGTTAAGTAATTTTGCAGTAGATACCTAGTAAAAAGGTGGCTGTACTAATTTAATATACACGAAAATTGCTATTACAAAAATCAATTTTATTCTGGGTCACGTATGCTGGCGCTTTGTTTACTAGACTTGAAGAATGTTAGTTTTATATGAAATCGACAGATAAAATATTGTTGTAAAGTCAGCGGGTATGAGATGTGTTGCGTCGTCTACTTCTAGCGTCAAGTGACTTATGTCGATGACGGCAGAGAGCACCCTTCTCCATTCCTTAAGTCACTATGCGCGTTGCCTATTCACCATTCAGTCAGTAAATCATTATTCAGTCTGTCAATCATGCGTGCCGTGCAAGAATTAAAAACAGTATCTTTCATTAAAATAGTGAGGAGTTCGTTTATCAACCAATTCGCTTTGCGACCAGGTCGGAAGAATGTAATACGGCCGTTAAATGAAGACTGGTTGTATTAAAATTCCTGAAATATAATATATATATATATATAAGCCTTATCTTTACAAAATTACTTAGACTGCGTCTAGGGATTGTGTATTTTCGACTTTTTTCAATTCCCGGGACTCGAGAGACAAAAGTCCCCGGGATTCCCAGGAATCGTTACAAATATTTTTATTTAATTAAAAGAAAAATATATTTTAATAAATATTCATATTATACAGTACAGTAGTGAATAAAAATTGTTTGATAAAATAATTATTTAAATAATTTTTTTTAAATGAAATTAGGCTTATATTTATAAATTTATTTCAAAAAACAAAAACATTTATAAAAATTACAAAAGTCAAACAATTTTTTTTGTAAAAATACAAAAAAAAACAAGTGATAAAGAAACGCATCGGAAGACAATAACGTATATATCTTGTCAAAATCAATGACACACTGAAGTTCCGTAAAAAAAATTTTCACATTATTTCATCGTAACTAAATTACGTTTCGTTAAAAGATGACACGATTTTATCTTAAATATTTACATCACATTTTAAAAGGAAACATAATACCTTATTTGAACAAACCGGTAATACTTTTTCCATTCCGAATCTTTATAGCAGCTGGCCATATACTCGTATTTCGCTTTGTTAGAAATTAGAAGCTAAAATAATTGACACACGTGTACCGCTCGCCGTTAGGTCGCTACCTGTTGTACCGCAATAGTCGGCAACTAAAATATATTTTCTATAAATAGATTTTTTTATATATATCTTTCCAGTTGATTCAATTAATTTATATAACTTAAAACTTTAAAATGAATAACATCAAGAGAAATCAGAATCTCGAGTATCGGGTGAGTTTTTTAAAAAGTCCCTGTACTTGAGACAGCAAAAAACCGTGTATATATTCCCGGGTTTTCTCGACACAATCCCTAACTGCGATAGACAGCAGTTAGAGTTTCTCATCTGCTGGGGGTTGGCATTCGATTGATATCAGATTTTCTGTTCAAATCACAATGCTTGGAGTCCATCTGTGTTAATTGGTTATATATAAACCGATAGCATATAACTATTATATATATTATATATATATATATATATATATTATCGTACTTTTGTATTTCCAGAATATTTATTAAGAACATTTCACCTATGTCTAGAGTTAATTATATTTCCTTAATTATAGTATATGTATTCCTATAGAATATATAAATTACGATTATTTAACGAGTCTTTTTCATTTGAAAAAGTTAGCCTGGAGAAGGGACGTGAGCGATATAGTATATCTATATAAAATGATCAATAGCATATTGGACAGCCCTGTGTTGATACAAATGGTTTCGTATCAAGTACCAACTGAAACGAAACAACATGAAGTGTTCTCTGTAGGCACACATAGAAATAATTATGCTGTTAACTCGCCAATATCGCGGATGCATCGGCTCGGTAACAAGTTGAGTTTCGTTGACATTTTTCGTCGCAGGAGCATACTTGAGCTGAAGAAATATTTGTATACAAATTATACTTAGTTATTATTTTCTTATGTTATATTGAAATGTCAATTAAAAATGTACTGTTATATTTTAAATTAAATTGCGTTAAAGAAAATAAAATAAATCAATTTTTTATAGTCGCGATAATTTCTGCTTAATAAACGAAAATATAAATGCGGTTTGAAAGTTTTATTTCTTTTATTATATGTATGTAGTCAGTTTACTTATCTAATGACGTATTTGTTTGCATTAATTACATAAGTTATGTTGTTATTACGAAACGTATTTTTGGATAACTTTATTTACAATTACACAAATAACGGTGAAGTTACATAAAAGTCGCTTCACGCTTAATAATTATGGACAGAAAAAATGTGTAATATACTATTAAAAATTAATTATATATTTACACTTGACAAACATAGTTTTTTCAGAATGTTTATTACGATGGTAATATAACTGTTGAATATTAAATTTAATAAATATCGGAAATATGTTTTTTTAAATTTATTTTATCAAAAATTACATTTGCATGAGATACAAGACATTAATTGCTCTCTTCGCTGTTTTATCAAGATACTTATGGCCACACATTAGTCACGATGTAGCTAGCTGTAGCAGCCATTTGCTTTTTAATACTCGTGTAAAATATAAAAAATTGAAAATTCTATTTGTTTTAGATTGAATAAATGTACCGTATCAAAAAATAATGAAAGCATGTTATGGCTTTTGACAGAGAGAACTGATAACAGAATATTTATGAATCATTTTATAAAGCTAAAAAAACAAACAATTTATATTTATCAATAACAAAAATATTCTTAGGCACAATTACTTATATCATTTAGATTAACTGTGTTTTTTTTATTTATATTTCACATTCTACCAATGCTTGTGTTAGTGAATTTATTAATTTTAAATCGTGTTATCTCACTTTTAAATCTATGGCAAAGTAAAATGTATACTTCGTTACCGTAAAATCAAAAATATTACGCACCATTGAAACCAAAATTATTATTATTATTCGGAACAGTATCTTATAAAGCTTTTATGTAGCGCGCAGGCTACACAAAAAAAAACTTTGTCCTGTTATGTATTATGTCGGACAAGACGTGAACGGGCGCCGAACAATAAGTTTTTTTATCAATAACTAGCTGATGAGGTATAAAATTATGACTTAAGAACTATTAAAAATCATCCGTAAAATAAAACAAAAAATTTCACAAAGCTTCTAGAAACTCCTGTTTTCAATAACCCACCCGCACTCCTCAATTTGAACAAATTTAACCGGTGAAAGGTTTGTATAAAAAATACATAAAAGTAAGAAATACACATGACATTCCTTTTAACGATATATATATATATATATATTGTTGTTGATTGTATAATCTAGTTATTTATGAATAATATTTCTGATATTTTTCTGTAACATATTCATTTATTTGAATATTTTTTGTGTCCGAAATCAAAAAGTTAGACAAATCAACGTTTTATTGATTGAATTTGAAAAAAAAAAAAACATACAAAGAAATAAGAATAAATAAATGACTGAGAAAAATTAATAGCCGTATCGAAAAAAAACACATTTACAACTCGAAGTAAACTGACAAAATAATAAATTACAAATGCCCCAATAATTCAAAAACAAAAATATTAGAAATGTAGAAACATTTGTTTCTTTCGCACAGTAGGAATGTAGAATATTGAATAGATTTAAATATTTTTATTGGCCAAAACGTCAGCCAGCTTCGACGTTATTATAAGGTAAGAAAACTAGTAAATTTAAATGAAACATAAAGCGAATATCGAATATGAGTATAACACATTGTTCATTTCTCAACAATTCCCAAAATTTTTTCCCACATTTCCTAAATGATCCAAATAGTACCACTGACGCAATGACGACGAGAAGTCAGTGCATGACAAAACATGTTCATTGGCACGGTTTAGAGAAATGAGTATGCACTAGGGTGGAAGCGAACCTGATGGAGCCAGCAGGAGCACCAGCATCAGCGCAGCGGGGACCATGGTGACAGCCGACATGTTCACTCACCACACTTAATTACTCGCCTGTCCTCGCAGCCGACACCTTTTATTGATTCCGCCGGCTTTATCGCCCAAATGTTTGCATATCTAGGAAGATAATCAGAACGGCAACGTGATTAATAGAATTGACGGCGCGCGGCGTCGCTAACCCGCGAAACAACACTTCGGACTCGGGGGCTATCCTTGCCACCCTCCATGTGTCTGTCACGATTCGTCTCGGGAAGTAATCAGGCTTAGTTTGACTGATGTGATCAATAAAAACGACTGAATAATGGCTAACTCTCGTTAGGGGTTTCATACCCGCTCCCGACTGCTGTAAATTAATACTGATTTCATAGCACAGGTCGGCTATGCCCGGTTTGAAAGTACAAATGTTATCGTTATTAAATAAATACAACGTTCAGCTCGGTCCTTATCATGTCATGTTGTGATTCAGCTACCTATGGATGTATGTCACGTATAATAACCCTTTATGTAGAATATTTGAATTCCCATTCATCAACTCTTTCGACAGCGTTAAGGAGTGAATTTAAATAATCTATTCCAAATAATATTCCGTCATCTGTGCTAAGACCCATTGTGAGTCTGGTCCGCCTCCATTTCCCTTTTTTAGACTGCCTGAAAACTCGGTAATAATTAAATAAACATAAGACAATTTATTTTATTATTACTGAGTAGTCTTCAGAGTAATAATATTACTTAGTCTTCTAAGTAATAATAATTTAAATTAAAAAAACGAGGGGAAGAAGCGTAAGGGGGAAAGACGCTCAATTCGCTTATTACTTAGTTATTCAGTTTGCCGTAGGATTGCGATTATTGTGGCGCTGCCGTACAGCCCGCACGGCCCGTACAAGTGACAGGTGTCAGGTGTCAGGTGTCGGAACATAATTGACTGAATGACTAATTCATGAATCAAATATAATGAATAGTTAGCTTCATTAAATGATGCATTATTATCGACGCCGGCAGTCTGTACAAAGCCGTTGTGTATAGACAGAAGAGGCTGCAAAATAACGGAGAACTCCAGTCGCCTCGGACCACCCTTGCCATTGGACCGAGCTCTCGATTATTCCAAGGGTGGGTGTTGGTCTGCCATGGCCAATCCAAGAAATCATAGCAGACGTTATCCTCGCGATGACCGCCGAAGAAGAAGAAGAAGATTACCTACGCGAACTCTCAGAGAAGAACGTGTAATCTGTGTCATAACTTTTTAAGTGAACTTATTGTGTGAACGCCCTGTACACGGTGATTTAATTAATCTTTCGTGTGTCATATAAACGACAGTTGTTTTTGATTCCTATAAAAGGAATTCAAATAATAGGATCAGGCCTAATGTTTTCCCTTTATTATTTTTATTGCAATATTCATGTATTCTTGCTATTCTACCATCATTTTTGTATTGATCTATTGCTGGATTAGGGTCTCCTCTTGCTATACAGTCTAACATTTATTACTAGTGACTTATTTCATAATGTTAATCTACCAGATGAGGAGATTTTTGATGAAAAAGATTACCGCGCAGTGTGCAAAGGTTCATTTTCATTGGGCGAATTACCCCACTGCGGTGGGGAAAGTTGGGTCAAGGTCACACGTTTGGTTTTTACTTAATATTTTGTTTTCTTATTTTCTTTCTGTTAGGATGGCTAATAAACGTTTATCCCTATAAACCTTGTATAACCAACAGTTTTCCTTTCAAATACTGTCGAGCCCTTAATATAGGCATCTTTCCCCCACTAACCCTGTATTAAAAATTAAAACACATTTAAGGTTCTAGTATTTTCTACCACAAACTAGTAAATAAATTGACATAAAATAAAGTGTGCATATAGGAGAGGGATTTGGAACATAAGTTGTGGGACGAGGCGCATTCTACACACATTATTTGTAGAAACATAAATCCGATAGTTTATGACACATATATGAAACAGTCAAAAGTATTTACTGTTCGAAAAATAAATCTTTCAAATTTAAATCACCAAATTTAGTCACTTCACATCATGAAAAAAATACAGGTGGTAAATAACTTTAATCATTTATTTATAAAGGAAAAACGCTATTGTTAGCGAGTTATTTCTGTAAGCATCGATAATATTTTCACCTATTTTTGTAATACAAGTGAGAAACGATTTTTTTAATTTTATAGCTGAATTTCTTACTGGTGTATTAAAAAAAATTATTAGTCCACATTAGCGCTGGGAAAAATAACGATACTCGAAAAATTATCAATACCAAAATTATTATTGGGCGTGGACCTTTTAGGCTCCGACCTAGCAGGGTATTGAAGGCACTGCCGTGAGATAGCTAGAGATGTATCAGGTCAAGGAACTGAGAGAACTTGTGGAATTGTGAGATACTTCGAGATGCACGTGAACGTATGATTGGTGGTTTGACTGGATTTAGACACTGCCCGCCCAGGAATGCAGACATAATTAGTAATGGGACGAATCTTGTTTTATATAAGGAATTTATTCGGCTATGGGTGACTCGTTGGAGCTCCTTAGGTGGGTAGTTAGGCCGGCCTGCGTGGGTGGGACTCCACCTACGCGCCTACCTCTCACTCTCCATACATCGTGTATTGCAACTCCGTTAGTCTGTCCGTGTAAGTGTGACTCAATCCGAACACTTCCTCTTTTGTGAGTGATTTTTGATGAATGGATCCCTGAGTGTCTGCCTTGAACTACTGCACCTTCATTTTCCATTAATTTTTCATCTGTACGTAAAACTATGTTCTATGGATTTATGTTATATGATTTTTTAGAGCACCACGGGACGCTGGAGGATTCAAATTTTAAATATTAATTGGTAATAACCACATTGAATTTCTTCTCCTTTTTCGTTTTGCTTATACTTAAATATGTAATTGAATTAAAGTCGCGTATTTTTATTAGCTTTGATGAGTGGGACCGACAAGGAAGCCCTATCTTTTAAATCGGTCCCGGGAAAGGTGTCCTTTTAAAAAAAATAGGTCTAGTCTCTCTTGGGATAAAAAGGTTCCAGAACAAAGAGACGGATGTATATATTAACCATTAATAAACACAAAAAAGTATTGAGGCAGCCCTAAGAATCTTCCCTCAAAACGTAGAGAGTTTACATGAATTCGCCCAAAGTGGCGTTGGATTGAACACCTAGTTTTCAATATCGTTGTAAAAAGTGCGAATAAATTCTCTTGCAAAGAGTTTAAATCCGACACAACGCCTAGCGTGAGAAATATAATTAGTGTATTCTAAATTACGAGTACAAGTGCTTTATTTCGGTCGAGTTTTTTTATTGCGCGGCTTCGTCGCGTAATGAGCCAAGTGCGAATCTTATCACGACTCGGACGGCACGAGAGATATGCCACATCAGAATTGTTTTCGCTGTTGATTCAGATATGAAAATTATCGACCGGCATCGAGCGACATTGTCCGCGAGAATCAGACTGATTTCGGTTGTGTGTGTGAAAGTTTGTTTTTACATTTTTATAGGTCCCATTATGAACATAACAATCTTCTATCTATATTCATGTGTGTCAGAAATTTCTTGAAATCAGATAACTACGCGCTTTATCGCGTCCATAAAATGTATTATATCGCGCACACACACACACAAACACACACACACACACACATATACGCTTTCTTGTGTGTTTCTTGTCTTTCAACAATACATTTTTAGTCTAATAATCTCATCGTAACTTAAAAAACTATAATTTTGTTAAGGAATCAGCAGAATTCGCGTTAAAGCAAGGGCGAAGTGGTGAGTCGTTAAATTGAGTTGTTTGCTTGAATCTAAATACGAAAAAATACAGTTAATCACGCGTTTATACAAAAATTTCCCAGGCAACTTGAATAATTTCAATTTGAATAATTAATACACAAATTATCAAGAGATCGTTAATACGTCGACCCTAATAGATAGTCCTATTATGACATTAAGGTACAATGTATTTTTAATTAACCTTTACCATACCGTGCTAAAAATACTCAACTCGTGTTACTGCAAGAAATTTGAGTTTTTTTAACATTTTAAATGGGAATAAAATGCTTTTACAAGCTATAATGTGTCACAATTACTGTAAATATAGTAAGAAATAATAAATATAATAATTAAAGACGTTTATTTTATTCTCAAACATTGTTCTTGTAACGCATTCGTCAATAGACCCATCTAACACGATCTTCATCTATATCTCTCATCATTAAAATTAATATGTGATCTTTTTCACGTGGTACAAGTGGTATTTTTAACGCAGGTAGCATGCAACGCTTCAATTTTATATAGCATTGAATTCAAAAATGATTATTTTTATTATGATTCGCTTTACATAATTGGTTTTCCACCGCTCATTTCTAAATGCAAATGATTTTTTTTAGGACTAGGTAAAATGTATGTTTAACATTGTGCATATTTATAGAAATACGATTTAATTGGCTCGGTAGACTTATGTTACTGCACGGCTGGCGAAGGGTTAAGAAAATTAAAATAAAAAAAATAATATAAAAGTTGAATCACAAATTGACAATTGAGGGTTGTAAAAAAGGTATTGAAAACTACCGCGCAATCACAGAAACGCGTGAACTTCAAGGTCAACGAAGTCCTCGACGTTCATGGCCGTATATTAAATCCCCGAATAACTATTAACCAAATATAATTATGTTTTAAACTGAGCCTGTATCATATTCATTGCATTAATGGACGAAATCTCGTTTGCAGTCATTGAGAATTCTTGGGAGAGAGAGATTGACTACATTGGTTCTGTTGAACATGAGATGAAACAGGGTTTGAGATCTCGTTAATCGGACATGGATATTTAAGTCTATTTGTGAAAGTATTGAGGGGGTATTAAGTTATTGACATTTTTGTGAGGTGTCATTAAGTGCATGATTCTTTGTTTTTTTTCCAAAAAAATATGAAAACTGCCGATTCTTGTCAGGTATTATGCTGGGTGTAACACGCCTAGTGCACAATATTTTAGGGGTATTTAAAATATGTGTCAAAAATGTTCGAGCTGCATGCCTAATCTCAAATATGTCTGAGATACAAGCATTAAATTTTTTTTTTTTTTTGATGATTTAAGGTCAAAGGCAAGGATATTGAATAATATTGGGTCAATTTCGCAAATATTTATCTCGAATTATGTAGACTTAAGGCTTGACATCTCATACAATCATATTTTACGTAAAATTGGACTAGGTCTGTCACATCTCTCGTATAATAACAAGTGTGTTACAGCAATTTATATATTTTTTTAACCTTTAAGCCGAATAAATTTTCTGAGTTGTCCAGAACTCAGCACTTACCGACTAAATAAGTATTATCAGAATATTTTTATCTTTTATAAATGTTATATTTTCACAAAAAAATAATGATCGAAGTAAAATGTTCATTTACCGCATTGCCTGCCTTTCGAAACGTCTCGTAAAGTAATCTGATTATCTTTGATAAAATCTTGTGAGCACACCAACATTATTATCTAGTAGATATATAAAATATTTAGAGTTCAGTTTTTTGAACGCTGAACTTACGTGGCCATTTTTTACCTTGGTGACATTTATGACAGAAATTATTTTACGTAGAATTTAAGATTGCAAAATTTGTTTATCATTCAAAAACGATGAGTGCTGTAAAATTAGTGATGCGATGCTAAAGATTAGTTTCCTCTATTGAATTTCACATTCTATAATAGTGACGTCATTTTGATCATTTTTGTTTTCTAATATTTTATTTTTAAATAAGTAGATATGGCATGTATTCACGTATGAAACTGGAGACAATCTTTGAGACACGCTCTCATGAAATTCTTTGGTATCCTAGAAGCAGACCAGGGAAGAGGTGGACTGACTGTGGAAGAGGACTGGAGCAGGATGGAAGGGTCTGGGAACTGGACAAGAATGGCCAGGGGCAGGAGTCGGTAGTCGGTGGAGGGGACTTGAAAATTTTGTTGGTCGCAAAAACATCTTATCATAAGGTAAAGAATATTCACATTGAATTATTTATTAACTTTTTTTTATAACCACTTTTATGGGCTAATTATACACTTTAATAATTATACATTTAAATTAATCAATTAGAAAGATATAGAGCAATTTTTCTATTTATCGAAAATGTCATTGGTATCTCGCGGTGTCAATCAAATATTTATTTAAATACTAATTAAATGTATTTATTAGAAAGAATATTGTTGTTGCGCTACCGATTCGAACCTGGATCTCTTTCCAAACCGGGGAAGATGCATTATCCAACTATGGTACGGCGCCAGTATTTTTGACGACACTTTTTCAAATTAATACATTTAATTAGTTTTTAAAATTTCACAGACCTATGTTCTGAATAATTACAAATTCACAATAAGAATGTGTTCTCCTAATAAAAATTTTTTTCGATGGATAAATTCTTTTTTGTATATATTTTTAATTAATTAATTAAATTTGTTTTAAAAGTTTCAATTGTTGAGTGCTTTACGACCATACCTGTTGTCAAACGGAACGGAAAAAGTAGTAATACTCAAATAATAAAGTATTATAAACAAACCACCCGGACTATAAATCGGTCACCGACACCGATCTCAAATCGGTGTGGCTGCGCGCGCTGTAGTAAACAAAGGAAGGGTTTGCGCGGGGCTGGGGTTGTACCGGGGTGGGACCGGGGGCTACTCTCCGGCGCCGGCGTCGCTCCGGTGACTGCACGGCGCCGCGACGCCGCGGTGCCGGCCTAACCGCCCTGCATCACTGCGGAGATGCAATTCTCTTCCTTAAAGTGTCCTAAATAAAATTAATCAACAAATTTTTGAAACTGGACGCCTCATAAATTCAATTTCTGGGACGCGTGTTAACCATTGATGGAAATATGACTAATACCACCCCCGCAACAACACTGTATATCGTTTTATGTCAGATCTGCGTTATGCACATGAGTTGTATATCTTCTTGGGCATATAAAATAAATAAAAATACTATTACGCACAAATTTTAAGTGATATTACCTTCAACAACACTGTATATCATCCAAAATGGCCGACACTCCGTCTATCTAACAATATTTGTAAAATACGATATACAGTGTTGTTGCAGGGGGCGTCTCAATTATCAAGATGAGTCATTGTAACTAGTGTTCGATCGAAGGTCAGTTTTTAGCCAAAGCCGATCGTTCGGCTCTTGCCATAACCTTCGGCCGAAGCCGAAGATTCCGTCGGATGCAAATTCTACACAGTTACTTACTTTTCTGCATTATGGTGTTGATAATAATTGCAAATACATAAATTAAATAAACAAATTGCAGTTTTAATTAGTTTTGATAAACTGAATTTTATTTCATTCGTAATAAATAGTTCGTGCGTTTTCGGCACGTTTCAGCGTCGGCTTCGGCGAAACCGTCGGCAGATTTTAGCCGAAGCCGAATGTGCAGCCGAAGGTGGCCGAAGCCAAAGCCGAAGCTTTGGTCAAACTTTTATTGTAATCCTTCAGCAGCAGACTTTCAAAAGTATTTATACGACGCCAGGCCGAGGATTATCAGTTCGGATGACTACAGTGATATGTTCAGCGATGTCCCTATTTTGTTCATAAGTAATAAAACACCAAAATGAAAAAAAGTACTGTTAAAAAGTCGCATTGAAAGATAATCGTTGAATATGAACCTTAAGAATACGAAAAAAAATATCATTAATAATAATTAAAATTAATGTTAAAAAGCGAGAAGGTAATGAAAAATAGAATAAAAATTTGTCTAGTCTACATATCTATACTTGGAATATATATTAGTATTTATTAAGAAATGATAATGTATTATATATACATAAAATACTTTTTTTATAAAAAACATTTTTAGGCAACGATAGACCCGATATTAGAAAGATCTCGAATTATGAGAAAAGAGCTGTTATATTAAAGTTTATATAAACAAGCTCGAATAATTTTCAGTATTTTCAGGAAATATTATTGTTCGTCTACCGCTAGACGACTAGACATACATGTTGAAATTGTTATTTATGTTCTTGCGCACGCGTCGGTCTTCCTGCATCATTAATTTTTTCGTACATTTCATTTTTATGCACGGAACCGATCGCTTGGTAAAAAAATCGAAATCGTTTTAACAATATGCGATTTTTATCACAGAAATACAATATCAGCGATTGATATTAGCCAAGGACAGGCGAGGTTGGTGAGTTATCACGTACTTTGAATAAGAGCACGCGCAAGTTTAATGAGTATTGATTGAAAATACGGCATATCTCTCGATTACCGCGGGCGGCGGATAAGATAACTTTTGGCGAAAAATTCCATGCGTTGTGGAATTATTCTTTTCAAGCGCGATTTTATTATCAAACTGCAGTAAATATTATATCCACAAATTTGAATTTTTGAGACGCTTGGGGCGCTCTGCCGAATCAAAAGTTTGAGCAATATCACCCGCTTTTAAATGTTATGTTATTAATTTTTAAAGAACAAACAGATGTTAATGTTGTATAGGTTTTTGTGTATTTGTCAATTAAAGTGTCCGTGTACGTATTTTAATTTTTAAATTAAATTTCGTATTTTAATCAGTGGCGTAACTATGCCAATGCGGTGCATTGGGGACTATGTTAAATGGGGACCCCAAAACGTTCGCGTCTTATATATTATCTTTGGCATCGATATTTTTGCGAGCGCCGATATCTTTCTCTGTTGACTTTGATTTTGATCGAATGGCTTACAGAGTACCGGGGCCGGCGGTCCCCTTGCTCTTGCATCTGTAGTAGCGCTCAGGCGCGTCTATCTCACTGTTAATGTGAACTGATAACTGATAGTCTATTTAAAATGTACAACAACAGGGCTGCCGATAATTAGATGTTCAATAACACTGGTGTGCCATTAACCATTTACGATATTGGTCAACTTGCGGAAGAATCGTTTCAACTCGCATTCAATCATATAAATAAAAACGGACATATTTCCTTTTATTAATAAAATATTCACTGGGGAAGATTTTTTCGTGACTCTGGTCACTAATCGAGATAAACCTTCTGTAAATAAACCCAGTACAGCCCACTGCTAACCAGGACCAGCTGCAACATCTACCACCAATGATAAGCCATAATTTGATAAGGCATTATCTCCGGAAAAAGTGAAGTATTTTTCTAAAACTGCACCCAGAAAAAATAATGGACGAAAGAAGACCACATTCAGAGCATGTTGAGAGGGAACTAAAAAAAAATGACTGCAGTTAAATTTATAAAAAATAATAAAGCTAATATGAATTCCATAAAATGCAAGGGTATTGATATGAAAACTGCAATGAATATAAAATAAATCAGTGAAAAACCCACTTCGACCGATATTAAACTCACAAGATTCATTAAATTACCGTTGCCAAATATGTAAATCAAGTGTGGAAAATAAATTAATCTGTTCTGACTGTGCAGGGCGGTTTCATATTGAATGCATTCCGAAAAGCACAAGAAACATATTCCACACAATGTCAACTAATATGTTTTTATGTTGAATGTGACACAGAATCTGATAATTTTGAATCGTCTATAGACGAACTGTTAAAGGTAGTTCAAGATTTTTAAAAATCTGATTTCGTTAATTTTTACATAAATATCCTTATTATTTTTAATTAGCTATCTTGCTTGTTCGAAAAGATAATATCCGAGTGTGTTGTAATAATCTTATTCTGAAACATATTTTTCATGAGACCGATAATAATAATTTGGTCTCTTGTTGGCCAATATGACCTTTGATCATTTTTATTTTTGTATATTTTTTATGTGATTTATTATTAAATTATAAATCTTTTCATTTGTTGTCGAAAAAGTGATTTTATTGAACTTTGTAGTATCATCATCTCTATTATCCTCTATGTACCACCATAGTATGGTATATACTGGTTCATATAGTGTATACTGGGTCGATGGCCTTAATTAAATAATTCTATCAATTAAAAAAAAAATCGGTGTAGAACATTAGCGTCCTTCAAAAAAATTTTTAAAATCCTTAAAATTAGCTTTTTGCGAATTTCATAGATATTTGAAACAAATGATCCAATATAAATCATTTCCCCCTATGTCAATTCTAGGAGAATTCTAAATAATAAATGAAAATTATTGAGTTTTTACTTGTAATTCTACGTATATTATTATTATTTATCGCAATAAAATTTAAACCTGTACAGTATCAAAAATGTTATTAATACATGTATTTTAAAGTTAACCCCATGACACTCAATTGCATTAAAATTTTTAAAAGTCAACAGAAGTTGGTAACGTAAGTTTTTCAATATTCTTCAATAAGGCATTGGAATAATGTTTGTTAACCGAGAAAGGTCACTTCAAGCTGATTCTGCGACCAACCGCAAGCGTGTTCTCTTCAAGAACGATTGGTTATATGAGTTATACTGATTTATAAAATCTCATGTTCAAATGATATGACAATAGACAAAGAAGAATAATATGCGGCGGAATTATATCTGTTACCAGAAATTAACAGTTGCAATACAGAAATACAAGTAATTTGTAGCAAATCATCTTGACAAAAAAGGTGAGAAAGATCCCGATGGAGTAGTTTTTCTACGTAACGTAGACAGTTTGACAAATATAATATAATACTTACGTAATATATCGGATAAGAATAAATAGAAAATGTGATAGTGAAACTTGAGTGGAAATAAGTCTAGATGGACACATTAGTAAAATGGTGAGTGATCGTAACGGCCCATGCCCACGGAGTTGAGATAAATCTCAGTACCGTGTATACTGCTGTGTTGAGATTTTGATCACCGCTTGAGATTGGATGAATAGATCCGTGTGCAGTGAGACTCGATATGTGCATGCAAACGTCACCTAGAACCGCAGATAGTTAGATAAATAGAAGATATTAAATTACAAACATTTATTTTGTTTTGAATTCTGCAGGACAGATTCATATTCACCCAATGGCTGAACGTGTGGCGCACAGCAGGTTGCGGTGCTTTACTTGGTGTGTGGTGGACTACAAAAGACGAGAGTTGTCTTCTACGAATCTCACCTCATCTTTATCTCAGAGATTGTCTCGAGACAAAAATCTCAACCGTAATTATCACCTAATGATGATGAGTGAGACTGCACGTCTCAAAGCTATAGAATTGTAATATTTCTATGAACAAAGTTTAGTCGCTATAGCCGCCTTTCCACCGCGAAACTATATTTAACGAACCATATTAATTTTTCAAATGAGGAAACAAACAAATGAAGATTATATTCGTTATGTCCTCCCCCCGTAATAATATTTAAATTTAACAATATGCAAGGAAATAATTGATTTACGTGTGTAATTTTTTTCATTGCCAAAATAATTACATTATCTAATAACTCTACAAAACACAAGAGTTCCGGGAGAAAATTGAAGATAACATTTATCGTATAGTCAGTCTTGTGTTATTATCTAGAATTAATCATGCAATAGAGTTATTTTTCAATAAAAGGGGTATTTCCCCAAAAAAACGTGACACCTTAATACTGATTTAAATTGTTTTGACTTGAGTAATAAATACATTGGATGTACTCGAAGGCTATGCAACAAAATATGCAATTAATAAACAAACTATGTATAATAACAAAAATGTTAGAAACTTGTTAGAAATGCGGAACTCGCTAGTATCTCACATGTAGGCATTATTTTATTACAATATAATTTTTTAAAACATTAATAATGCGATAATGTATAATATTATATAAATTACACGAAAATAATTTCTAAAAACGTTTATGAAAATGATTAATTATTAACATTTTTTATTAGGTAGTCCTGTTCTGATATTTTACATATTAGTATTTTTAACATGTTAATGTGTATGCGCCACATGTATATTCTTATATGAGGAGTGTCTGTTCAAATGGAGATTTAAAACACTTAAAAAAATGTTTTTTTCTTACAAATTCTATTACAATTCGGAGATAGTAAAAATATTTCGATTTTAAAGAGCTAATTTACAAAAAAATTTACAGTTGGCAGTAACAAATATGTGTGGTGTTACAAATATACATAATAAATATTATAGTTGGAAATGGAACTCTTAATTCTTACTAGATGATATGAAAGTTTTACATACCTATAATGTTTTAAGTGGTTTGGTCATATGGAACGGATGAATGAGAAGAGAATGGTAAAAAATATATATGACGCATGTGTTGATGGCATCAGAAGTAGAGGACGTCCGCGGAAGACTTGGCACTACCAGGCAAACCAGACACTGGAGGATGGTCCTGTTAGAAGCCTCAATAATCGGCGTGCCTGTACGCGAATTTTGTGTCAGGGTAGAAGAGTGTGGCGCTCTATCCTCTCGCCTACCCCCGCGGTGAAACGGCGTGATGGTAAGTAAGTAAGTAATATTAGTTTCAAAACACCGGCGGCAGATGTATGCAGTACTTGCGACTAATGTTGTAAAAGATAACATTATTTTGAAGGGATAATGATTTTTAATGAAATTCTTCGACTTCGAAAAAATTCGATCATCACCAAAGAGCCAGAATGTCTATTACTCTAAACAAATTAGTTAGTGCAATCTAATGTTGCTGGACACAAAATATACATTTTTCTTTACACAGCTGGAAACTGAATCTAGAAGAGGATCAGAAGGATCCGCTTACTTTTTGACAGTAACCCCAACCCGCCCAACAAGTTCATATCTTAAGGCTTTTCCGTAATGGATGTGGAGGGTAATACATAGCCACATAATACATAGTTTTTTTACATTGCCTTCAATATAAATCCCCCGACAATGTAAAACAAATATATATATATCCTTCCCTGACAGAGGGCTCAGTTTTCTTCTAGCAAATGGAGAATTTGGGATATAAGAGAAATATTTTTAACACCTTACTCTGTGCCCTCTACATACGATGTTAAACAGTTAGAGAAACATAATAAAAAATAAGCCATTTGAATTAATCATTACAGATACTAGTACATTTTCTGTAAATACTGAGTGGTTTCTTTCGATATCGTCGATAATATTTGATGATGGATATTCATCGGTGATAAAATCCATTTCTTTCGTTTCAGTTCCCAGAAATGATGTCACTATCTTCATCATTAACAATCTCATCTTATCCGCATTTATTGCACGGCACGTCATTTCCTCTGTAGCTTTTATTACAATATTTTATTATAACTGGATATAATGACGTGACCTTGGGCCCTAGAGGATATGAAGCCGTAGAAGCCGCCACCGATCTAACTCAGTCTGAATCCTAAAGTGTGCGTGTGTGTGCTGTGTGCTCTGGTGTCACCTGCTACCTCGGGCGGGATGATCATTGATTCAAAGTCAACTCTGCTTTTCATAAAACACAATTAATCCCGACATTGGATGCACGTCAAATGTTCTTTAGATCTTCTTGCTTCAGGTCAATTTTCCTCTGAGGGAGGTCACTTTTATTTATTTAATTTATTTGCCAACATCAGCCAACGCGGCCTTGGGGTGCCGATGCAGCCGAAGACATGGGTTGCCACACGACCGCGCCAGGATTCATCTCTTGCTCCAGGAGATAGGCCGGACACCATCCCGTCTCAGCCTTGTCCATCCATCGGCTATCGCTCGAATGCTGCCTTTTTGCTCGTTGTAACGGGGTCTCTCCTCAATTCACTGGTGGACCAGGCCCTTACATCTCTGGGTCTACCGCGGTGATCCCACCATTAGTCTACGCCATCTCCCGCCGCCATATTCTTCCGAAGCGTGGCTCCACCGACCCGCTTCTTCTTTTCGAGCATTCCCGCCAGAGTCGGATTCTCGTCTCTGATTCGTCCATTTAGATAGCCAATCATCATAAGTCAGCAAAGTAGGCTACCCAGACCGTGGCGCGCAAATTCAAAAATCGCAAATTTTAATTTATTTTAAAACACAATAGCGAAATAATTGAAAAATTTAAATAGGCATGTGTACTCGTGTAATCAATGTTTATATTAATTACGTAAACCTTTTTTCATTCAGTTATGAATTATGTCGTATTTTCAAAATAATTTATTGAAATATTATTGTAGTATAATTTCAATGCTAAACCTAAAGTAAGGCTATAAGGGATGTAAGGACATAAGGGATGAAATGACATGTATGTTGTAGTGTCTTCTATAAAACATTGTAAAAGCTTATTTTATGATACAAATTAAATGTATTAATTTAAAAAATATACATCCCGGTAGCAACAACAATATTTTTTTGATAAATTGATTTTATATGTATATTTGTCAAATTAATATATTTAATTTGTATTAAAAATATCACAGACCTAGATTCTGAAAAATTGTTTATTCTTATTAAATTCTTATTTATTTATTCTTATTTATTTTTAAAAATGGACCATATCAAATTTTGACATCAATCTCCTGAGCAGTGGCGTAACTAAGCCAATACGGTGCATTAGGGCCCAAAAGACTGCAATTCACAGACGAAAAATTCACCAACTGGAAAATTCACCGGCCCGCAATTCGTCTAAATGAAAATTCACCGATTCTACAAATTTATTATTACGATATAAAAATATAAGTATATACTAAAAAAATTAATAATATTATTAAGAAATAGCATATTTAAATGATCACCTTTATTTTGTTACACATGGGTATATATTACACTACTGGTACTTTGAAATTACAGTTCATTAAAAATTATATTTTAAATATGAATTAAATATATTAATTAGAAATATATACATATAAAATTAATTTTATCGAAAAATATTATTGTTGCGCCACCGGTACACGTTAAAGTTATTTATAAAGTTGTATCAATGTGTCCAAAATTTAATAAAAAAGTTTTGATAATTCTGACGTCTGCTATCAGTTTACTCAAAGGTATTTGAGATTCTGTAAAAATAAGGTAAATGGCTCTTTCAAATAATGGATCGATTAAATGTATCAATATCAAAAAAGGTAACATATAGGTTCGAAAATTGTCGCTAAAAATATTGTCGCTGTAGCATAGTTGGATAATGCACCCTCCCCTGTTAGAAAAGAGATTTAGGTTCGAATCCCGGTGGCGCAACAACAATATTTTTCGATAAAAATGATTTTATATGTATATCTTTCTAATTAATATAATTAATTCATATTTAAAATATCACAGACCGTCTGTTCTGAATAATTACAACTTCACAATAAGAATATGTTAATAAAAGGTTTTTTTAAAATTATGATTAAAATTGCGTAGCCGCACTTCATATTCTATATTTTATGTAGATATTATATATACAGGGGTGACCTTTTCTCAATTTTGCATTGGAGCCCAATTTTTTTTAGTTTCGCCACTGTTCCCGAGAGTACTTGTCAGTTATCTCGGAACGGTTCTGAATGATTATTTTTTGTTATTATTATTATTACTAACTTTGTGTCGCACTGCACGCCCTCGGCCTCTTGCTTGTCTCATCGTCTCGTTTGTCTGCGAGTTATAAATATAGCCTCATTTGTTATATCTTCCTCGTTGCTTGTTAGTGGCTGTCGAGTGACGGGAGATGAACGTTGTATCATTTTATTATTTACTAGCAGAAACTGGCGTATTGTTCGCTTCTAGAGGCCTTAAATAGTAGGATGATGAAGACGCCATTAAATATGGAGTCGCTAAGAGTAGAATAGTTATACAATCAAATTATATAAATAATACCATAATATACAATCCATGTAATACCACATACACAACTTTCAAAAATTTGATAAATATGGAGATTGAGAGGTGAGAATTGGTGATCATATAAAGTGATAACTTAAGCCAACCGAAGACGGATCGTAAGCCCTGTAATTACCCTCCATATTTCTATATATCTTCCATTAAATATAGTAAAAATAGCTCCGCCTCTATGAGATATCTGAATAATTTAATAACAATGCATTTGGAGGTAAAAATTCAGTAATTGTGTGTTCTTAGACATATTAAAATATTACTCAAATAATATATACCACACACTCGCCACCAGTGGCGTGCTTGAGCACAGGTGCCTTAAGCCACTTCCGAGGACTGTACAGAAAAATAACTGCAGCTGTTTGGAATTTACTAGAAGTTATCTTATATAATATATGATTGGTAGTCATTTCATTGATTTTTTTTAGAAATAGGAAATAATAGTTCAGCTTAGCGAGTGTTGAAGACTTGGCGTGACCGGGTAGTAAACCAGACACTGGAAGATGGTTCTGTTAGAAGCCACAAAAAATAGTCAGGACAGAAGAGTGTGGCGCTCTATCCTCTTTGCCTACCTCCGCGGGGAAACTGCGCGATGGCACGTTCGGTTTGTGCCTTTCAATACAATGGGAATTAAAATTCATAAAAAGTTTATAAAAAAACGGCTAATAAATCTGAGTACTGAACAAGTTTTTTTTTAAATCAGGTAATTTTTCAAATTTCTCTTTCTCGTCTTTATATTTCTCATTCACGCATATGTAATGATCATTATATTTATTTTAGATTTAAATAAATTAAATATTAAGAGAACATATTCTTATTGTGAAGTTGTAATTGTTCAGAACATAGGTTTGGAAAGAGATCCAGGTTCGAATCCCGATGGCGCAACAACAATATATTTCGATAAAATTGATTTTATATATATATCTTTCTAATTAATATATTTAATTCATATTTAATATATCACAGACCTATGTTCTGAATAATTACAACTTCACAATAAGAATGTGTTCTCCTAATAATAAAGTTGTATCAATGTGTCCAAAATTTAATAAAAATGTATTGATAATTCTGGCGTCTGCTATCGGTTTACTCAAAGGTGTTTGAGATTCCGTAAAAACAAAGTTTCAAAAAATGGAACGATATATATATATATCAATTTGAAAAAAGTGTAACATATAGGTTATATCTTTCTAATTAATATATTTAATTCACATTTAAAATATTATAGACCGTCTGTTCTGAATAATTACAACTTCTCAATAAGAATGTGTTCTAATAATAAAGTTGTATCAATGTGTCCAAAATTTAACAAAAATGAATTGATAATTCTGGCGTCTGCTATCAGATTACTCAAAGGTATTTGAGATTCCGTAAAAATAAGGTAGATGGCTCTTTCAAATAATGAAACGATCAAATGTATCAATATCAAAAAGGTAACATATAGGTACGAAAATTTGTCGCTAAAAATATCGCCGCTGTAGCATAGTTGGATAATGCACCCTAATATATTTTTATAATTAATGTATTTAATTCATATTTAAATTAAATATATTGTTTATACCTATCACCAATTAATAAGTATTTTTTTGTTTTAGATTTTTTTTTTATGTTTCAAAGTTATTGCAAATATTAAAAATATCACAAATAAGTATTTATTATTTTGATGTCTTTAAGTTCGCCGGTTGACTCAGCTGATCCTGTGTACTTGTTAAAGTAATCACTCGTTACATATAATTATTATCAATACTGAATTGGAGTTACATGTGTGGTTGCCGAAGGAAAATAAAAAGAGAGCGCCTTCAACGCGCGTCTATCCTTTTATAGCGTTGTGCATCATATTTATAATTATTTTAATTTTCACAATTAAACTTTATATTACACGTACGTTTCGAGTGGTGCAGTCTCTATCATCATCAGGCGATGATGCAATGTAATAATCATGTTACACCATACAGTGACCGCCGTGTCAATTAATGATATAACAGTTGTTTCTTGTACACTGCAGTGTTTTCGGATGCTCAGTAACTTTGTTGACACGTGAGTACTTTTAACTAGTTCACAATTTCATTTAAATACACTTCAAAGGAAACCAGATTGCGTTCGTTATAAATTAATATATAAAATAGAGCTTCATTTTTTGTTGTCATCTTGCCAACGGAACCGGAATCGGCAAGCTGCGGAGTACGCTGCCGGTCCGTTGACTTTTTTTTACTCGCAATGTGTGTACTGTACACATGTCATACAACAAATGGAGAACGCTATAATAGTATTCAATTGAATCGACGATGTAATTGCTTAATTTAGTGTGGTTATGTTAATTAATATCAAGTCAGGGTTTAAGTAACTAATATAGGATAGTTTAATACTATACACTTGCACGCTCTGATTGTATGCCATTCACAAACATAATTGAAATATGTTGAATTTATTCTATTAAAGAGAACACATTCTCATTGTGAAATTGTAACTATTCAAAACATAGGTCTGTGATATTTTAAATACTAATTAAATGTATTAATTAGAAAGATATACATATAAAATCAAATTTTATCGAAAAATATTGTTGTTGCGCCACCGGGATTCGAACCTGGATCTCTTCCCTAACCGGGGGAGGTGCATTATCCAACTATTGATTATTGATTTTATATGTATATCTTTCTAATTAATTAATTCGAATTTAAAATATCACAGACCGTCTGTTCTGAATAATTACAACTTTTCAATAAAAATTTGTTCTAATAATTATATTATATTATTAAGGAGAACACATTCTTATTGTGAAGTTGTAATTATTCAGAACAGACGGTCTGATAATATTTTCCGAGTTTGCAGAGTTTGCACATCTTCAACTCGTAATATAGTCAGGAAGCCACCCACAAAATATTGTGGACCAGGTCTGTTACACTCTGTCGCTGTAGCTTAGTTGGATAAAGCACCTCCCCCGGTTAGGGAAGAGATCCAGGTTCGAATCCAGGTGGCGCAACAACAATATTTTTCGATAAAATTGATTTTATATGTATATCTTTATAATTAATATATTTAATTCATATTTAAAATATCACAGACCGTCTGTTCTGATTAATTACAATTTCACAATAAGAATGTGTTCTTCTTAATATCAATTTCAATTAACAAAGAGGGTATAATCCAGAATTACTACATTATATACATAATTAGTATTTAATTTTCTTTGAATATGTTGTAATAAATACTTATCTTACAATTGTACAATAATTTAATATCGTGAAAACGTTTTGATTAAAAATCTTGTTCTCTTATCTTCAATACAACGAGTGATGACGTCACTGTGCCATGCCGTTCACAATTCAATTGTTCATTGCTCGAAAACATGAATTATATTATTTGTTGTAGTCAAATAAATATTAATTAATTTCAATTAAAATTCATTTAACATTTATGTGTTTGTACGGCAGAGGAATCTACCGACTATTTTTTTTTTTTTTGTGTCTTTTTATTACATTTTTTAAGTACTTTTTTAAACATGTATTAAAATGTAACAATCAAATAGTACGTTCTAGTATTTTGCACGTATTTGATACATTTTTAAATGACTGTATTTTTTAAAATATTATGTTTATTAGTACCTACACCATAGAATATATACAATTTTTAAAAATGCCAAGTAAATAAGTACCAAATACATGCGAAATACTAGAATTATTAAAAATGTTATTTTTTTTACTTATGATTCTTTACGTAGGATGGGTCGATATATACATGCATAATATAGTTAATCACAAAATCATTCATTACACAGGTTTACCATCATAATTAAGCCGGTAATATTTCGGTAAATACATGCAACATTAAATTCATGTTTTAGATAATCCTAAAGAAAATATTAGCGCTTAGTTATGACTAGTGAAAAATCAATTATGAAAAGGGAATCGTACAAAAACAATTATTTTATCCATTCAATCCGTTGTAAAATTAAAACATTGATAAAAATACCATTTGTGATAGGAAAGACAGAGATCACACACTATTTTGACAGTGAAAAGAACAACAAACATACAGATATAATTGTTTCTTTCTCACTAATTAAACGAAGAGAGATAAGAAGGAAGGACACATTGTATAGGACTTAATGAATGCTCTAAATTATGTTATTAATCATTTTTTCAAAATTGAATGCTCAATATTTAGAGTAAATTCGTGCCATTAAAGTCATTTAAGCTAATAAAAGCATTACTTCTAACAGTTATTTACGGTAACACGAGTTGACAGAATGGTTGCATTCGGATATTTTATATCATGGTATAGTAAAGGTTAACAATAATTATAATAGTTAGTACCTACATCGTAATTTTGTATTTTTGGTCATTTTTAGGATAATATTTTATTATTAAACTCTGCTAGTTCTTCTTCTTCTTTTAAATAGGCAATCTACCCCTCAAGAGTGATTTGTGCCATTAATCATGTTAAACCTTTATTTTATAGAAAAAAAGTACAATAGTATTGTAGAATAGGAAATATTATATTACAAGTCAATACCATTGTCGTTCAAAAAATTTGTATAAATTGAATGTGACGAGTTAAGGGGAAAAAGATGACACAAGTTAACCGGGAGTTCAAAATTACCATTGACGAGATTACTGTAAAAAAAACCTGTGATCCGCAATGGACAGGCAAAAAATATACGGTCAAGGGTTTCCTCTATTAAGTTCAATCTGCCCAAATTCCAAATGCCCAATTCTCATTCTAGAGATATTTGATATTGTTCTTTTGGGGGTTTTCTTTTTGGAGAACCACGGGGTGCGAGGAATAGATCTTTGAATTATTTTAAGCCGATTACCCTTATAATTATTTGGATCCATCCATTGTGCAATCCAAACAGAATTTGAATGTTTTTTTACCATATTAAAACTATCATACATCGGGATATGGAATTGATGAGGGAAAACTCCGAAAAGAGTGGCCTCCTTGGCCAGTTTATCAGCACATTCATTTACATGAATTCCCTTATGTGCAGGAATCCAAACGAATGACAACTGTTTATTGTTGCTGTCCAAATTAAATAGACATCTTCAGATATTCTGCTAGATCTTATCTAATAAATATTCATAATATCCAATAACTAAATGATACAATTTAATTACTTTGATGAAGTACATGTAATTATTTTAAATATGAATTAAATTCAGAACATAGGTCTGTGATATTTTAAATATGAATTAAATATATTAATTATAAAGATATACATATAAAATCAATTTTATCGAAAAATATTGTTGTTACGCCACCGGGATTCGAACCTGGATCTCTTTCCTAACCGGGGAAGGTGCTTTATCCAGCTAAGCTACAGCGACAACATTTTTAGCGACAATTTTCGACCTTATATGTTACGTTTTTGATATTAATACATTTAATCGTTCCATAATTTGACAGAGCCATCTACCTTATTTTTACAGAATCTCAAATACCTAATTGTCGCTAAAAATGTTGTCGCTGTAGCTTAGTTGGATAAAGCACCTTCCCCGGTTAGGAAAGAGATCCAGGTTCGAATCCCGGTGGCGCAACAGCAATATTTTTCGATAAAATTGATTTTATATGTATATCTTTATAATTAATATATTTAAAATATCACAGACCTTTGTTCTGAATAATTATAACTTCACAATAAGAATGTGTTCTCCTAAAAAAAAAAAACATGTAATTATTGTCCAACGAGCTAAACAAAGTGTTTCAGAATTATCTAACGATTAAGATAAGAGCGGGAGAAGAGGAAAATTTAAAAAAAAATCTTCAATTCGTTTGTTGAATTATTCATATTGAATATAAACATAACGTATTTAAAAAAAAAATACGTTAAAGTAGTAGTAGTAAAAATGTAAATAAAATGACAACTTGTAATACAGTGATTCTGCTTAAGTACACAATTAATATGTATAAATTTAAATATTTTCATAAAAGAGGAAAGAGATCAAATTTAGTCTAACCTAAACTGGGGCTGAAAAACAAATATGAATTCTTTAATCAATGATATTAATAATATTTTTACACATTTATACAAATAATATTTTATACTATAGTAGAGACATTTCCGGAAATTTATTAGGGTGCGGGTTTCTCGCTGGGGGTTACTGGGATGGACGATGCCGGAAAGAGCAGTGGCTAGAGAGACCTAATGGAGCATTCTACTGGCTCTCCCTCGCACCTCCTGCGACCTGGACAGGGTGAATTTCTGCCGGACTGTGACCGAGTTCCTGCGACAGCAGCACATAAATGTGACGTCTACCCTCCCCTTTTGGGGGTGTATGATTTCTATCGCTTCTTTCTGGCTGCCTTTTGAATTTAATATGTTAACGTGTCTCACGTAAAATGATACAGGTATGGCTCTGGTACGATGATACCGGAGCCAAATTATGATAGTATTATAATAATAATGAAAGTAATAAAAAAAATGTAATTATGAGGAATCGAAACGAGAGTAAAGAACTCTCAGAACGATTCGGGATAGGGTGTAAATAAATATATAAATATTTTATAATGCATTTATATTTTTAAAGAAAACACATTCAAGTTGCAGTGAAGTTGCAATTTCAGAACATAAATGTGTTTAATTCAAATAAAATGAAACAGTTATAAAGATATACAGAAAAAAATCTATTTATCGCAAAAATACTTGATTCGCTACCAGGATTTTAAAATGAAGACATGTGGATTACAATAGTTAATTAATTTAGATTACGAAACTATGAACCCATGTATGCGTGGACATCCAAGAACATTCACTATAACTAAATGTTTTTTTTTTTAAATATATATTTATTATATTATAATTTATTTATTTGAGCTATAAATAAATGTAAACTGTAAATTTATTAATTGAATTGGTCTTTTTTATCTTCGTTTTACTCTTTACGACGGATCTATTGGCGGATGACGGCACAGATTCGTCGCCAACTTTTTCGGTCCGTGCTATTCTGGAAGTTGACTCTGTATAGAAATTTTAACCAGGTCGGTCCATCGTGTCAGTGATCTTTCACAAAATCTAGTTCCTTCCATTCTTCCTTGGATTACCAGCTTTATCACGGTGACTAAAATATCTGAGAATTCGGAGCCGCATAGTTGAGGATAGACTCGATATTTTATTCCTCTGTGATCGAGACATTTGTTTTGCGAGCTGTCTTCGGTATACGAAGCATGCATCGACAGCACTATATTTCCAGAGCATCTGTCCACTTGTATTCCCGTTTTCTCCATGCCCATGTTTCGGCACCATAGAGATTGACCATGAAGATGAGGATTCTGACTCGATTCTGGTCTCGCCATAGCAGACCGTGTCCATTAAATTTCCGCCTCGCAGTCTCTCTCCCCCATTTGACATAAAATATCCTGGGTCCCTAGGTATATATGTAACTTTATAATTACAGATTTGTATTAATTCAAATCCATCAATGACTTTCATTCTTGATTTATCTCGGTTTATTTCTAAGACGGAGATAATCTCTTTAATATCATAATCACTGAATACACAGGTATATACAATATTTCAAAAAAGTTAAATAATAATTGTAATGTATTATGATGTAGCGGATGTGTCGCGCGCATGTTGACAAGAAATGCAGCGTGGAAGGGATAAAAGAGCGTGGGCTTGGCGAGCGCTTGGGCGCGCTCTCTCTCTCTCTCTCTCCGGGATCGTAGATCAGAACACATCTCATATATTGTATTCACAATTGAGAGATCCGTAATAAACTGTATTGTTGTACATCGAATTGTTGACTACCTGGATTCCCACACACGAGAAGATATCATTGTTTGCAGCCGCAATAGTCGAGTTAAGGATTTATCAATAATAATATATGAATAAACAAAAATTGAACAGAATCAATGCGACTTATATCTAAAGACAAGGAAAAATAAACGTTATGGAAGGTTGGGTGAAGAAGGACGAAATAGGAATGAATGAGAAGGATTTTGGAAAGACAATGGCAACAAGCGTAATGATAGTTCACATTCATGTCTTTCCAATCTTTATGTATGCAGCGGAGACCGTCAAAGGATGATCCACATTCAGTGGACTAATTAAAACAATTAAGATTTAAAATTTAGACCCTCCAACGTCCCTTAAGTGCTGTTTTTATTTAAAAAACCATATAACATAAATCCATTGAACATAGTTTTACATACAGATGAAAAATTAAGCTGCAGTAGTTCAAGACAGACACTCAGGGATCCATTCATCAAAAATACTCCCAAAAGAGAGTGGACGAGACACAAAATGGATTGAATCACACTTATACAGACGGAGTTGCAAAACACGACGCAGACCAGCCTAACTAACCACCTAAGGAGCTCCAACGAGTCACTCATACTGGAATAAATTCCTTATATATAATTGAGAATACAATGTGCAGTCCAAAGAATTTTGGACTGCACGACATCAACACTAAACCTTAATTGGAACAGTAAACAAAATATTTTTTCTAATTCTTCGTTAAAATAACAGCATAGAAAATGTGATTATCCTGAACACAACTTTCAGCCGATGAAGACCTGGAACAGTGCCACAGCAGTGGATCGCGTCTAGCTGAAAAATGCCAAAACTGGAACGTATGGAGGTGCATTACAAGCCGAATCTTGCATGATTGAAATCACTCTATATTTATATTGACATGAGGGAAGAAAGAAGAATGAATGAAGTTTAAAACGTGGTCACAATTGAAAATAGTCAAAAGAGCAAAACAACGAAAATCAAGCTATATAGTTATATTCATATTGCATGACCGAAAAGCTGTAATTCTCTTAATGGAATTTTTTTCTCGTGTAATGGATCCGAAACAAAATAGATTTAAGTATAATACTAATATGTATCTACATAAAATTGTATTGACAAACATTGCACCCTTTCAGAGGTGTGGCCTTTACGAGTAGGGAGGGAAATATTTTTGCACAGGGACGCATCAATGTCGGTAGAAAAACTTTATTATTATATATTGTAAATTTAAAAAAAAAAATAAGAATACCCAAGATATGAGGTATAAATATAAATAATATGGAAAATAATATATTTAAATATATAATATTTAAAGACTGTCCGAATTCACAAATACTGTTCCAACTATATTCCACATTGATAACAAAGCACAATATTGAAAGTTCTCGAAGTGTTATTTATAAAGATAAATCAAAATATGTATATAATTCATTCGATATAAAATATAAATATGATAAAATTAAAGAATAATAATTACAAAAATAAAGAATACATATAAAATCAATTTTATCGAAAAATTGTTACTGCCGGGATTCGAACCTAGATCTCTTTCCAATCCGGGGAAGGTGCATTGACCAACTATGCTACAGCCATACAAGCAAAAAAGCTGTGCATAACTAAAAATTCTGACAACAAATAAAAATTAAAAAATTGGATTAACATTAACGAAAACATTATTTTGCAATTAGTGCCGTCTGTCTACCAGTAAAAACTTTAATTGCTTAGTTATAAAAACTCACCGTTGTACTCATGGCGCTTTTTTTTTATTCGCCGCATCGTGCTATTTACATTACTCAGTTCTATCTTTAAGCTAGTGAATTACTCAAGTCATATAAATTGCTATTTGCTGAATTTAAAATTCCTTTCGGTTGATCTGTTTTGTATGGAGTCGTTACCGATGCTGTTTTTTTACAGAATAATATTAGAAAGAGTTACAACTGCGTGAAAATCATTGAAGTGTCTACTTCCTCTTTTACTTATTCGCGAATTTTACTGTCTTACTGTTTTTGACGTGTTGATTTTATGATTGTTCTTTAAATTTGGTGCATGGATTTAGATTGGCAATTGGCAGAACGATTTCCTACGTTAACCTTTAATAGAAATAATTATTTTTAGTAATTATGTGAAGGATTTTCAAACAATAAATGAATCACGTTCAGTCATAGAAAGTGTTCTTAAAAACTTCCATACATTTTTTATATGGGTAAGAAGTTATTATTTTACGTAAAATCACTATTAATAGTTCTCTAAAATTACAAATAAATACATGGTAGGGTCGTATAAACGACGGATTTATTTGTCTAAAGACGTTGGTTAAATGAATGTACATATATATTGTTTTACATATATTATATATGATTGTATAATATCATTGGTAACAGCATAACCTAAATCTATTCCTGCTGCACGCCACTGACTACAGCATACATTTCGAACCCATATGTTACACCTTTCAAATTAATACATCTATCGTTCCATTATCTGAAAGCCATCTACTTTGTTTTTACGAAATCTCAATTACCTTTTATATTATATACGTATATCTTTTTAATTAATACATTTAATTAGTTTTTAAAATATCACAGATCGTCTGTTCTGAATAATTACAACTTCACAATAATAATGTGTTCTCCTTAATGATATATTTCGTAATCTTCTTGAATAACTTAGAATACACAAGTAAAGATGGTCTGAGACGTGACTCTAGATTCAAAATAATCAAAACCACTAAACTCAGTGCATTATATTTTGTCTGCATTTTTTTTGTTTTGTTTATTGTACATATGTAACACCTTATAAAGAAATTATCAACGTTCAAGAAATATCTCTAAAGAAATCAGAAACCTAATGGACCGTTTTATAAATAAAATAAATTTCTATCAATAAGTAATATGAACGATTAAGAAAATTTATCTGTTTATCTAAAAAAAAAAAAACGATTAATTTTCTCAACATTTTATGAATTGTTAAATTTCCATCAAATAATACAAATAATTAAATCAATTATTTGCCAGTATGAAGTATTGACGTAAAATTCTAAAAATTTTTGTTTGCAAAACATTCATTTTGAGGTAATATAACAAAGTTAACTTTTCTAAAAAATATTATTTTCAAAATACCTTTCTGTATGAAATCTGCTATATATTTATTATATAGGTTACTGCAGTATTTTATTTAATATGTTGATATAGGAATCGATGATACAGTGACACAAATGCAATATATTTAACAACACACAAATACTGGATTTTTACCTCCAAAGGCATTGTTATTAAACAAATTATAGATATCTCATTGAGACGAAGCTATTTATATTATATTATATGGGAAAATATGACTGATTTAAGTAATCACTTATGTCATTAGGTGGAATAGTGAACGTTACATTGTGTAAAGTGATCACTTAAGCCAGCCGATGACAGTTTGTAAACCCTGTAATACCCATTCTTCCATATTTTAGCAATATTTTTATTTATTTAAATAAATTAAAAATATTTTTTAATTAATTCAAGGTACAAAAATAAATTACTAGTTTTTAATGGACTAGACCTATATTCAGAACATGTAGATTTAATAAAAGAACATTGAATGAATAATGAAATTAAATATATCGTACTCCAATCAACATTGCAACTAATTGTGACTGTTAGGAGAACACATTCTTATTGTGAAGTTGTAATTATTCAGAACAGACGACGGTCTGTGATATTTTAAATATGAATTAAATATATTAATTAGAAAGATATACACATAAAATCAATTTTATCGAAAAATATTGTTGTTGCGCCACCGGGATTCGAACCTGGATATCTTTCCTAACCGGGGAAGGTGCATTATCCAACTATGCTACAGCGACAATATTTTTAGCGATAATTCCCCCCCCCCCCCCCTTACCACCCTTACCACCCATTCCCTTCCTCTAACAAATTTAAACAAGAGTAATCTCAAAAATATAAACAAACAAAGGCTCATTAACTTTTGACACTTTTTAATCTTCGAAAATTAAAATGTGTAGAACTTATTTGTGAGTTCAGTACGTATACGGTACTTACCTAAAATTTTTAATTTAAAATGTAATATATACCAAATAAATATTAACCTACCTTCACAAGGCTTAGAAAGCGTTTTCTAACAAATAAAATATATATTTTTTTATATAAATGTAGAAATTTTTTATTTCATCCTTTCTTTCTAATTAACCGTAAATAAAACATCCACACGCGTGATGTTAATACATAGTCATGAGTTTACCAATTATTCTCAATATTTTTTATTGCAGAGATGTTCCTAATAATGCAACTGAATGCCATCTAACTACCTGTTGTCTATACTTGTAAAGAAGGCAGGGTTTATTTTGTCGTCATTTAAAGATTTTTTAGTACCTACCTGGTCTAGTCTGAGATAATAATGAATTAAAAATTGGTCCTCGAGATAAATGATCAAATAATATAAGGATCCCCGTAATGTTTGTCTCTCTGATGGGGGTCGTGTCTTGGTAGCAAGCAGTCGCCGTTCTTCGTCGATAACTATCGATCAGGATACACAGTTCATAGTACTCGCGAATATTTTCCCCAAATTTTCCGCCTCTGGTTTCGCAATGCGTCTTGGCTGAAATGCCATCGGGTGGCGCTCTGACCCCATTACTGAAGCGCGGCGGGGCGGGCGGACCGGCGGGGCGGGGCGTCCGTGGCGCCGCGACGGCGGCCCCGGCTCCCCCTCCCCCCGCGGCCGCCGTGGACCTCGCTCCTCCGCTGCCTAGCGCGTCTCGCAGTCTCCGCTTCTTCTCGGCCGAGGACAGAGTCCATATTCGGTGTCTTCCCTAATCGAAGGACCTAAGTGTTGCAAGTAACAATTTAAACTTCTGTCGAGTATTGTTAACGAATAAAGTAGTGAACGGATTTGCTGAAGAGAGGTAAATAAGAAATGCATTTTTGTAATAAAATTTCTTACGTTGAAATTTACCTTTGAATCGCTATCCAGGAAAAAAAGATATCTATATCTATCTATAAATATTTTGTTTGTTTGGTTTGATATTTATTTATACCTACTCCGAGATATTACTATCCATATTTATCTCATGTTACATTAAAGATACCATTGTTTTGATTGTCTATGTTTTACATTAACATAATATTATTATTAAGGAGAACACATATTAATATTAATATTATTAATGTGTGTTAATGCATTTATACATTATTATACATTTTTGGGAATATAGTTTCTATATTATCATTTTTTGATTACTTTTTACTTTACACATTTGTTTACTTTACAATCTGTAAAAAATATGCCCCAGGACATAGACGCCTGGCGCCAAGTTGTGTATTAGGCGAAGGCTCTCATTGGTTCGTGAAGCCACGAAGTATATAGTAATGGAAGTGAAACAATTATCCGCAGCCTAGTCTTGTAATATGATAAATAAATCAACTTTAGATAATATCACAGTATTTTTTGCATTGCCTTACATATATATCTGCACATTAGTTGTAATAATGAGTACTGTACTTTCGGTCAATATATGGTTTTATATTTTATTTTTTATTAACTATAGTTTTTTATTATTTTGTTAACATGCTTTTGCGTTTGTAGTATTCGTAATGAATTCTTAGAAATATTTTGTTAATCTCTATGACATTACTTATTTATATGTTATATTCTTCATGAAATGGAAAATATAATTATAAAATTCAATGTAAATTCAATAATAAAAATAATATTAATATAAAACTCTAAGAATTGTAGATCTTTAAAGTTTACTTTTCAATAATAATTAATATATTCGCGTTTTTTACAAAAATGTGAGTTTTTATTATTAATTTATATAAGAAGTTATACACTAGATTTGATTTTTTTTTAATTACTCCTTAGATAGGACTTTAATTAATTTTTAACATTTTGTTAATTTTTTCAATGCATATTTGTCTCCGTAATTTTGGCTTATTAAATTGTATTATATGTATATATTTATAATTAATACATTAAATTAGTATTTAAAATGTTCTGAATAATTACAACTTCACAATAAGAATGTGTTCTCCTTAATAATATAAGTGGTATCAATGTGTCCAAAATTTAATAAAAAATGAATTGATAATTCTGGCGTCTGCAGTCGGTATACTCAAAGGTATTTGAGATTCCGTAAAAACAATGTAGATGGCTTTCAAATAATAGAACGACAGATGTATTAATTTGAAAAAGTGTAACATATAGGTTCGAAAATTTGTCATGAAAAATATTGGCGCTATAACGCAATTCCCCGGATTGGAAATAGAGATCCAGGTTCGAATCCCGGTAGCGTAAAAACAATATTTTTCGACAAAATTGATTTTATATGTATATATATATTTATAATTAATACATTAAATTAGTATTCAAATATTATTTAAACAATCAAGTATTTGACTAGTGCCTAGATAATTTTAATACAATATAGTTTAGGAATAGTATACTTTTACATTTAAAATTACTTTCTCTGTAGCTTTGTTAAAAACGCTTTTACAAATACGTCAGTTAATATTTAATGAACGAAGTTGTTTATTTTAAATGTAGAATTTTAACTCTAATTTAACTTAACACTGATGTAATAAGTATTTAAAAATATATTATTTTTAGGAATCCAGGACAAAAAGGATATCAAGAACCTCATTAAGATCATGGCGGCAACTCTGTTACAGCTGGCAGTGGTCATCTGCTTACTTCATTCGAGTAAGTTTCATTAATTCACATCTACTATATATTTAACATTAAACTATATTTTTGAATATTTATTAACATGTAAAATTAGCAGCAAAAAGCATTCGGCGATAATTTTTTCTGCTAATGCATTCTGTATTGCCCTCTCTGGAATTAATTGTACAAACGGTGTTCTTACGTACGAGTATCGACTTATTCCACGTAATGACATTCTTGAGAAAACTGAGATCTTGTTTAGATAAATGATTAATGAACACACGTAAACATTACAATCTGTCAGCGTCGCATTTGACCATAGATAAGAATAAAAATTCGTGCGTTTTCTCTAATGTATGTTTTTTCTTACTCGCAATAAATACAATGTACACTTCATTTGAAATTGAATATATATTAACGTACTGTTATTGAATATATATAAAAGAGAAAACATTGAAGTAATCTACACGTTCGATATGTTAGCTACTTTGGCGAATATATCGAATATTTATTTACTAGCAACGATATTACAGTTCAGTTAGTCATAGATAAAAGATGGGGAAGCGCAATATTATTATGGATGTATATTCTATTAAATTACAAAAAAAAAAGATTATATACCCCCCTCTCCCCGATCGTATCTTCTTCTCCTGCCTTAATCATTTAACAAACATTGGCTATCACCAGTTTGTTTTCTGAGCCCCGAAAAGGCTAGACGAAAGCTCAGAACTTTTGTAAACAGTTGGCTCAGATTTTTCGGCCTTGGTGTTCTCCTTTCTCCACAACCCCGACTTCCAGCAATCTGTCTGTAAATTTTGAAATACAAGATTCGATATTTCTCTGTTTTTTTTTTACATTTTGTAGGTCTATAATACATATCAAATGCGCGGTCAAATAATAAATGCATTTCTATTTTTTTTTAAGAACACATTTTTATTATGTTGTAAGTTATAAGCATTTTCAGAAGAAAACTTCTGTGGTATTGTAATACAAATTAAACGATTCAACTAGAAAGATATACAGAAAAATCTATCTTTTTTCTCAAATATTTTAAACTATTTTAAAAATGTGAAATTCAAGGTAGAAAAATAAACAGTAATCCTAATATTATCAACAGGTGTACCTACTCGATTTTATTAAAAATATCGAGAGATTTTCAATCACATCACAGGCACAGTTTTAATGGAATGGATCTATAGCGTTTTGCAGATAGTTTTGATAAACGAAGCGATATTTTTTAATTTTATTGCGATTACACATAGCGGTCACATCCGTGTCGAATGAACAAACGAAGCTTGTTATGTTTTATAAACAACAGGCTAGTCTTTTAATGTTTAAAAGATGTTTTAATGTTTTTAGATGTTTAAAAGAATAAGTATTAGATATTTATAGAGGGGTTAAAAATTTACAGGCGTTCGTTAGTTTATTTTTGAAAAGTTAAGTTAGAATTACGTTTAGGTTGTGTTAGGTTTTGTTTATATTATTTATCAACATCTTTTGATATTTCGGTCCTCAACATTTGTCATCGTAGATTTGCACAGGTTTTTTGAAGTCGTTTTCATTTTGTTATACAACATAACATTTCATTGTATTGTACATATCGGAGAATTTGTTTATCAGCTCGTAATATGAATTATAAAAATATCCGACTGACGAATTCATTCATTCCTCTCTCACATTAATTCACAACATCGAAATATTAAATTAACAATGGAAAAAACGATTGTAACACTCTAAATTTTCTCGACTTTTCGCTTAAAATAAATAGCCATGAACTAGAATTTAATATTTATCGTAAACCTACAGACACAGTGATTCCTGAACATTCTTCCCACCCTCAAGCGCACCCTCGGATTTGTTTCCACAAATAATATGTGTAGAATGCCCATCGTCCCGCAACTAATGTTCCAAACCCCTCCTCTATATGTACACTTTATTCCATGTCTATTCATTTACTGGTCTGTTCTAAATTCAAACCCAAATCCAAACCTCTCTCCTATATGTACACTCTATTTTATATCTATTAATTTACTGATCTGTGGTGTGAACTAACAAAATTTTAAATATGAATTAAATGTATTAATTATAAAGATATACATACAAAATCAATATTATCGAAAAATAAAAACATTGTTGTTGCGCTACCGGGATTCGAACCTGGATCTCTTCCCTAACCGGGGGAGGTGCTTTATCCAACTAAGCTACAGCGGCACTATTTTTATCGACAATTTTTCGACCTTATATGTTACCTTTTTGATATCAATACATTTAATCGTTCCATCATTTGACAGAGCCATCTACCTTATTTATTATTATTATTATTGTGTCCAAAAAACAAAATTTTAGTTAATTAACTTTGTTTCACTAACCACTGAGTTATTTATATTCAACTGACAATTAACTAGTTATTATAATTAATTGTTCAAATTAACCACAACGTGTTTGCTTTAAATATTAAAAGTATAATTATAGTTACTCAAGCGATGTCACTGTCTTTTCGCATTCTCAACAGTTGGTCCGCAACAACTTTAACTAGTTGTGTGCATCTTAGAATTTTCCGTCTGCCGTCACTAGAGTTCGTGATTAGCGTACCGAAATAAATCGCCTCTTAAACTACCTATTGATTATCTTGCTTTTTGGGAAGTTTGTTGTGATGCATTAGTGCGATCCACAAGCAGTATTCATGTTCGTGAAATAAACGTATATATATATATGGTCGGACATCAGCGTGTATGGTGATTTGAGAAAGTGTTTAATTTATTATCGCTTTTGTAACCGCGACACGACATTTTGCGCCAGAGTTAAAGTTCATCGAGCTGATGCACAAATTCGCAACGTTTTTGTTCAATTTAAAATTATTATTTCAAATAAACAAAATATTATACACATTAATGTTGTGATGTTGCAGTTTTTCAAAACACAGTTCTGTGGTATTTTAACCTTTACCATACCGTGATATAAAATACTCGCACGCAGCCATGCTGTCAACTCGTGTTGCCGTAAGAAATTAGAGTTCTATTAGCCTTTGACATGTGAAAAAATGTTTTTAAAAAAATGTCATTAATTTACAATAAATATTGAGCATTAAATATATTGAAAAAAATTTTAATTATAATTTAGAGCATTCATGAAAAAATGTCATAAATGTTCTATAAATATAAGCATTAAATATAAAAAAATATATATAATATTATAATTCGGAGCATTCATCAAGTCCTGCATAGGAGGTTGCATTATATAATTACAACCTTCTTTTTTATCTGTCTTTCTTTAATTAGTGAAAAAGAGACACCAATATGTTCGTACGTACTCTTCTTTTCATTGTGAAATTAATATGTGATTTTCTTGTCTTCACACAAATTGTATTTTTGGTATTAATTTTACAACGAATTGAAATGTAGAATTCGCCATACATACTTGATTTTTCATTAGTCATTACTAAGCGTAAATATTTTCTTTTAATTTAACTACAATATGAATTGCATATTGCGTGTATTTACCGAAATATTACTGGTTTAATTAGAGCAGTAGACCTGTGTTACTGCATGGTTTGGGAAGGGTTAATGTATCAATTAGAAAGATATACGGGAAAATTCAATTTATCGAAAAAATATATTTGTCGCTACCGGAATTCGAGTCTGGATACTTTTTAATCCGGGGAAATGCGTTAAGAATAAAAAATGTATCAATTTCAAAAGAACTACAGTATATAAGTTCGAAAATTTGTCGTCAACTTACTATGTTGGTGTAGTGTAATCGGTTAACGCATTTCCCCGAAGAGGAAAAGATACAGGTTCGAATTCCGGTAGCAACAAATATATTTTTTCGATAAATTGAATTTTCTCGTATACCTTTCTAATTAATACATTTAATTTGTATTAAAATACTATTAGTAATATATTTTCCTGCATTGTTTACGATTGACTCCCAACGATTCCATGCCTGAAGAGATTTCGTAGGTTTGGAGATGAAAAAAGCATGGTCATTATTAAATGATACTCCTATTAGATTGTCGGATACAGAGCGGAAAATGTGACAATCTGATGGAGTAAGACCCGGAAAATAAGACGGATGTCGAATAACCTCCTAACCGAGCTCTTAATGCTGAATAATCACTTAATACCGGCTTCCCGCCGGTTTTCTTGGATTGCGATCTCAATGCGACGGATTTGTTGGCAATAAACCTACACGGTTATCAGAAACAATTTATATTAGTTGAAGTGATGGTATTCATTTCGTGCCTTAACCCCTCTGTCAAACTGTAAACAAAAATATGTGTCGGAAATGTTCATTGTTTTTTGTACTTGGCACTGTATTTTCTTTAGTCAAAAATTAACACAAACTTTATACAGATTGAAAAATTCAATGAAACATATAATATGCACCACATCGACACTGCGAAGAATACACACGCTGCGAATTTATGCATCAACCCAATACAACAGCGGTATATTCTCCAAACATGACTCCAGACGTGAGGGGGCAATCCTAGCTGATGACTGATGAAATAAAACCATCGCGCCGCCAATATATATAATACATTATGAACAGAGTAAATAATATGGCATTATGCATTGTGTGAAACGTTCGGATGTATTTACAGCTTACACTGATGCACTCTCTGTTTAATAACGCCTGAAGAACAATCTGAAATCCTTGCCTTCGTCCATCAATTCCGCAGATAAATGAAATGAGAGCAAAAAATATCCACTCCGGACAGCTATGCGAGTTCGCAATCACATTCACAGGTATCATATCTAATCAGACGTTCGCGAGAACCCTGTAAAAATATTCCATTATCATCGGCACTTTATTATCGATTATGAGCCAATTTCGTGGTTTTCAGACGATGCAGTTTGATTTTTAATTACCATCTGTCGGACACATCTAAAACAGCAACTCGCGTTTCCCGGTCAACAATTGCGGCGATTTTCTTTTTTAAAAATTAATTTGCATTAAGATAAAAATTATATCCCTCGTGATGGAAGCTGCTGATTGCGTATTTGTAACATCAATAAATAAGTTGACTTGTCAGAAAACAATATTTTGGTGATCAAATATTAAAAAACGTGCACTCCAAATACATTATTTAAAATGTTAAATGCGAAATGAGATTATTTGCAGACGACGTACGTTGCAGAAGACAATTATGAATTAATAAGTTGATGAATTAACAATGACTTAAATAATAAAGTAATACGGCTGAGGGAGAATAAACTAAATATGAATTAAATATATTAATTAGAAAGATATACATATAAAATCAATTTTATCGAAATATATTGTTGTTGCGCCACCGGGATTCGAACCTGGATCTCTTTCCTAACCGGGGAAGGTGCATTATCCAACTATGCTACAGCGACAATATTTTTAGCGACAATTTTAGAACCTATATGTTACATTTTTTGATATTAATACATTTAATCGTTACATTATTTGAAAGAGCCATCTACGTTATTTTTACAGAATCTCAAATACCTTTGAGTAAACTGATAGCAGACGCCAGAATTATCAATTCATTTTTATTAAATTTTGGACACATTGATCTCCTAAAGAATAAACTAAAGTTAATCGTAAACAAAACTAAATTCATGGACATTGGTAAAAAATTATATCGTTAATTATCAAGGATAGTAAAAGTATGAACGGGGGAGGGGGGGGGGGGGAGAGGAGTGAAATTAAATATTTGGGAGTGATAATTTAGTCTCGTAGATTGAAATTGTCGCAAAATACAACAAAACACAGTGACAGATTGGTAAAAAAAATCTCACTTTTGGTAAGGATTAGAAGATTTATTAGTACTTGGTTTTGTAAAGTAGTATTCAACTATATTATTGTTAGCCATATAAACCACTGCAACGGAATTTTACTTTTGGTTAGTTTAACCCTTTAAATGCCATGCGCGCGTTAACTCGCCAAACTTTGCGTGTAAACCATTAGCGTGATAACACGCACTTTTTAACCTTGCAGACACTAATATCACTTGTCGGGATTAAAGTCTGCACTCAACGCAGTCGCTGCAACGGAATTTTACTTTTGGCTAGTTTAACCCTTTAAATGCCATGAGCGCGTTAACACGCCAAACTTTGCGTGTAAACCATTAGCGTGATAACACGCACTTTTTGACCTTGCAGACACTAATATCACTTGCCGGGATTAAAGTGATATTCTTTAAATCATGTTGCTATCTATGGACGACAGTTCCCGGCTTTTAATATACGCTTTTGAGTCAAGACCATATGTGGTGTCTTCCATTTCAAATGCGGTTGGCAGTTAAAAGGTTAAAACAAATGTAACAATTATTATTACTGAAAAATAAAGCTTTGAAAAGACCTTAATGTAATGACCTTTAAACAGTAAATATGCTATTTATTTATCATACACGAGGAAGAGATTAGAATGTGACTCATTCGGAAATAAGGCCAAATCTCAGAAATCGAGGATTGTTTCGCGGTCGAAGATCGAAGTTCGATCGAAGAAAGTGCAATAATCGAAAGTTGGATCAATCGAAATCTACCTAAACGTGCAAATAACTATATTTTAGACTATTTAATTTATTTATGTTACACGTGGTACGACTCGGAGGAAATACTAGACAAAATTGATAATGGTATCTGTAGCGGTTTTTATTATCAGTAGCCTCGCAACGTTTGTCAAATACAACAGATTAAAAATGATTTCAAGAAAATGTTTTGTTTTAATCGTCGATTTGAAAATTTTATCAACCAATTAGTATACATTATTTAAAATGCAGATAAGAAGGAAATTAAAAAAAACAAGAAACATTTGAGTACCTCCAATGTGTTGACAGCAGATAACGTATTTCCAAAGATGTTAAACTATCAAGAAAAGCAATCAGGATCTATAATACATATATGCTATATCACTGACTAATACATGTATGCTGTATCACTGACTAATACATGTATGCTGTATCACTGACTAATACATGTATGCTGTATCACTGACTAATACATGTATGCTGTATCACTGACTAATACATGTATGCTGTATCACTGACTAATACATGTATGCTGTATCACTGACTAATACATATATGCCGTATCACTGATCCAAGCTCAAACCAAAGTTTGTGATTTGTGAATATTGTCAAGTGATTAATTAATCTTAAAAATGGAATGAATTGAGAGATATTTTTTATTGAATTAAACATAATGATTCGGCAAATAAACGAAAACGACGAAATTGAAGCACAATCTGCGCCGAATATTTAAAAAATGTAATGTTTAACCTTTAAATTTCTAATTATACAAACCGATTCTGCTGTCAAACCAAAAATAACACATTTAACATACGTAACTAAACGTCAAACTGCCTCTTTGAAAGTAAAGTTGATCGATGTACAGTGCGCTCGTGTGGGATATCTCAGTGAGACCGATAGAAACGGCTATGAAATCCATTTCGTTTCACCAAATATGAAGTCTATCTCTGAAATATGTCAAGATCAAAGTTTTGACATGATCTTACCTCTCCTCCATTTATTGCCAGACGTGGATTATTAATTATTATTATTGTATGTGTGTGCGTTTGAAGAAGTGTATATAATGGCGTGTGTATGTAAGGGTGAGATCTGTCTCCAATGTTGCGTAGAATACAGTACAGCGTTGAGCGCGGAGCGAGCTGCCATTCGTTGGGTATTGCATTTTGTACGCGGATTAGAACGACCAACTGCGTAACTATAATACCAATGTTTACTGTCAAATCACCTTTTCGCCGTTACTGTTCTTTCTCTGTGCACTGTAAAATGTTTCCATTTTTATATATGAGTAAAATAAATATATAAAATTTTAATAAATTCTCTTGGGTATGAGCGCTGAATTGGACAGTGAATGGTGCTGGTTTGAGCATCTGTGCCACGCCTCCGTCTTGCTGTGCGGCTCTGAAGCCTAGCACGGTCGCCTTTGCAGTAATAAAATCATGCCAACCTGGGGGTGAATGAGAAGGACCGATATGGGAGCTTTTGCTCATAGGACGGTCCTGGGTAAGTGTTTCGCTGTCAAATCTCCTAGACGAGAGATCAAAGTCTCATCCGTGTCATCATCTTCGTCGGTTGTCCCTCGTATCCGAAGAAACTGGCATTTATGGCTGAAGAATCCAATTCTGGATCCATTAGTTCTGCCGGTTGACTTCCATGTCCTATTTTATTTTGCCTATATTTGTGTCTTCTCTCTCTGTTGGCATCATTTTGTTGGTATTATTTTTCAATGTATTGGGTACTACTGTGTACCGTTATCCTCCAGTGGTTTTTTGAAGGTTCGTCTTTTGGCCCCCACGTGCCCTGGGACAGCTGAGAATACACGATCACCTTTGATAGTCTGGTTTCAAGCATTCTGAATACGTGGCCAACCCATCGAAGTTGTCGCTGAGTGATAATGGCGTCAAGGCTCGTCAATTTTGTTGGTGGATGTTAATAAACATCATTGGTGGTGCATTTCCAGAGCCTTGATATCATCCGTACACAACGCAAGTACGGCGTAATCTAATTTATGTTTATATCTGTTCATATTTTAAATAAAAATTAATTTTATCAACTAGAAAGATGTACAAAAAAAAACAATATATATCGAAAAAATATTTAGTTGCTACGGGGATTCAAACCTGAACCACTGTCTATCCGGGGAAGAGTTTAAATTCTTTAATTGTATTGTCTTTTAATATTATTATCATTCGAATGAATTTGTTGGTTTTTCCATAGATATAAATATTTATCTACGCACTTACACAATAAAAGCTATATTTTAAAAATAAATATTCCTAAAAGCATTACCTATATGTTGCAATAACTCTATTTGTATCACATATATTTACACGGCGCACGGCGACAGAAAACATAAAATATATATCCTAATAAAAAAACGATATACATGAAAATTTGAGCTCTGTATGTATTGTATATTTCCCGTGAGCTTTCCGGCACCACGTATTTAAAAAATAAAGTATTACATGTTTTTGAAACGGGCTTTTACACACACAAATATAGTTGTTCTTTCTAAATTAAAATTGGTTTAGTTATTTTAAAAAACTCACAAACTCTGTATAAACCGCTCAGATTAAAGTTTGATTAATGTACTGGCATAAAGTTAATACTATAAATTTAGGAAAAAATCAAAATTTTTTAGTTAAGGTTTGTTTGTTTTTAAAATTAATAATATAATTGCACCCGATTAACACTGTAAACATAAAAAATCTGAAATTTTGAAGATTTTCATTTTGATCTAAGAAAGAAATGTCTAATTATTTATTGAAAATAACAGTAATAAGAAGGATATCGAGAGGATTAAGATGATAGCATACTGAAGAGGTTTATATTAAATTCCCAGTTTTCAAAATAGAAAACATTTACAAAAAAATCTCAATTAATCAATTAATTAAAGAAAATAACACTATAAAATTTGAAACAAGCACATCATTAAGGTTTAAAAATAACTTTAAAATCCCTAAATGTAACACCAAACACTATCAGAAAAATTCTATATATTTAGGGATAAAAAATTTCAATAGCCTTCCTACACAAATAAAAAATGAAGGACATAAAAGAGTTTAAAAAGAAACTAAATGAACACTTCAAAAACACATAATTGGACAATAAACAATATTACAGAATACTTCAGAAGCACACAAATGAACAATGAATAGAATATGTAAGGTATTATATACAATTATTGTAGTGTAACTCCCTCTCCAAGCACAAGAGCTGGTCTCTTTATTGGAGAGGTAAGCGAAAGAAAAACCATGTAATTTAAAAAAAATGTAAAATACTTTATTCACGCTATAAAAAATTGTAAAAATGGCAAATAAATAAAAAAAAAAGATATGTATATATTTTATTCGGAAAGTAGAAAGCCTTCAAATATTATTTACTCTTATTTTCAACATTTTGCTTAGTATTGATATAATCAGATCACATTACTCGAATTCCTTCATCCATTTGTGATTTGTGATGAAACTTTTGACTTATCTCACTAGATACAACATAAATTATAATTACACATATCATTGGAATTTTTTTTTTTCCCCGGGATTTGGTGGTGTCACTGTAAGAAGATAAGATAAAGTAAAGAAAGATTTCGAGGATTCATTCAATAAATTCACTAGAATGATTCTATTTATTGAAAAAATATTTGATTGTTACCAAGATTTTTTTCTGTATATAATATCTTTCTAGTTTCAAATATGAATTAAATATATTAATTAGAAAGATATACATGTAAAATCAATTATATCGATAAATATTTTTGTTGCGCCACCGCGATTCGAACCTGGATCTCTTTCTAACCGGGGAAGGTTCATTATCCAACTATGCTACAGCGACAATATTTTTAGCGACAAATTTTCGAACTTATATGTTACCTTTTTGATATTAATACATTTAATCGTTCCATTATTTGAAAGAGCCAATGTACCTTATATACCGACAACAATATTTTTCGATAAAATTGATTTTATATGTATATCTTTCTAATTAATATATTTAATTCATATTTAAAATATCACAGACCTATGTTCTGAATAATTACAATTTCACAATGAGAATGTGTTTTTCTAATAATCTTTCTAGTTGATTAATTTCATTTATATTAAAAGTACTAGAGAACAATATTGTAGTATCTATTAAACAAAAAATCTGAAAGTAAAGTCAGTATAAAATTAACTTTTATTTTAGATAGACATCACACATTACTTCAATATACTCGTAGTACGAAATAATTTCTTATTGTAGCTCTACCATTATGGCCCGTGTCCACGGTGATCTCTCAATGCGTCATTCTAATCTGCAGACAAAATATATGGGGTGATGACAGTGAGACCTTTCGAGAGTCAGTATAGGTACGTGTATACCGGATGCGTCATTCTAATCTGCAGGCAAAATATATGGGGTGATGACAGTGAGACCTTTCGAGAGTCAGTATAGGTACGTGTATACCGGATGCGTCATTCTAATCTGCAGGCAAAATACATGGGGTGATGACAGTGAGACCTTTCGAGAGTCAGTATAGGTACGTGTATACTGGATGTGTCATTCTAATCTGCAGGCAAAATATATGGGGTGATGACAGTGAGACCTTTCGAGAGTCAGTATAGGTACGTGTATACTGGATGCGTCATTCTAATCTGCAGGCAAAATATATGGGGTGATGACAGTGAGACCTTTCGAGAGTCAGTATAGGTACGTGTATACTGGATGCGTCATTCTAATCTGCAGGCAAAATATATGGGGTGATGACAGTGAGACCTTTCGAGAGTCGTATAGGTACGTGTATACCGGATGCGTCATTCTAATCTGCAGACAAAATATATGGGGTGATGACAGTGAGACCTTTCGAGAGTCAGTATAGGTACGTGTATACCGGATGCGTCATTCTAATCTGCAGGCAAAATATATGGGGTGATGACAGTGAGACCTTTCGAGAGTCAGTATAGGTACGTGTATACAGGATGCGTCATTCTAATCTGCAGGCAAAATATATGGGGTGATGACAGTGAGACCTTTCGAGAGTCAGTATAGGTACGTGTATACTGGATGCGTCATTCTAATCTGCAGGCAAAATATATGGGGTGATGACAGTGAGACCTTTCGAGAGTCAGTATAGGTACGTGTATACTGGATGCGTCATTCTAATCTGCAGGCAAAATATATGGGGTGATGACAGTGAGACCTTTCGAGAGTCAGTATAGGTACGTGTATACTGGATGCGTCATTACACGGCAATCCAAGACAACACTATTCAAGTTTTCTCCACATTCCTGTATTATTTTTGCTTGCAATTCCTACACTCGTGACTCAGGGTCCAAGACGGTTATCGTATTTTTAGCAAGTACTTATTCTAAGAAGTGAACTCTTGCATTAACTTGTTTCCATGAAATCGCGCAATCAGCAATACAATTTAATCAACATCATGGAAGAAGAGTGGATCAAGTCTGGTGAATAATAATATTTTATTCTGCAGGAAAATATTCCAACATTTCAATTGCATTTTTTAAATAAAAACTAAACTATAAAACTAAACTTATATTATTAATAGAATCGGCGTTAACTTTGTACAGTTTCATCATAATGGATGGATATAAATGAAACAATGTTATTACTCTACTTGAGTTTATTAGCACTACTCGAGTTTCTACAGAACAGTAACTCTCATCGACTGGTGAAGTATTAAACTGACTGCACATAAATATAGGTATTAATCTGTTAAATAATATTACATTTTCTAATTCAGATCTTAATATTCCTGTTACAACCATCCCTCTACTGTCCACCTGTTAATACCTAATTACTTGTATGTCTACCACTTAAGACTTGTTTCGTATATTTATGTGTAGTTCTCTCGAAACTCGAGTAGTGCTAATAAACTCAAGTAGAGTAATAACATTGTTTCATTTATATCCATCCTTTATTCTACCCGTACAATTGAGTTTTATTTTGTCATATATAATTTTGAGACAAAGTAAAACTCAGTCATTTTATTGTATTGTTAGTATTGTATGATGGGACCGAACTTTTCGAAACTAAAGTCACGACGTTAGTTTATTTAAGAAATTAAAACGCTCATGTGTGTCATCATCGTATAACGAAAATTCTTGTCCCAATATTTTCATTTTGGTATCACCCACGTGATCGCTTTGGTACCACTAACGCAATCAAATAACGAAAATTTAAACGCTGACAATATATAATATAATATACACAAAGATTTAATTTTTGAAGAGTAAATACTTTTACTGTTGCATAAATGTGTCATAATTTATCGGATTTACGTTTCCGCCAAGAATGTGTGTAGAATGCCCCTCGTCCCGTAACTAATATTATAAACCCCACTCCTATATATACACCTCATATCATGTCTATTGATTTACTAGTGTGTGGATGATTTACCATATTTTAATTTTATCAAAATTGTTTTGTAATTTATTGTACATCCTTATGTCGGCCTAATCAGTTTACAGTCTTATTTTATCTTATTCAGTCGATCAAACCGTATTAATAAATTGTGATTAAAATTACATTTTTTATGCGATATATGAATATGGAGTAGTAGAAGGTGAGGATAGTGCGCCAACCCGCCGCCCCCCTGGCAGGACACCGCGGTCCTCCATCTACGTGCATACCTTACAAACATCTCACCGGTTAGACTTCGGCGGTAGAACAATATGAGACTTATTAGTGCCAGACCGAGTAAAGTCAAGCGTGGTTGCTTTTATTCTCTTATTTACACTTGAGCTAACAATTACTACAAGTGGTGGGAATAGATCCCGCAGACTGTGTCGATTTAAATTATTGTTTAGTTGACGCAACCCGTATTGGAGTAAAAATGGAATAATCTCAGAGAGGATTTAGCCTATCTTGATTTCAATTCTGGGTTGGACGGCAAATTACACCTCCCGTTGACTCGCACTGTTTTGGTGAAGAAAAGAGATATCGCTGCACTTCGGGATGCTGTCGACATTTTTTCGTAGTCCGGATTCAACGCACGGCGCTACTCTCGTGTTGATACATGGGCGTTCAAAAAGCAATCTGTCGCACGTCGGCCGTTATCCCTGGTTAGCCAGAACGAAACACGTATATTAAAGGATTATCAGAACGACGAAATGCATAGCAAGTATTCGATTTGCGTCAACAACCAGGTATATGCGGATGAGAGAAATCAAAGAGTTTGGTAACAATTTCATTTATATTAAAGTAGAATCAATTAAATAATTGTACTTAACTAATGAAACCTAACCTGTTGACCGGGGCGGTGCCTGCCCCACGTGCGTACTGCTCTACTGACCTAACCTAACCTAACTAACCTAACCTAACCTAACATAACCTAACCTAACCTAACCTAGCTTGTTGACCGGGGCGGTGCTGCCGCACGAACGTACTGCTCTACTGAAGATCCTTCTACGAGATATCAGTCATCATTGGCTCGGGCTCCTTCACTAGTCATTGATGCGTGCCACCAGACCATACCATCATTCTAATTTGCTTAGCAAATGTGCGTTATTTTCAGCTTCAAAAAATAACATCACAACATTTATTTCGAAGCGTAACTATAATTGAAACTAACTGTGTTTATGTCAGCTTCAGTTTTATGTTGATGGAAATGAGAGAATTGTTCATTTAGATCTGGAAAAATAGAATATACCTATTATACATATCTTGATTTAGGAAAAATTATTCACATCCGTCGTGATAGGGGTGGGGGCACTTTATAACGAGCTTATTAAGAACAACATTTCATAATCAGTAATAACATAAATATGAATTAAATATATTAATTAGAATGATATACATGTAAAATCAATTTTATCGAAAAATATTGTTGTTGCGCTACCGGGATTCGAACCTGGATCTCTTTCCTAACCGGGGAAGGTGCATTATCCAACTATGCTACGGCGACAATATTTTTAGCGACAATTTTCGAACCTATATGTTACCTTTTTGATATTAAGAGCCATCTACCTTATTTTTATAGAATCTCAAATACCTTTGAGTTATCTGATAGCAGACGTCAGAATAATCAATTCATTTTTATTAAATTTTGGACACATTGATACAACTTTATTATTAGGAGAACACATTCTTATTGTGAAGTTGTAATTATTCAAATATTGTCGCTGTAGCATAGTTGGATAATGCACTTTTTCCGGTTAGGAAAGAGATCCAGGTTCGAATCCCGGTGGCGCAACAATAATATTTTTCGATAAAATTGATTTTATATGTATATCTTTCTAATTAATATATTTAATTCATATTTAAAATATCACAGACCGTCTGTTCTGAATATGAATGTGTTCTCCTAATAGTAATAACATATCTATAAATTAATAATAATGTCGCCGTTTTCTCTTAATATAATAATTAAAATTAAACACAATACACACAACTAATCCATTATTCTCCGATGCCTTCATTAAGTACACTCTTACATATGTATATGTTTATTGATTTATGACGTAAGTTGTTGATCTAGATTGCAATTCACCAATAATTACATCAATTATTATTTAGATTCCAAAATCAGATCAGAGTGCACATCTTTCAGGACATCTATAAAAATAAGTTGGACCCTAATCGCGAGATAAAATACATAATGTGTTAATATAAATTAAATGCGTCCATTAGAATGATATGCAGAAAAAATCTATTCAAAAATGTGTTCTTCTTAATAATATGACATGTTGTATATCTCGTCACGAGGGTTGAACATACTCGTATTATATTTTTAGATTGCTATCAAATAATTTTCTTTTAAAAATCATAAGATTCATAATGGGTGCGGTCAGAACTAGCGATAATACACTCAGGAGAAGTGTCATTTATCGCTATGGCACAGATAGCTTCGATAGCGCTGAATAACGCGGACAGCTATCGAAGTAGAGTGTGAACCGCGGAGAGTAATTTTCGAATGCAACGCTCTAATAGCAGTAGCGTACACGAGACACGGACTTAGGTTATGCTGCTAATAACGATGCTATATAAGTACGATGGCCTGTAGGGCTGATCTTATCACGGTGGATAGGATTAAAAAGGAATCGCTTAGATAGTTTGTGTAAAACGAGTGGAGAAAAATGCTAAGGAAGTAATATTAAAAATCAATTAAATTTTTGAAGCGAATTCCGATCTACAAGATATAGAGATCAAATTGATATCCCAAAACTAAAATAAACCGCAACTCAAAATCAATATATTTATCAAGGCATCAAATTTTTTAGCAATCTCCCCATCACAATTAGAAAAATTACGGACTATCATAAATTAGTATCTGAAGTAAAAAAAATATGTACACAGAATAACTGAAACATAAATTAACTCTTGTACACACTCCTTCTCTATACACAAATGTTAAAATATATTTATATAAATATCCACTGATTATTCAAAATTGTATTATATTTTTAATATTAATAAAAAAAATTGTAATATTATAGAGCGTGTACATTCAAGTCCTGAAATGCGTGTATTCAGAACACTTCAGTGCGAGCGTGATAAATATTGCGTTTAGTTTGTACACGTTTGGGATACACTCGGCGAAAAATTATGCTAAATACATGCACAGCTTTATGTGTTATTTCTAAATGTTTATCTTTATTCTTATTATTATTAAAAATTTATTTCGTCGAAATTATTGTAACGCACAGCTATTTTGATTGTTTGTTTTTTTTTTTGCGATTCAAACGCCCATTACCACAATGATCCTGTGCCTAGTTTTTTTTTTTTTTTTTTCCTAAAAAGAGATGTGTACACGGAATACAATATGTCACATTAATATTGGTACTATTTTCAAACTAAGCTTGTGTTATGAAAATATGAGTAACTTGATGGTCTCCTGGAACGAAGATCGAACCCCCGCCCACTGGCGGGCCAGGGCGCCGCCATGGTGCTTCTCATGGAAATTACTTTTCAAGCACATTAAAAAATATTATATTTTGTACATCAAACATCGTGCAGGACCGGAGCATTTTAATAAACGTGAAAGTCATTACGAGGAAATTTCTAGGTTTTTTGTTATGAATTGGATCATCTGGGCGCGTGGCGGTATCCCATTCATTTAACCATTGACCACATGCACTTGGAGATAGGTGAAATTTGTAAACTCGACATAAATAAACAGTCATCTCTAAATTTATATGTTAAAGCTCGATAGTTTTTTGACATATGCATGGTTTTAATATTTACAAAAGCGAATTTATTATTATTAAGGAGAACACATTCTTATTGTGAAGTTATAATTATACAGAATATAATTAATTATTACATTAATTAGGAATATATACATATAAAATCAATTTTATCGAAAATATTGTCGTAGCTACCGGGGGGATACGAACCTGGATCTCTTCCGATCCGGGGAACGTGCATTAACCGATTATGCCACAGCACACAGTGCATTGACGGCAAATTTTCGAACCTACATGTTACACTTTTCAAACTAATACATCTAACGTTCCATTATTTGAAAGCCATCTGTTTTATTTTTACGGAATCTCAAATACTTTTGAGTAACAACAACAAAATTGATTTTTTATGTATATCTTTCTAATTAAAACATTTAATTTATCGTTGGCTAAAATCATTTCTTAATAACGATAACGGATTAAAATCAAATACCACTTTGGAATTTTTATTTATTTAACACAACACCATTGTTTACGTTATTTATTATTATATATTTAATAAGTTGTTTGGTATTATTTAGTGATCACGTCTCTCTACAGAGGCTTCATCTGAAATTTTGCTATTCGTCTTCTACCTGACAGAGTCTTGAAAATATACAATAGATGGTAGAATGCAAATCTTTCAATTGTTAGCGAACCTTTGTCCGTTATATTTCTGGTACTCGGTACAGTACGCACCACGGCTGATATCCACATATAACACGAGTGTGATTAATGAATGATGCACTCGGAACTGTTTACTGTATAACTAGTTCCATCTGGAATTATTATTAGTGGCTTAATTAAAATTAACGTTCTGCAATCTGTAAAACTGTGCGGGATCCAGAGTGTGTACTTTTGTAGCCTACGATTCGAAATGATGAAGTAAAAATGCATTTTTCTAATAACGAATAGTAAATAAGATGTGAATGGTAATTTTTTTTATCAAGTATAATTTTTACAGAATATTTAGGACGTAAATTAAAAAAAAAATCTTATATTATATTAATTTTATGCACCCCAAATGAGAAGGATCTAGAATTATGGGGGGTGGACTTGACATTAATTAATCTAGTTTGTAAACTTTAGAACATAAACAAAAAAGATTAAAAAATATAAATAATAAGAAAAAAACTTATAGAAAGATAAGAAGCACGAAGTAAAGTTACATTAGAAAGGGTAAAAGCACTTTTCTTCTGGTATTCAATTGTTAACCCTTTCCAAACCATGCAGTAACACAGGTCTACCGCTCTAATTAAACCTGTAATATTTCGGTAAATACACGCAACATGCAATTCATATTTTTGTTTATTTGAAAGAATATATTTACGCTTAGAAATGACTAGTGAAAAATCAAGTATGTAAGGCGAATCCTACATAGATAATTATCTTTCAATTGAATCCGTTGTAAAATTAATACAATGACAAAAATACAATTTGTGGAAAGTCAGAAAGAAATCACACATTAATTTCACAGTGAAACGAATAACAAACGTACGAATATAATGGTGTCTCTTTCTCAATAATTAATAAAAGATAGATAAAAATGAAGGTTGTGTTATATAATACAACCTCCTGTACAGGACTTGATGAATGCTCCAAATTATAATTTTTTTTTTTTCAATGTATTTAATGCTCAATATTTAGAGTAAATTTATGGCATTAACCATTTTATTAAAAAGCATTTTTTCACATGTAATAGAACTCTAATTTCTTACGGTAACACGAGTTGATAGCATGGCTGCGTACGAGTATTTTATATCACGGTATGATAAAGCTTAATGAATAGATACCTAATTGTTTTGCATACCCACGGGTCAGGTCTTAGAAAAGAATTATATCATTAGATAGGTAATAATTTACATGACCTACGTACATAGGCAGCTAATGATTTAAACTATATCCTAAACCTAAATCTAAGCATTTCGCACCCATCATAAGATGGTCTTATTATGTTTATTACTTTGGTTGTGATCTTTGAAAGCACCTTGTTTAACTTTAGCCAAGGGTTTTAAAGAAGTAGGTAATTTTTTTATTTTTAATTCTAGTGATTTATTGTGCTTTTTATAATACTAACGAGGGAAGTTTACACGAGTATAAGTAAACATGTCTTGTGTGTGGTTATCTCGTGTCTTTTATTAGTTTTCTTCTAAAACATTTACCTGAATAAAATGTATATAAACAAAGTATATTTATATTATTATTAAAGAGAACACATTATTATTGTGAAGTTGTAATTATTCAGATCTGTGATGTTTTAAATACTAATTTAATGTATCATTATAAATATATACATATAAAAGTATCCCGGTAGCGTAAAAACAATATTTTTAGACAAAATTGATTTTATATGTATATATTTATAATTAATATTTATAATAAATAATGATACATTTTTAGAGTACGTAATCTTTTATATAAATCGCACAATGCACGTTATTAATGTTACAATTTTATAAGGTAGATGGCGTTTTACATGGTTTTCGGTTTGTCTCTATGGTGAAAATTGTTGGTTTTGTAATATATAATATGGTACAAGATGCCCAATTTACAAATTTAAGTGTAGAAATAGAACAACGAAATATTTATATTGTTTTAATTATATTTCATAGTAACGAGGTCATTATTAACCTTTACCATACCATGATATAAAATACCCGACCGCAGCCATGCTGTCAACTCGTGTTACCGTAAATAACAGTTATAAAAAATGTTTTAATTAGCTTAAATGGGTTTACTGGCACGAATTTACTTTAAATATTGAGCATTCAATTTTGTAAAAATGATTAACAACATAATTTAGAGCATTCATTAAGTCCTATACAATGTGTCCTTCCTACTTATCTCTCTTCGTTTAATTAGTCAGAAAGAGACCATTATATTTGTATGTTTGTTGTTCTTTTCATTGTGAAAAAAAAAAGTGTGATCTATGTCTTTCATATCACAAATGGTATTTTTACCAACGTATTAATTTGACAATGGATTGAATGGAAAAAATAATTATTTTTGTTCGATTCCCTTTTCATAATTGGATTTTCACTAGTCATTCCTAAGTGCTAATGTTTTCTTTAGGATTATCTAAAATATGAATTTTATCTTGCGTGTATTTATCGAAATATTACAGATTTAATTATAATGGTAGACCTGGTTTGGGAAGGGTTAAAACTTTGACTAAACCGATGTGCTCTTATGATAAAACTACTTAAAATGGCATATCGAAGATAAATTTGCCACAACTTGTTAATATGAAATAATAATTCAATTCAACATTTTTGAATTTGATTTAAAATTTGTATTATTCTGCTACTGGATGTATGTATAGAAAGGTGAGTCGAAATGATTTATCTTTGAATACAGAAATACTCGCGCATAGCAGAATAATAAAATATTTTCTGACGAAACCGGTGATCGGATCGTAAAATTCTAAGATAACCAGATAAGCAACTAATTACCTTGATAATGTGATTTTGGCTATGCGACACCTCTAATAAGCATTCGAAGATAACTGTTATCTTTATCTTCCTTTATTATTTTTTACGTAGAATATTATTTTATAAATTACACATTTGTGTGCAATGACGTAACTGTACTCTTTCCTGTGAACCTCCTTATTTCTTATAAGACATGCGACGCCATTGCTGAATGCTGTAATCAATTATAGCAATGATATTGTCATACGTTTGTGGTATTTGAAGCGTTAAATATTCAAAAATAAAATAAAATAATTTGAGTTTTACATATATGAACCAACAGTCCTTTTCCTTTTAATCCTTTTTTCTTCATCGGGGTGATAAAAAACTAAAATTATTTACATTCGTAAAAAATATTTAAAAAAAGTATTATAATACCTACCGCATAAATATTATTTTTTACGATGGCGAAAGATACGGGTAGATTACCTTGATGATCTGAAATTATTGGATTTTTTTTAGGACAGAGCTAAACTAAATTTAGTTGGTTATTTATAATACTTTGTTTAATATTACATGCTTTACTTATTTCTAAATTATTTAATATAAGACCAACATTAAATATAATACCAATGCTATTTTACGCCCAAGAACTATTAAAAGTCCAAACTTGAGATAAAAACTGCTACAACAGTACGTATGTATTGAATATTACATTTTTTACTTTTCTCTGTAGTTGTGTTAATATAATATTTAATTTCTTCAATCTTTTTATATTAAACATTACAATTTTACATAAGTTTACTACATATTTGTATGTTATTTACTTATTTTACAAACTCTTACTCCATATTGGTATATTCAGGGCTATTCTCAAAATTGCAATATTGAAATGAAGGTGATTGTTACACCAACCCTCAAAAATAGTGTTATATTTGAATGAGAGAGAGGGAGAGAGAGTAAAGGAGTGAGGGAGATAAACGTATTGTTACACCAACCCTCAAAAATAGACAGATAGTTTTGACAGATTATGGTACGTTTATCTCCCTCTCTCTCATTCAAATATAACACTATTTTTGAGGGTTGGTGTAACAATCACCTTCATTTCAATATTGCAATTTTGAGAATAGGCCTGATTATTTACTTATTTACTCTTACATTACTTACTGTTTTTTATTTTTGATACATTGAGCATTACATATTCTTTAAGTTTTACGTTGTATTTATGTTATCTAATTGCATCTTGTTTTACTCTTTATATATATTGTGACGAGACCTTGTCAAATGTGACGTATTCGTCCTCCGCTCAAGGGAAAGCATGGGATGCGTGGTCCTGATGCACAGAATAATAGAAAAATAATAGAATAAGTTTGAGATTAATTAGAGAATTTAGAGAATACAAAATTTAAGCATGATAGAATAAGAAAATGTTAAGAGTCTACAAGGTAATATAGCACAAAAATAATATCACATCAGTGTGATTTTAATAAAAGATTTTCAACAAATCGTCTACAACAAAATTAGCAACAAGTATTAAAATCAGAGGTGAGAATGTGAGAATTTACTACCTCTTAAAAATTCTACAACTAAGAATTTCCTTCACAACAATTAGACACAAGAATCTTTGCTCTTCAGGAGTAATCCATAATTTAAATTCAGTTTTTGATATTCCGAGTTACCCCGTAGTATACTTGGTGTCTCCTCGCACCGCCAACATCATAAACGCTAGATCACCTGCTTCTTGGCGTAGTTCCTTAAGTAGCGCAGAAACATTTGCGTCCTCATGTTGTAAAATAGATTGAGCAGATGGAACCCAATCGTGTTCTCATCATGCTTAGCTCGTGAGTAATCCTTCATGAAGAAATTAGTATTGTCATCCAAATTACGCCTCACAGACGTCGTGACAGGAAAGGATTTTTTCATTCTGCAAATACACAAAACACAATAACAAAAACTCTTGATCAACATGGTACAGCGTAACACAGATGCCTAATATTTTATATTATTCTCACCCTTTCTTTTTTCAATATGAAATCACACTTTTTTATATTAACTTCATGAGCAGCTTATTGCACACGCTCTCGACCCGTCAACGGAAAGTGCCATAGAGAAATTCCTTCCCGCGATGCAGTGTTGCCATTTGCGAAATGTCAACTAAAATAATATCTCGTGGCTGGTAGGTACCATAACATAACGTTATAATATATATAGGAGGGGTGGGTCGAAGGGTGGAAATTGTAGGAGCAAATAAAATTTTATTGAGTAGCGCTCTGATGCTTTTTATGAGAGAGAATATTGAAATGGTAAAATAGAAGTTACTGATGATTAAGCAACTTTAATCAGTCAACGTCCAGCTCAGCTGGTAATGTCTCGATCACAGACTACCAAATATGTACGAGTATATAGACATGAACTCGCATAAATTCCTTGTTTCAATATTTTAATTTTGGCACCACTTACGCAATCAAATAGCTCCGCGACTTTTTTTTTAGATATATGACTCGATTGGAACGATAATTTAAACGCTGACCATACAACATGCATTAATGTAAAAAGTACGTCCTGTTTACACAGATATTTAATTTTCGAAGAGTATATATGTGTCATAAACTATCGGATTTATATTTCCACAAATAATGTGTGTGGAATGCCCCTTGTCCCGCAACTAATGTTCCAAACCCCTCCTCCATATGTACACTTTATTTCATGTCTATTCATTTACTGGTCTGCGGTTTCGATACACGAACAATACAGCAAAATAAAAACATTCAACAAGAATTCGAGTTGTACAGCCCGAAGTGGTGTGTCAAGTGACGGACAATGCAGTCGGAAAACGACTTTACACGTATGTCGTAAATTGGAGGTCACAAATGTCCTAAAAAATGTGTACACAATTTATAGGGTTATAAATTCTATATGGATTATACTAAATTTGTTTTTTTATTTCAAATTAAAGGATGTAAACGTAAATTTTCATAATTATCGCAAACGTTCGAACTTGGCCATTCTGGATTAGATATTTTTGATAACCCAAATGGTAAAAATTTTGTATTTGGGTGCGTTGCAACCCTAACTGTCATTAATTATTTACCACCATCAAGTTGAGCAACATATTCATCAAAATAGATTCTCATATCACGATGGTAGTGGAAATGTTTTTTTTCCCTTCTTCAGGGCGCGTGACTTTTACCCCTCGGCTTCCCGACTCAAGTATCACACATGCTTATTTTGTTTGACTGAACATATTATTTACATTTACATACTTTCTTTGTAACTATTTGTTGAATCATGAATAAAGAAGAGTTCGGGGACTGTTAGGGTTTTGAGATGGCAGCCGTTCGGCTTCGTCTCGTACATTGTGCGAAACGAAGTTTCACAGCTGCCTATTAGCATTTAAAAAATGCCAACCAAGAGGTGAATGAGTATATTTTGCTTATGAACGGTCCTGGGTAAGCGACGGAGCCACCTTTGTGGACCTTGTGTGCTGGACATAAAACTATTAACAAGTACCTTAAACTTTTCCAATAGGCTCATTTTAAAATCCAATTGAGGTTCGATTTTGGAACTCCTATCACATGTGTGTAGGTATATTTTTTAAGACCTCCTGTATTTATTCAGCGGATATTCCAGTAAAATTTGTTATTAAAACTATGTTAGCAACATTTATATATACTTTTATTTTTATTTTGTGTTTTATTTTCATCTTTACCGGTATAGGGATCGATATCAGACGTCTCTACCTTTATAAAATCAAAAATATTTTGAAGACACTCTTCGTATGCATAGTCAGCGCTCTGCCAACTTAACCAATCCCCTAATGGGTTGTTCTGTCAAAATTTTATGCACGTATAATGCTGTTTTTTTTTTAACAGAATTTAGTGCATTGATTTATGTATTATTTATACATTCGCACTAACAAATTTTAATAATGATGTTTCATTTTATTTCAAAAATAATTACCCCTGGGGAGCTTTACAACAAGTTAATATTGAAAAGAATATTGGTAATCATCCATTTTCACGATTTGTTCGTATTTATCTGAAGTGCAATGCTGACTTACGCGGTGACTGGGGTTCGGTTCTAAGCTAGGGAAATATTTATTTCGTTTAATTATTTTTCTGAATTTATTAATATTTTACGAAAATACATTCTCTTCGGAGGTGGTATGATGAATGTATCTGAGATGTGTATCCATTTTAAAAAATCATTTAAAATTAATTTAACATTTTGCTTTTGTAAAACATTTTTTAAGAATTTATAGGGTAACCAAATTGGAGCGCGGCTTATGGTCCATCTGTGCAGAGAAATAATTTTTGCGTTTTTCGTTGTTTAAAAATATTAATAGGTTAATACTTAAATTTTTTTCTACCATCTATATACAAGAATCTAACAGACATTTTTAATATGTAGCTACCCCTAAAATATTTTACACGCAGTGTGTTACACGATGATTCGTCAAATGCGCCCCGACAAAATCGCCCAGACAAATGTGTCCCGACAAATGCGCCTAAAATAAATGCGCCCCGACAAAACCGCCCAGACAAATGCACCCCCGACAAGTCTGACAAAATAAAAAAATTTTGAATCGCACGGTCAGTTGTGCATTGTATCTAAGGTAATAATATTTATTAATCTTCCGTGTACATACATACATCGCTCGCGAAAGTATTATTTGAATCATTTCTCTAGTGAGACAGATTTTTTTAAAGCTTTTGTGTAAACTTGTAAAAACCAACTTCAAAAAAAGTGCTTCGTTAACACGTTGACTGCTGAGAACACACGCCAGGCGATATCGGAAGAATAAGGCGAAACCGCAGGTCTGTTAATATATTTGACATGTTTGACAGCGGAATATGTTTGACGGAGTAAACAGTGATTTTCCACGTACAAATAATTCTGTAGAAGGTTGGCATACGGAATTTCAACAGACTATAAACAGTACACAAAAGTCGTGTCAAAATTATTATTTTTAACATTTTAGTCCGGACACATTATTTATTAGAGCGCACATGTCGGGGGCGCATTTGTCCGAGTTTGACGTGATTGTCTCGTTGACTACCAACTTACTCATGTATTTAATATTGCTGTGACATGTATTCAGTATATATATATATATATATGTATTTAAAAAATAATCACTTTAATTGATCGACAGGTATCGCAATAAGGTGCTACATTTGCCAGTCTCGCAGTAACCCAGCCTGCCAGGACCCCATGAAGCCTTACCAACTTCAACTAACGGTTCGTATTTAATTATATATTCTAACGATATATTTTACGGCGTTAAATGATCTCGGGATTTAATGATACATAATCCCGAAACTTTCAACATGAATATTTTTGAAATAATTGCGGTATACTAAAAATATATCAAGTTATTATTATTTGACAATTATTTTCTTATTTAACCCTTCCCAAACCATGCAGTAACACCGTCATAATTAAACCTGTAATATTTCGGTAAATACATGCAACATAAAATGCATATTTTAGATAATCCTAAAGAAAATATTAGCGCTCAAGAATGACTAGTGAAAAACCAATCATGGAAATGGAATCGTACAAAAACAATTATTTTTTTCCATTCAATCCGTTGTAAAATTAATACGTTGATAGAAATACAATTTGTGATATGAAAGACAGAGATCACACACTATTTTCACAGTGAAAAGAACAACAAACATACAAATATAATTATCTCTTTCTTACTAATTAATTGAAGAGAGATAAGGAGGAAGGACACATTGTAAAGGATTTAATGAATGCTCTAAATCATGTTATTAATCATTTTTTCAAAATTGAATGCTGAATATTTAGAGTAAATTCGTGCCATTAAAGCCATTTAAGCTAATAAAAATATTTTTTCTAAATGTTATTTACGGTAACACGAGTTGACAGCATGGCTGCGTTCGGGTATTTTATATCATGGTTTGGTAAAGGTTAATAAATTTTTTAATATCGAGACCTCCCGGTATCATCAATATTGAATCCCGAAATCCGGTGATTGCAATTTTGACTCGCAATTAGGATCACTATTATCATAAATGATTAATTTGTCAAATTAATTTAAAAATTGTACCATTTATTCCCGGTTTAATGGTCGCATAACTTCTAACAACACTACAGTAAATATATTGTAAATCTATTTGTTTGTAGCGTAGATGATAGAATCTTTGCACCAGAGTTAAATGATTGATTATCTTTGGAGATAAATTAGATTGTCCCCGATAGCGTGCGATTCGACAAATTAAAAATGTGACAAGGCGAAGACGAAGAAGATTATTACATTATCTGAAAGGAACATTCCATCTATCAGATAATATTCAATCGTGCTTGATGTCTTACAAATACCGCCATCTATCAAAACAGCGGTAAAGTTCTTAGTAGTTTTAGTAAGTAAAAATATCGCCGTTGCTTTTGCTTTTTCGTTCCGATTCTATTGTAGTTCCAATTTTTAGATATTATTCCGACGCGGTAATACTTTTGTCTATTTTAACTTATTAAATTAAATTTATTTCTTAGAAATTTTTAATATGTTATTTTGGTTAAACTAATCCTTGGGATAAAAAGGTCCCTTTATACGTGTATGCAAATTAGTTAAAATACAATTTATAATTAAAAACATTTTTTTTAATAAATCTAGTCGTGAATTACGTCCGTGAGAGAAGTGGCGCGCACGAGCCGGTCTCCAGACGGCTACCGACGCATATTATTATCGTCTGTTGGGGTTGGTACCAGACGTGTCTTTGAAACTAATGAGAGCCCCGTTTTGCACCACAGTATTTGCAAGGTGCGTTCAGAGGCCGCCGGCGATGTTGTCAATCATGGAGACGATAGACCTCCACATAAATTTATCGAATAAAATAAATAATAAATATACAGAAAGTTTAATATAAGTATTTATTGAAGAATATTTCATTTTAATATAATATTATAATAAATATACACAGCATGTCAATAATAGTTTATTGAGGAGAATTAAATATTAATTAAAACAATAATAAATATACAGCAAGATTGTTAAATATTTAAAAAGTGGAATATCGATTATAATAATAATAATAATAATAGCACATTAAAAATATGAATGAAAATGACTGCGACTGCCGGCGTATCACAAAACGTTATAGACTTTACCAAAATTCAATGGACAACCTAAGAATTTGTAAATATTTTATCAAATATCATTTATCATCAAATCATTTACAGGATGGTATCGAACATAGTGAATGAATGGGCTAAAACGGAATTTAGTCTTAACTTTAACATTAACTTTGAACCGAACTGATACAACTGGCCCCTTAGACAGCCACTCAATTTAGAATTGGGCACTATACCACTGACCGAGGGCCAGGTGAGTTGGTCCAATGAATCCAACTCACATTAGATGTCAGAAATTCTTGGATAATTTATCACATTGTAAATTAGGTTATCATGACTTATCTGGTTAATGAATATAAACCTACACTACTACTTTTACATATATAAAATTTTCCAAAAAAGTGACATGTCTTGAGAATGCAAGAAGACTGACTACCAAGATGTATCTTCTTAGCAACCTAAACAGATTAGGTTTTGATTCGTCTACAAATACATGCAATATTGCAGTGCAAGGCAGGGAAAGATGGAAGGTCTTTATCGAGACAGAGTCCTCGACTCTCTTAAGATAAAGGGTCGAATATAATGGTGATTGTTTTCCAGAATGCCTTCGATAGCTGGTTCCCAGGTTTTCCATTGACAATAAAGGCACATGTGATACATGAATTTTTATTGTGCGAGCTGATTTTCTGGTCTGATATTGTTGTTCTTTTGGCTGGGTAGATTTCCACTGACCGAGGTGCGCACTCCTGATGATCGGTTTATTTGGACCTCTATACTGGTCGATGCGCTGGCTGTAATTGATTGTCGTTTACCGTTTTCCTACATTCTCCGAAAAAAAGGCGGCAAAACCCACACACATGAACAATATTATAAACCAGGAAACCCAGTGGTGCCAATCGGAGTAACAAGGCGCGTAAACAGTGATGATAACAACCTTCATATGACATGTAATATTTATACTCTTTAATGAATTTGTGTATATTTAACAAAGGAATCCCCAAAATAATTATAAAGATACATAAAGTTTTTCAGTTCAATTTTACATCTAAATCATTATTTTTCACCGTTGAACATTCTGATATTTCAGGAGTGCACTTCGGCCGTGATGCACGCTTCCAGCAGAGAGCTGGGGCGGGCCCTGGAAGGACTCGGGGGCTTGGGGGCCCACTTCGCTACCGACCTCCTGTCGCCGCCCGGGGGCTATACCTGGACTCCTATGCACTGCCAGAAGATCAGTTTTTACGGTGAGTTGATCTTGTCAGTCATATCCACGCGTTGTGTCATAACTGCAAAAATGGTAAAAATCGTCCCTATATATGTATGTACTAATCAGTGGCGTACAGTAAGCATAAATTTAAGCTATGCTGTTACCGACGATGCAAACTAAATACATAATAGGTATGGTATAGAAAAATTGTTATCAATCACTCAATAATCAATTTAAATGTAGAATATAATTGTGAATTTATTACTTTAAAAAAGGCAAGTTCTTTTATTTATTGCTCCATACCGTAACCTGCTTTCTATTTCGCTTAAAACGTGTGATGATCCACATATAATAAAAGGATAAAAAAATACGAATTCTACGAAATTTCTAGAGCGGGTCGGTTAGGGGCGAGAGTAGCGGGGCGGGGGATGAGGACAGTATGAGCGGGGGTGGCGAACGCTTCCCAGACAGTCGGTATTGGGAGGGTGAGAGGGTTGTACGTGTGAGAGTCGCTTTTGTACCGGGAAAAGAGTCGAATACGTTACGATTGTTAGGGGTACGAAATTTGATTTCCTTTTCGAGATTTACGCCGCAAGTGTTTTAGGGGTGATTTGGGTGTGGATTTCGGGGTCCGCGGAGGTGACTCCAAGTTCCAGAGTGCAGACCAGGATCGGCGCAGACGCTGAGGACCATAGCTGCATCGAAATACTAAGTTTATCTTTTGCATGCTTGTATACATAATTAAAACCGCTAACCAATACGGTAGTGTGATTCGGATCATCATGTAATTACTCATTCATAAAACGGGGGTGGCATAATCGCTAGACTACTTGATATTTCGCTTTATTTAATTACTGTCCTGTTTTATTAATTTGGAACACCATCCTACAAGTTTTAGTAACATATATCTCATCGTTCAGGACTAATTATATACTACTATGGACCGTGTAAATAATTATGTAACTATGTACGTAATTATTTGTGTATTTACTTATTCGCGGAAATCTAGTAAGATCTCAGAAATCCCGTCATGGCTCACGCTGCTGGCACCACGGTGAGAGACAGGGCGCATTTTATAAATTACATTTTCGATCCGAAGTAATGGCTTGCCGGTCGAAACGATAGAGTATATCCGAGAATGGTTGTGTGTTTATTTTACTTTGAAATCGCACGATTGCATGTGTATGAAAATCATACTGCCTTCTATTATTGGTATGGTACTAACAACCACCCCAAACTGAAATTATTCGAGGGCCATGCTCTCTTGTGATCAAAGTAACAACAGTGTCGCGAGTGACAGATAATGATGCAGAGGAATTGTATGTCGATGTAGTCTCTCGTCAAGTTTGGAGTGGTCTATAGTTGCTGAGGAGGGTCTCCGTTGTGGGCAACATTTCACGGGAATCATGCTGGACATGATCAAATACTTCAGCCTGAAGGTCTCTTGACATACATACATTAGCTAGCCATCCAAGAGGCGTTATCGGCACAAAGACGAAAGAGTCTGCCGATTGAATGCTGTTGCGTCACACCTTAGCTGAGACGTGAGTGGACGGAACGGATCCCAGAAGAAGGAAGCCTCAGCGCTCTATAGGTACCTCTTCGGACTTCTTGAGAGATGAGTCTCTAAACATGAATGCCGGGAGATTGTCATTTCACACCACCTAGCGTGGGTATCTTAACGAAAGGACGAGGGGGAGAATTATATCAAAAGGCGTCATTTTGCACGGACTTACGTATTATTAACACATTTAACCGATTTGTTCCTGGTTCTATTCGAGATGCATTGTTCGAGACACCGAGGATCATCCTGCAGATAAACTAAACTATTCATCGCTGTCACATGACGTATGCCCTCAGACGCACCTAAAGGATAGTAATTTTCCTGAGAATCGTACTGTCATGTCACAATCAATCACAATTAATTACCTTTAGTGGTGGACGCGGCCACGGATTGGCCATTTTCCTACCGATACTGAACAGCAGCATATTGGAGATACAAGGACCTCGGCCATGCATATTGAATGAGTCTTTACAAATGATATTGTTCACTGAGACATTGGCCGAATCTAAACTTTGGATTATCATCATCATCATTAACTTTTGAACACGTGGGTGAGAGGGCTCGGGGTTAAGCACCCGTCGTCTACCGCGAATAGGCACCAGGCGTACGGGTTTCTTAATCTGGGGTTTAGGGGAGCTGAGCGAGCGCCACAGACTGGTGTCTAGAGAACTTATCATAATCACGGAACATATTTGCCAAGCGAGGCAGGCACTTAGCATGTTGCATGTTGTTTCACATGTCCATATAATTTATGAACAGCTAGGCGACGCCACGAGGCGGCCACAGTCACGAGGACAAGTCTACGACAAGGTTGGTGTATAATGTATAATTCCTTCCACACTCTTATCTTTCAGAATTAGAGGTAATAAGATGAAGACTAGTAGAATTAATGTTATAACGAGTGCGTTCGGGTATCATACCGCATGATCAGAGGTTTCCGTTATTTAATCGCGTACTATAAGATAATCGGTATATTTATTTTAACAATTGCTCTATAGGTATTTGAACGGCTATAATATTTGGATATTTTGAAACTTTAGATATTTGATAATTGAAAACGCGGATTAAAAGAAATAGGATTATTACGGACATAGCATGGGGAATATTTCTACTATTAGATGATCATTTGGCCAAATTAACATTAAGGTTTTGTAGAAGCCGTCTACGTTAAACGTCGATCTTAGAGAAGTAGGGAAGTTCAGGATCCTTTACACTGGTGTCAAAGACCAAAAAACATCACAAACGAATTAAAAATGTTTTATTAACAGTGTTCAAAAACATATATTTAAATAACTAGCTTTACAAATTACCATAGTCAAAACTCAACAGAAATAAATTTATTTCAACATTACATTTAATATTGGTAATAATCTAATTTGTTAATATCCCAAAAAATCCTCGCTCTATTGACAGATAATAAATTGACGAACACCTATAACTTTTGTATATATTTAAATACGGCATGACGTTGAAATACACCTTGAAAATAAAATTTTTTGTCTGTTAAGCAAATAAAATATACAGAAAGTGTCATTGCACGCAGTTTTCAGTAAGGATTAATCCCTTTCGAAGACAATAGAATTGTTTGCATAAAATGTTTGAAATATGCAGCAAATTGTCAAATGTAAAGATGTCAACAAAACATTAACATTGGTTTAGTAAGAAGACATTTAGTTCAGATGATTGTTATGCGTATCGAACAAACAAATCAGATGCGTACATATTAGCAAATTGCCTGACAGCATTACCATGATGATTCGAAATTTTTCTAAATAATCCACAGCTAGACAAAAGTCTAATGTGGATTATGCTAATCCAGATAATAACGGATAGCATTTTATAGGATCTTCATAAGATAAGGAATACATTTTTTTATTTTATTTTCCAGAATCTTTAATAATGCGTAGATTTTTTTTACCTGGTATCAATATAGATCTTGGGTTTATTTTGAATTCTAAATTATTGTTTAACAACACATTAACAAACATATTACCTCCAGAGCGATTAAAATGTTAGGTTTCAAAATCACCACTATGAAAACACAATACTTCTCATAAGTTCGTCGAATGTGCCTCCCAAAACTGGAATCCAAAATACAGCACAAATATCGATTGAATCGATAAAATACAGAATCATTTATTGAGATAACTGACCTGTAGTAGTTATCGAATTCTAACCAGCATTGCAGAGTTCCATCATTACACATTACAAAAAACACAGTCAATGTCATCTTCCAAACTAATTATAAATAGCATTGCAGAGTTCCACTATTCCACATTTCAAGAGACACAGGCAATATCATCTTTCAAACTTATTCTATCTTGCATTGCAGAGTTCCACCATTACACATTTTAAGAGACACAGGCAATATCATCTTCCAAATTAATTCTATCTTGCATTGCAGAGTTCCACCATTACACGTTCCAAGAGACACAATCAATATAATCTTACAAACTAATTCTAAACAAGTTCTAAGAATTTTTTTATTATTTTGGGACTATTTTGTCTAAGATGGGACTAAAAGTGTTTCCCAAATTCTATATTTTTAAATATCCGTACTACGAAAAATATTTTAATGATTAAGAAATATTATAATTTAAATAGGTCCATTTACTAGAATGAGATATTGTATTTTATATTAAGGTTAAAGAAATGCTCTTATAGCGAATAATGGGGGGTTAAAAATATTAGCAAATTTTTATTTATTTCGTCATACACACGGAAAAGTTTGTTTTGGCACATCTGTGTAATTGAATTTCCGTTATTAAAAAATTTAAATCAAGTGAATATTATTTTAATTTCAACAACTACATAGGTACTTATTTATTTTCAAAAAACGAAAAGATGCACTTTTAAATAAAAAAAACTACCATGTCGTTATCAGCACGCGGTAAAAGTTTCCTATACCTTTTATGACATACAGTTTAGGGAAAGAGGTTTACAACTTCTTGTACCTGGAAGATTCTTTCAGATACAAATTCATGTTAGTTTGCGCTGTGCGGTAATGCGGTACTGACTTAACTCTCGTTTTTTTTACAATACGAAAGTGATTATTTGATCAAAGATCTTGTGTTTTAAAATATATTTGTGTTTTTGTAATATTGCATAATATGCCGTACGAGTATAGTAATTTGGAGTGGGTAGATATAATTATGATTTTGGGGGAATGCCGTGGAAATGCTAGCGCAGCAGCTCGGGAATACGCGAGGCGTTTTCCACTTCGATCTCACCCGATAGCGAGGACAATTACGGGAGCTGTGCAGCGAGCAGCATGGCAGGTACCGTCGGTGGATAGTAGTGTCTCGGTGCACGATCCTGGATATAAGGATTAGGTTCTTGATTTCTTTGTGTGTAATCGAGAAGCCAGCACGCGTGAGGCTGCCCGGTACTTCGGTCTCAGCCATTCGACAATCTGGAGATTATTAAAGAGTGATACGCAGCATCCTTACCACTTTACAACAGTGCAACATTTATTGGAGACTGATTACACATTGCGTGTAAATTATTGCCAATGGTTTCTGTTAATGCAAGCCGTAAATAATCAGTTCGTACGATAAGTTTTGTGGACTGATGAATGCACTCTTCAACTCGTGAAATAGTCATTATTGGTCCCAGATAAATGTTCGTGGTATGCGCTCTTCGTCTTTTATATATATCTGGTATCTTTGATGATAAAATAATTGGCCCATTTTTCCTTACACCCAGAATGACTAGAGTTAATTATTTATCATTCTTACAGTACGATTTACCGTCAATGTTGGAAGATACTTCACTTAGTATTATTCGGGGAATGTGGTTTCAGCATGATGGAGCATTATGTCACTCCACAGTGGAGGTCCGTCGGGCGTTAACAGCCGACTACAGCACGAATTGGATCGAAAGGCACGGTACTTTTCCCTGGCCTCCTAGGTCGCCCGACCTTACACCGCTAGACTTTTCTCTTTGTGGGCATGTAAAAGATATTGTGTATGAAGTACCTTCTGCAAATGAGGAAGAGAAGCGTGGTCGCATAATTGCTATAACATTACCGAACGTTCATCACTTCAGCATTAAACGAGCCGAATTGTGTCTTAGAGTTGTATGTGTGTAGTGAGAATTTTATAAGTTTCGATGTACAATTGAAAAGTGAATATTATTATTTAGAACATAGGTCTGTGATACTTTTTAAATATGAATTAAATTATTAATAATAAAGTTGTATCAGTGTGTCCAAAATTTAATAAAAATGAATTGATAATTCTGGCGTCTGCTATCAGTTTACTCAAAGGTATTTGAGATTCTGTAAAAATAAGGTAGATGGCTCTTTCAAATAATGGAACGATTAAATGTATTAATATCAAAAAGGTAACATATAGGTTCAAAAATTGTCGCTAAAAATATTGTCGCTGTAGCATAATTAGATAATGCACCATCTCCGGTTAGGAAAGAGATCCAGGTTCGAATCCCGATGGCGCAACAACAATATTTTTCGATAAAATTGATTTTATATGTATATCTTTCTAATTAATATATTTAATTTATATTTATAAAAGTGAATAGTTTATAAAGGTGTTAATGAAATTATTAGTGTTAAATCTTGTTTAAATTATGTACTTTTGTTTAACAAGGGTGACCGATAACCAATCTAAACCAGAAAAACCAGGGTGATGATAAATACCTACAATTTAAGAATACTTTATATTTAGCTTCATATTGACTGACATGTCTTTATCGTGATTTTATCAAAAGTATGTATTCTTTTATCAAAACATATTTTAAATAGATACTTATTCAAAATGCACTTTGAAGAATTTAAAAAATGGTTCCCGATTTAACAACACAAATTAAAAAACCGTCCGAAGACAGTAATTATAGACGTAGTTATTAGGCAAATAAGCATAATACTTTCACAAATTTCATTCAAATGATCCTTTTCACAATCAAAGCTTGACGCAGAAAAATTTACGTCTATTTTGTTTCTTTTCACGTTTTTACATATTTTATTGTATTCAATGAGAGCGCGAGGTAATTGTTGAAAGAAACAAATAAACGATCTTTCATTACGTGTCACAATTTTTAAAAAAATGTTGTCAATCTCATCATTTTTTATTTTATGTACATTCTTAACTGCAAATTCTAGATCAGAACGTATTGAGGTCATTAAACAGTGGATTACACAACACTTAAACCATTTGCATGCGAATGTTGAAAAATAAATAAATATAAAGTTGATAACTCGTCAGGCAGGGGGAAATTCGACAAATTATGAAGAATATTTTTCGTTCTAAATTACATAATTTACCTATTTTTGAAGTTTGGACAACTAGCTACGAAACACCCTATATATATATATATATATATACAGGGTATAATTGGTCTAGTCCACAATATTTTAAGGGTGGATACCTGACTAAATTACGGGTCAAACATATTGTGATGATTTCTGTGTTTCCCTACTCCTGTTCTTAAATTGAATAATTACATTACTCTAAATATTAATGTAGAATAATCCTCACAACTTCTGGTTCGGCACCAGTGTGAAGATCTCGCATTTTCACGCTTAGTACTAGTTTACGCTTAATATCTAAATTTGGCCAACGTGATCGATCTAGTGGTAAGAATACTCCCCATGCTATGTCCGTAATAATCCTAGTTCTTTTAACCCGCGTTTTCAATTATCAAATATCCAAAGTTTACAAACATCCAAATATTATAGCCGTTCAAATATCTATAGAGCAATTGTTAAAATAAATATACCGATTATCTTATAGTACGCGATTAAATAACGGAAACCTCTGATTATGCGATATGATACCCGAACGCACTCGTTATAACATTAATTCTACTAGTCTTCAATTTATTACCTCTAATTCTGAAATATAAGAGTGTGGACGGAATTATACATAGGACACCAACCTTGTCGTAGACTTATCCTCGTGACTGTGGCCGCCTCGTGGCGTCACCTAGCTGTTCATAAATTATGTGGACATGTGAAACAACATGCGACATGCTAAATGCCTCGCTTGGCAAATGTGTTCCGTGATTATGATAAGTTCTCTAGACACCAGTCTGTTGCGCTCGCTCGGCTCCCTAATCCCCAGATTAAGATACCCGTACGCCTGGTACCTATTCGCGGTAGACGACGGGTGCTTAACCCCGAGCCCTCTCACCCACGCGTTCAAAAGTTAATGATGATGATGATGATCCAAAGTTTAGATTCGGTCGATGTCTCAGTGAACAATATCATTTGTTATGACTCATTCAAGTTGCATGGCCGAGGTCCTTGTATCTCCAATAGGCTGCTGTTCAGTATCAGTAGGAAAATAGCCAATCCGTGGCCACGTCCACCACTGAAGGTAATTAATTGTGATTGATTGTGACATGACAGTACGATTCTCAGGAAAATTACCATCCTTTAGGTGCGTCTGAGCGATGAATAGTTTAGTTTATCTGCAGGATGATCGTCTCGAACAATGCATCTCGAATAGAGCCAGGAACAAATCGGTTAGATGTGTTAATAATACGTAAGTCCGTGCAAAATGACGCCTTTTGATAAAGTCTCCCCCTCGTCCTTTCGTTAAGATACCCACGCTAGGTGGTGTGAAATGACAGTTTCCCGGCATTCATGTTTAGAGACTCATCTCTCAAGAAGTCCGAAGAGGTACCTATAGAGCGCTGAGGCTTCCTTCTTCTGGGATCCGTTCCGTCCACTCACGTCTCAGCTAAGGTGTGACGCAACAGCATTCAATCGGCAGACTCTTCGTCTTTGTGCCGATAACGCCTCTTGGATGCTAGCTAATGTATTCATGTCAAGAGAGCTTTCCACCGCGAAAGAATCTGATCATGACCAGCAAGATACCCGTGAAATTATTGCCCACAACGGAGACCCTCCTCAGTAACTATAGACCACTCCAAACTCGACGAGAGACTACTCGCATACAATTCCTCTGCATCATATCGTCACTCGCGACACTTTTGTACTTGATCACAGAGACAAGGCCTCGAATAATTTCAGTTTGGGGTGGTTGTTAGTACAATGCCAATAATAAAGGCAGTATGATTTTCATACACATGCAATCGTGCGAGTTCAAAGTAAAATAAACACATGACCATTTTGGATATCATTCTCATTTTCGACCGGCAAGCCATTAGCTTTCGATCGAAAATGTTATTTATCAAATGCGCCCTGTCTCTCACCGTGGTGCCAGCAGCGGAGCCATGACGGGATTTGTGAGATTTACTATATTTCCGCGAATAGTAAATACACAAATAATTTCGTACATAGTTACATAATTAATTTACACGGCCCATTAGAAGTATATAATTAGTCCTGAACGATGAGATAAAGTAACTAATGCTTTTAGGGATGGTGTTCCGACTTAATAAAAACAAGACAGTGAATAAATAAAGCGACATATCAAGTAGTCTAGCGATATGGGGGCCCACCCCCTTTTTATGAATGAGTAATTACATGATGATCCGAATCACACTACCGTATTTGTTAGGCGGTTTTAAATTATGTAAACAAACATGCAAAAAGGATAAACTTAGTATTTCGGTCAGCAATGGTCCCTCAGCGTCTGCGCCGATCCTGGTCTGCACTCTGGAACTAGGAGTCACGCACTCGCGATTTGAATTAGAACACGACCTCCGCGCACCCCGAAACCCACCCCTAAATCACCCCTAAACCCCTCGGGGCTTAAATTTCTAAAGTAAATAAAATTTCGTACCCCGAACAATCGTAACGTATTCGACTCTTTTCCGGGTTCAAAAGCGACTCTCACACGTACAACCCCCTCACCCTCCCGAAACCGACTGTCTCGAGAAACGTTCGCCACCCCCGCTCATAGTGCTCTCATCCCTCGCCCCGCTACTCTCGCCCCTAACCGACCCGCTCTAGAAATTTCGTAGAATTCGTATTTTTTTATCATTTTGTTATATGTGGATCATCACAATATATATATACATTTTCAAGTTTTACAAAATAATATTGTTTACATTTTATATTATATATCTAATAATATATTTTAGTAGTAAGATGATTGCAAGTGGACGTTTGTAGAAAACACTCGTAGGAATAATTCCCGAAAGGAACCAAAATATCGAGGAAATGTATGGTTTGGTATGGTGTTTCACCAGTTGCAGCGCAAGCATGGGCAGGCGCACATCAATTATTATGTGGAGAGAGTGGTGCGCTACTTAAGGTTCTCATTTTAAAATGAATTCATGAAACTGTAGGTTTTATTTATTCATTTATATCAAAAGTTATTTATTAGATAATATTTTTTATGATAGGACCTTTACACTGACGTAAAACTAATAAACCGAAAATTATTAGATGTAGCGATCATAATTCAAATCCACCGCCATCTCAGTCGGCATCGACGCTAGCGACAGCGCTGCCGGCTGCTGCTACAAGCCTGGCTCGATAATTCACCGCCAGGCAGTCTCTCCAGTTTCATCGTTTCACAATGGCGGTCTTGCCGGCTCGCGCTCGCCGAGCAAGACCGCCATCTCGCTTAATTTCATCTCATAAGACACGTGCACCTTCTACATCTTCATTCATTCTTTAATTCTATCTGTCTTCATTGTTATCGTCATATCATACTGTCATAATAAACCTCAACACACGCCAATCACATTTATTTCATTTAACCATCGTCCTAACCCCCAAACAGACATAAGAAAGGCCGTGACCATGAGGTTCATTTTCTGTATTCCACAAAATTCCCTTAAAATGCAAAATTATTGTATATACGAAATATATTTTTTTATAATCTTGAAGAAAAGATTACGAATAACAAATATGTATATACAAATTAATAAAATGTTAAAATTTTATTTTTCCATTGGTTTTTCGATCAAAAATATAATGTGACACGTATGTGTATGGTTTTTGATGCGCATTTTAAAAATGATTATGCATCAACCTAATACAATTATGTTTCCAGAGAATGTCAACGATGTATTCATGTAATATGTCATATTTTTCATTAATTAAAAAATCTATTCCAAATTCCAAAATCCATTCCAAAATAATAAAAAAATATTAAGCGCATGTTCTGTTTCAGTCGGCGACGAGCACGTCGTAGTGCGCGGCTGCCAGGCGTCGGGCGGCTGGGCCGGCGAGCCGCGCGCCATGTGCCGCGCGCTGGAGAAGCAGGCCGACACCGTGCCCGGCTCCTACGTGGAGCACTGCGACATCTGCGACAGGGACGCGTGCAACGCGGCCCCGCCGCCGGGCGCGCCGCTCCCCGCGCTGCTGGCCGCGCTGCTCCCCGCGCTGCTGGCCGCGCTGCTGCACGCCGCGCGCTGAGGGCCTACGGTCGAGCGAAGCTAATGTAATCAATTTGCTAAATATTAATAAGTAGGGTGTAAGTGTACAGCTCTCGGCGAATTAACTTAAAACATCGAGAAATAAGACTATTTAGAAGAGTAAAATAAGATTATGTTGTAACGGTTTGTCGCTGCTGAGTATCACGGATATTTCAAAGAAATCATATGTAAATAATAAGACAAAACACTATTCGATATCTATGATATCTTAAGGAAACAATGTATACAAAAATTAAAAATACAAGTATTGATAAAAACAAAACTATTAAAGTATCAGTGGTGTTTTTTAGTGTCCTTTTAAATACATTTATTGTTATATTTTAATCTACGTATACGTTGTTTCCTGAAGAAGATACCATAGGTATCGAAACATGTTGATTTTTCAATAAATAGTGGTTTAAACAAAGCGTTTTATCTTATTATTTATATAATATGTGGCCACAAAGTAATTTTGTTAATATTGAAGGAGAAATAATCTATATCGCAAGTGTTAATAATATAGCTGCCTGTGTAGGCCATGGCCTCTGACATCAAGTACGCATGACTTGCTGAACCGTGGGCAGTGTTACTTAGATGCGGGGCCGCCGCGCGCGTTACAAGTGAGACTTCTATGATGAGGGCGAGAAAAAGGTTCATGTTATTGTCAATGAAAGAGTGGCAGAATCGTATGTGGTAATATATTAGAATTTCTGCTAATTTCACATACGATTGGATTATACACGTAACATAAAATATAATGCGCGTAGTACATGAAGATAAAAGTTATCACAAATATAAGTTAAACAAAAATGTTAAATTAAAAAAGATATATATTCTATTCTGAAGAAACCATTTGTTCACGATTCAAAAGAAAAACTATCGGTTAATGTTAACTGAAATATGACACATAATTTATTAACTGCAACTATTCTAAATATCCTCGAAATACTGCGTGAATCGTAGGTAGTTTCCGATTTTGTGCATCATTTAAAAATTATACATTTAAATTAGCATCCGAAAATTCAAAATACAGTGTTCAATTCAACCAATGGCTGTGCTTCCGGAGAGGCGAAATTGACATTAAAATTTCTACTCAAGATCACTGACCCCCGTCCACTGGAGTAAGATGACACGAACGTAACAGAAAGTGTAACGCGCCGCAGGGCGCCGAACCAGTTGCGCCGCTATCGTAAAAGTTTGCCCCCGTTTCACTTTTCGTTACGCTCCCGCGATTGAACTTGCAGTGGCGTGCCCTTGGAAGTTTCACTTCAAAACATTCGGTCGTGTATGACATGAGGTCTGCGGGTATTTTTCGAATTGTGTATCTAGTGTCTCTGCGAACGCTTCATTTTATGTTTAGATTTGAAAATAATATCTTTAACATTGGCTCAACCAGGGTGCCTGTATCAGTAAACTAATTTCCAGTACTTGAAATGTACTGACGAATGTTATTATTAAAATAATACTGACGGATTCAGATGCTACGGAAAAATGCACGAGAAGTGAGCTTTTAATTAATAAATTAATAATTAAAATGGAAATTTCAGGATAAAATTCTAACAAAAACATTATTATATAGAGATGTTGAACAAGAGATGTAATTTATAAAATGTTTCTTGACCGATGTGTACTTACAGTACAATTCGAGAGGAATTTATGATTAAAGTTATTCGAAACATTCTATTAGGTTAAATTAAAGCTTTTGTCTGTCCTTTAGCTTTCAGATATTATAAATTTTTCATCTTTCCTAAATATGAATATACTATAACTCTCTATCCTCTATAACACAGTGTACAGTATAGTATTTCGAGCAAATGAGTTCAGCCTGTCTAAAAGCTGCCTACTCCGTGAAGAGTGGAATAAAATAAATTAAACATAAATTATGTTTAAAATAGATGACGTTGATAAATAATGGGAGGCATTCACAATTTTTCTATGCAGCATTGTTTTTAACAAATAACTTGTCAACCTCGGTTGACTCGATAAGTTATCCTCAGAAAAAGGGTGTATTGTATAAAGCCCTCAGGTAAATAGAACCCAACTGCTGAATGCTTACAAAACATAGGTGTAATGTGTTATCGCATGTGACATGTCCTGTATTGAGCCAGTCTACTGTACATAAGATTCTCTTTGAATAACTTGCCCGTCTTCTGGTCTTACTCTCATTTGGAATGGAAGGTAATTAAATAAAATAATTGACACTGCCAGTGGTGTTCTTTATAGTGGATGAGCGAGATCGAGAATCCTGATTGCCGAATTTAGATATCTTTGTGAAGTAGCGGGCGTGATACGAATAGGAGTGACATGAGCAGGAGTGACATTAGCAGGAGTGACATTAGCAGGAGTGTCATTAGCAGGAGTGACATCAGCAAGAGTGACATTAGCAGGAGTGACATTACATTAGACTCGGAATTATGGAACGTCTACTTCTACATGCAGAAAGATCTCAATTAGGTGGTTTGGGCCCGTATTTCGAATACCAGAGGAACAATACTAAAATGAAAGAAAGGCGGCTGGTGGGATGCTCCAAATTAAGTTTAGATAAATAGCAACAAATAATCATTTTGAAAACAGATCGGTAGGTCATCAATTGTTACTGAAATAGCGCAAGGTAGATGAAGATGAAAGCACGTTGATGATGATGAAGAACTTGCATCAGGGAGTGCCCTATCCCAGTTTACGGCAGGTTGGCTCCACTGTACTTTCTTACGTTCCATTATTATTTGAAGCGATTTATGAGATTGCAGATATCCTTAAGATCTCACGTAAATAAGCGTAATCCATCATTGTTTCGGAATTATACTTACAAAAGTTTTTTGCTTGGTGGACACCAAGGCTTCCAACATTAGAAAAAAACATGATGTTAGCTATATTTGGCGTTAATTCCAACAATTTCTTTATTTGTGGCTACGGATGCGACCTAAATTCAGCACCACTAAGCAGAGTTCAAACAACAATAATAGAAACGCTGGCCGCTTAGGAGTTTACCGTTTCCGAAGAAAGCCGTCAATTTTTCTGCTGGTAAGGTGAGGGCAACAGTGTTCTAGGATTATTAAAAACACTATCATGATAGACTACTTAGATAAGAGCAAAAGATATAATCCAAATGGGAGGAAGATATCAATAAGAAAAGACTCGGAATGCTAAAATGCTGCTGGCTTCCAATTCATGAGAAATCCGCCTTATTCACCTGACATGGCGCCGTCAGACTTCCGTAATTTCAAAAAAATCTCTGCGAGAAAAACTTGACTCGAGTAACGGTGTAATAGTGGCTGTGGAGCAGTATTTTGAAGGCTTTTACAAATCATCTTTGAAGCGTCATTAGTAATAGACAAATAACAAAGTTCCGACCGTACTCTAAAGTGGTTTTTTTTTTCAAGGCAGCAAATTTTTCAGTTTTACCCTTGTACGCGTCTTCACATATCACACCGAGCCAATATAATGTTTTAACTGGCGTCCTGTGAAAACAGGGGGACCTCCAAATCCATCCAACTAAATATTTACTAATCTAGAAACATTGTTCGGCCACAATTCTTTGTTTGCAGTTCACAATTACGTTATCTCACAATTCATCGCCTGGAAAATTGTTCATCGAATTTATTTCAGATGTACGTTTTAAAAAATATAACTATTATCTCTGTAACAGTGAACCTGTATGTATATGAAATTATTTAAAAAAAAATGGTAGCGCAATAGTATAATACAATAAATGAAATAAAACATAAATAATTGTGGAATGTGTGGACGGACAATGTTTCGGATACCTTCCGTGAAGCGTAATACTTCCATGAAAATCATCACAGATATAATTATAGAGAAATGTTTCTCCGTTTTTGCGGCGATCTGTGCTAATTTTCTAGTTCAGTTATTTCTTTATATTTTTAAGCTTTTCTATAAATGCTAGTTCTATTGTGAAGTGGTTATTATTACAGTTATTAAATACATCACTCATTTAATGTTCGTTGTTGAATAACTTCAATACGCCCAATGCCTAACTGATGAATAATTTGTCATTTATCAGTACATAGTTGATAAGATTTATGTTAATGTTCTAACGGATACTGCTACACTAATTTAGTGATTTCTACCCGGACCACTAAGCATTTAGACATATATATTATATATTAGGTCAACCAACGACCGTAAGAAATATCCATTGAAAAGTTAATTTTTCTCAGAAATATTTAATAGAAGTAGTTACTTATTAAGATAACATAACGTACGCTAATTCCAGATTTACAGCTTTATCATATTTTACTTATTAGAAATGCAACTCAAATGCAAATGATTTATCAAGATTATAAACTGTTCATCAATAAACCAGATAAATTTTCTAAATATGAAATATATAATTTATAGAACTGTATGAATTTTTTACTATCGTAGTTTTATATATACATTAAATTGTAATTGTGAAAATTGAAATTTCACTTATTATATTATCACAACTAATTTCGCTTTGTTTATCACAACTAATTCAAGGTGTTAGCGTTAATTTCCCTATATTATATAAACAGTGTTTTCTTAACTTACTAAGACAGACTGAATTACAACAATGAATTAAACAAACAATGCAGCTGATATTGATTTGATACAGAATTGATCTAGAACAGGGGGTCGGCAAATTGAGACTCTTTGTGTGCATGCTTGTAGTTCTTTTAAGTATTGGGCCAGAAAATAAACGTTAGTATATATTATGCGTGTGGTTTATACCTAGGAGTACTTGCACTGTAATGTCGAATTTGAATATACCGCAAGAATTTTTGAATGGCCTTCCAGACTCATACCATCAGTTAAAAAATTGGTTTGGTGTTCTTTCTTTCTTCGGCTCAACATATTTCTGCAAACAATCTTTTGCTTGAAGCAAACCTTATAAAGTGTAAATTAAGAAAGCAAATAATTAATGAAAATTTTGGTCTAAATTGAAACCACTAAATTAACAGCTAAGTACTGGACGTACAGAAACTTAACATTTTTTTTATATTATGTTGTTTACATGATAGATATTGTTAATTTTTATGTTTGTTTTAAACATATTTTTATATTGATATTAGCGCACAATAAGCCCACTATATACGAACGAATTCCATTCTGAAAATTTGTTCGCGAGTTGAATTTCAAAGTTATCCCAGGCATCCAACATTTACTGTAAATTCACCACAATCACAGTGATCTGTACCGTTCAGTGCTGTAGTTTAAATTAATTACACACAGTGATTTAACAAAATATTGCTTGTTAAAAAATAAACGCACGTGACTACTGTAAACAAGCGGCAAACTTAGGCGCTGCTGCCAAATATGAAATTCCGGTACAATTTTGAATTTTACACTGAAATAATAGACTTAAATAATTCGACACGGAAGTTCGTATATTTTAAAGTTTGCAATGTAATTGTTCGCATGGAGAGGACTTACCGTATATGTACTTAAAGTTAATTAAAATAAGATTTTGTATTCATGGTATGCCACACAGTTTGCCGATCCCCGGTTTGGTAGCACAGAGACATGTCAATTGCGTACAATCAATTGTACGCATTTAATATAACCAAATAATGAACTGAGTCTCTCAATATTATTGCAGTTTATCCATTGTAAAGTAAAAAAATAATTGTAAAGATAGCTTTTATAAGCGAATTTGATTATTATTTTTATTGATATTAAAACATTATTAGAAATAGAGTCGATCCTCAATGTTGTTTAGTGTTTAGTAAATATATGTCCTCGTTGTTTAGTATTTAATATGCCCGTATTATCTAAACAAGAAAATTGATGTACTTCCATATTTAATTAGTTATACTTTTTTTAAGATGTCTTTTCTTATTTTAGGTGAGTTAATTTATTACAACCGCGTTATAAATTGTTCGTAAATATCGTATTTCGTACTTTGATCTTTTGAAATTGCTTGTGTCGCATGTATCTAACACTCGAATATCGATTTGTGAAAATGATAAAATAAAATATATGTGTAATAATTTATTGTGTATGTGTACGTGAATTAAATATAAATAAATCTTCTCGACATTTCGTTGTTTTATTTGGAAATTGGCTGTGTTAAGGGGTCTGTTGTGTGACGGCATAGATGCCGGAAGAAACAGGATTCGGAAGGAAGTTCCACTCACCACAATCCCGCTCTCCTGGCACCTCCAATTTGGACTGTAACTTAGGGTTTTACACTATCTCCGTTCAGGGTCTTGATTGATTCAGGCTGCAATAGATGGCTGCGAAAACCTTTGTAACCGCACCACCGACGTACGAGCACTTGTCTGAACATCATCTTAATATCTGAAATTACCGCTAAGATATGACGTCGAAAATTAAGAATTATATCGATAATATTTCGCTGCAACTCTTGCGACCCGCGTGTAGACAAACATTTACAGAAAGACCATTAGAAGTTTTAGCACTTGCATCAAAAACTACACGAATTTTTCTATGTGACCCTGTGGTCTTGTAAACTCCGTGATGAGGTATATAATAATTAGGCCCATTCATAAGTGTCCCCTTATATATAGCCATGCGGCCCAAAGTAAGATATTCTCTCATGAAAGCAATGTATTCCATTTTTAATAAATTGTCCCGTTGAAAGCGCCGTTCTATGAAATCGCTTCAGCGCATTTTGATATGAATCACCAAGTGCCGGGTGATTATTCCCAAAGGGTAAACGAATAACACATCTACCTGCCATGTTTCGATGTGTAGTTTTCATAAATAAGTTCTCGCATTCTATGTCCGCGGGATCTGAGACAATGCTCTACGGAACATTCTCAGACTCTCAGAATTGGTTCACTAATTTGTCCAAAGTGACGTTAGTAACCAGTGACATCAACGACGAATGGACATTAGACTGTTCCCTTGTGTCCGCAGATACGGGACCCATTATTACCGTTACCAAAACGTAATAAATCTCTTGTGATCACATTGTTATATATATCTGCGCCGTGCAAGATATCTATCGGGCCAGGCAAATTAAATTTGTCATCCGCCAAAACAAGATATTTGAAACGATTTACTATATGCCGAGGAATAGAGATATTCGGTTGATCATTCGTGATCTTGTCAATAATAAGCGCTCTCATATGAATAATACCGGAATTGTTCCGGTCCGCGATTGTAATGTCGGTAAGACCCCTGGTTTTACATCTTTGGTTTTCCAACGCCGTCACTGGAATTTCCGTCATGGGACGTCCAAGGCAAAGCTTACGTACACAGTTTTCCGTAACAAAGGACGCCTGTGACGCGCTGTCTAAGAAGGCAACGTACCTTCTGATAACTCCCGCTAGAGTCACGAACCCGCGCAGTGGCAGTCGCCAAAATGACCGTGCTTAATCTCGAAGATACTGTAGACAGTAAGACTGCCCTAGAATTATCAAAATCATCGCTATTTGTCTCAACCACCGACGATTGAGTTCCCCTGGCCTCAATCCAAGCGACAAGAATTTTCTGGATGGATCAAGGTGTTATGCGAGCTTGAAGAACAAATTTTACAAAACATCGTGCAGAATCAATCCATGATATGATGCCCTTTAAAACAAGAAAAACAAAGATTCTTTGATTGTATAAATTTTTTACGATTAGAAAACGTTTCTCTTTTAAAACTGTTACATCTGAAAATTAAATGAGAAGTTTCATTACAAAATACGCACCTCCGAGTGAAATCGTTACCCGATACGTGAAATACCGTTCTAGGAGACCTTTTGTTAGGTATTCCCTGCTGATGATAAGTTGGATTGTTCGCAACTGTTACATTATCGAAAGCCTTGCACTGATTTTCCAAAAAACTTATGAGATCCGAAATTTTTGGAAATTCCTTTTGTGTATTCTGTACTTCAAAGCTTGTACGTAAATCGACAGTTAATTTTCATATAATTATATGCACCAAAATAAAATCCCAATGCTGGATGGGCAGATTCAAAGAACCTAACGCTTGAATATTTTCCTTCAAGGAGTCGACAAAATCTCTAAATTCTCGGATGTTAACTATCCGACGTAGTGACAATATAGTATATGCGATAAGTCTTGTATTGTGAAAACGTTCACATATCAAAGTGTAAGCCCCATGGTAATTAGATTCTGTTATCGACAAATGTTTAATGACTTTCAAGGCGTCCGTTTCTAGACATGGGAATAGATATTGAAGTTTTTCTATTTTACTTAATGAATTATTCTGGTGCACGGATTGCCGGAAAATGGAAACGAAGGTGGGGAAGTCATTAAATTTCCCTGAAAATCTCAAGAGACTTAACATTGGAAGGTATGTATCTTGATTTACAGCGGCAGTGTTATGTGTTACGTGAGTAATGTTAATATCCGCGCGGATAAATATTGTATTACCCACTAAATCTTATTATTTGTAACCGAGTGACATAAATAACGATAAACATAATATAAATATAATAATAATCATAGAAATACCCGAAAATAATGATGTGATTGCCGATATATCTCGGCTCGGAAAGGACCAAATGTTGCGCGTGGCAGAGGCCGGGAGAAACAGGATTCGGAAGGAAGTTCCACTCACCACAATAGCTCTACTGACCTAACGTAACCTAACTAACCTAACCTATCCTGTTGACCGGGGCGGTGCCTGCCCCACGAACGTACTGCTCTACTGACCTAACGTACCCTAACTAATCTAAATATCTCTAAAGCTTAAGCTAAAATTATGTAATAATTTTTGTTAACCAATCCTTGTAAACAAAAAGCAAGGAAAGAAAAATAAAGGCAACTAAAATTTAAAAAAAATAAAAAACCTAACTAACCTAACTTAACCTAACCAAAACTAACGTAACCTAACCTAGCCTGTTGACCGGGACGGTGCTTGCCTCACGAACGTCCAGCTCTACTGACCTAACCTAACCAAACCTAACCTAACCTAACCTAACCTAACCTAGCCTGTTGAACGGGGCCGGTGCCTGCCCCACGAACGTACTGCTCTACTGACCTAACGTAACATAACTAACCTAACCTAACCTGCTCTACTGACCTAACGTAACCTAACTAACCTAACCAAACCTAGCTTAACCTAACCTAACTTAGCCTGTAGACCAGGGCCGGTGCCTGCCCCACGAACGTACTGCTCTATTGACCTAAAGTAACCTAACTAACCTAACCTAACCTAACCTAACCTAACCTAACCTAACCTAACCTGTTGACCGGGGCGGTGCCTGCCCCACGAACGTACTGCTCTACTGACCGAACGTAACATAACTAACCTAACCTAACCTAACCTAACCTAACCTAGCTTGTTGACCGGGGCGGTGCCTGCCCCAAGAACGTACTGCTCTACTGACCTAACGTAACCTAACTAACCTAACCAAACCTAACTTAGCCTGTTGGTCGGGGCGGTGCCCGCCCCACGAACGTACTGCTCTACTGACCTAAAGTAACCTAACTAACCTAAATATCTCTAAAGCTTAAGCTAAAATTATGTAATTATTTTTGTTAACCAATCCTTGTAAACAAAAAGCAAGGAAAGAAAAATAAAGGCAACTAAAATTAAAAAAAAATAAAAAACCTAACTAACCTAACCTAACCTAACCTAACCTAACCTAGCCTGTTGACCGGGGCGGTGCCTGCCCCACGAACGTACTGCTCTACTCACCTAACGTAACCTAACTAACCTAAATATCTCTAAAGCTTAAGCTAAAATTATATAATTATTTTTGTTAACCAATCCTTGTAAACAAAAGGCAAGGAAAGAAAAATAAAGGCAACTAAAATTTAAAAAAAAAAAAAAAAACTTAAATAACCTAACCTAACCTAACCTAGCCTGTTAAACGGGGCCGGTGCCTGCCCCACGAACGTACTGCTTTACTGACCTAACGTAACCTAACTAACCTAAATATAGCTTAAGCTAAAATTATGTAATTATTTTTGTTAAACAATCCTTGTAAACAAAAAGCAAGTAAAGAAAATAAAGGCAACTAAAATTTAAAAAAAAAAAAAAAAACCTAAATAACCTAACCTAACCTAACCAAACCTAACGTAACCTAACATAGCCTATTGACCGGGGCGGTGCCTGCCCCACGAACGTACTGCTCTATTGACCTAAAGTAACCTAACTAACCTAACCTAACCTAACCTAACCTGTTGACCGGGGCGGTGCCTGCCCCACGAACGTAGTGCTCTACTGACCTAACGTAACATAACTAACCTAACCTAACCTAACCTTAGCTAACCTAACCTGCTCTACTGACCTAACGTAACCTAACTAACCTACCCTAACCTAGCTTAACCAAACCTAACTTAGCCTGTTGACCGGGGCCGGTGCCTGCCCCACGAACGTACTGCTCTACTGACCTAACGTAACCTAACTAACCTAAATATCTCTAAAGCTTAAGCTAAAATTATGTAATTATTTTTGTTAACCAATCGTTGTAAACAAAAAGCAAGGAAAGAAAAATAAAGGCAACTAAAATTAAAAAAAAAAAAAAAAACCTAACTAACCTAACGTAACCTAACCTAGCCTGTTGACCGGGGCGGTGCTTGCCTCACGAACGTCCTGCTCTACTGACCTAACGTAACCTAACTATCCTAACCTAACCTAACCTAACCTTACCTGTTGACCGGGGCGGTGCCTGACCCACGAACGTACTGCTCTACTGACCTAACGTAACATAACTAACCTAACCTAGCTTGTTGACCGGGGCGGTGCCTGCCCCACGAACGTACTGCTCTATTGACCTAAAGTAACCTAACTAACCTAACCTAACCTAACCTAACTTACCCTGTTGGCCGGGGCGGTGCCCGCCCCACGAACGTACTGCTCTACTGACCTAAAGTAACCTAACTAACCTAAATATCTCTAAAGCTTAAGCTTAAATTATGTAATTATTTTTGTTAACCAATCCTTGTAAACAAAAAGCAAGGAAAGAAAAATAAAGGCAACTAAAAAATTAAAAAAAAAAAAAAAACCTAATTAACCTAACCTAACCTAACCTAACCTAACCTAGCCTGTTGACCGGAGCGGTGCTTGCCTCACGAACGTCCTGCTCTACTGACCTAACGTAACCTAACTAACCTAACCTAAACTAACCTAACCTAACCTAACGTAACCTAACTAACCTAACCTAACCTAGCTTGTTGACCGGGGCGGTGCCTGCCCCACGAACGTACTGCTCTATTGACCTAAAGTAACCTAACTAACCTAACCTAACCTAACTTAGCCTGTTGACCGGGGCGGTGCCCGCCCCACGAACGTACTGCTCTACTGACCTAAAGTAACCTAACTAACCTAAATATCTCTAAAGCTTAAGCTTAAATTATGTAATTATTTTTGTTAACCAATCCTTGTAAACAAAAAGCAAGGAAAGAAAAATAAAGGCAACTAAAATATTAAAAAAAAAAAAAACCTAACTAACCTAACCTAACCTAACCTAACCTAACCTAGCTTGTTGACCGGGGCGGTGCCTGCCCCACGAACGTACTGCTCTACTGACCTAACGTAACCTAACTAACCTAAATATCTCTAAAGCTTAAGCTAAAATTATATAATTATTTTTGTTAACCAATCCTTGTAAACAAAAGGCAAGGAAAGAAAAATAAAGGCAACTAAAATTTAAAAAAAAAAAAAAAAACTTAACTAACCTAACCTAACCTAACCTAGCCTGTTAAACGGGGCCGGTGCCTGCCCCACGAACGTACTGCTTTACTGACCTAACGTAACCTAACTAACCTAAATATCTCTATAGCTTAAGCTAAAATTATGTAATTATTTTTGTTAAACAATCCTTGTAAACAAAAAGCAAGTAAAGAAAATAAAGGCAACTAAAATTTAAAAAAAAAAAAAAAACCTAAATAACCTAACCTAACCTAACCAAACCTAACGTAACCTAACATAGCCTATTGACCGGGGCGGTGCCTGCCCCACGAACGTACTGCTCTATTGACCTAAAGTAACCTAACTAACCTAACCTAACCTAACCTAACCTGTTGACCGGGGCGGTGCCTGCCCCACGAACGTAGTGCTCTACTGACCTAACGTAACATAACTAACCTAACCTAACCTAACCTTAGCTAACCTAACCTGCTCTACTGACCTAACGTAACCTAACTAACCTACCCTAACCTAGCTTAACCAAACCTAACTTAGCCTGTTGACCGGGGCCGGTGCCTGCCCCACGAACGTACTGCTCTACTGACCTAACGTAACCTAACTAACCTAAATATCTCTAAAGCTTAAGCTAAAATTATGTAATTATTTTTGTTAACCAATCGTTGTAAACAAAAAGCAAGGAAAGAAAAATAAAGGCAACTAAAATTAAAAAAAAAAAAAAAAACCTAACTAACCTAACGTAACCTAACCTAGCCTGTTGACCGGGGCGGTGCTTGCCTCACGAACGTCCTGCTCTACTGACCTAACGTAACCTAACTATCCTAACCTAACCTAACCTAACCTTACCTGTTGACCGGGGCGGTGCCTGACCCACGAACGTACTGCTCTACTGACCTAACGTAACATAACTAACCTAACCTAACCTAACCTAGCTTGTTGACCGGGGCGGTGCCTGCCCCACGAACGTACTGCTCTATTGACCTAAAGTAACCTAACTAACCTAACCTAACCTAACCTAACTTACCCTGTTGGCCGGGGCGGTGCCCGCCCCACGAACGTACTGCTCTACTGACCTAAAGTAACCTAACTAACCTAAATATCTCTAAAGCTTAAGCTTAAATTATGTAATTATTTTTGTTAACCAATCCTTGTAAACTTTTGTAACTTTTGCAAGGAAAGAAAAATAAAGGCAACTAAAAAATTAAAAAAAAAAAAAAAACCTAATTAACCTAACCTAACCTAACCTAACCTAACCTAGCCTGTTGACCGGAGCGGTGCTTGCCTCACGAACGTCCTGCTCTACTGACCTAACGTAACCTAACTAACCTAACCTAAACTAACCTAACCTAACCTAACGTAACCTAACTAACCTAACCTAACCTAGCTTGTTGACCGGGGCGGTGCCTGCCCCACGAACGTACTGCTCTATTGACCTAAAGTAACCTAACTAACCTAACCTAACCTAACTTACCCTGTTGGCCGGGGCGGTGCCCGCCCCACGAACGTACTGCTCTACTGACCTAAAGTAACCTAACTAACCTAAATATCTCTAAAGCTTAAGCTTAAATTATGTAATTATTTTTGTTAACCAATCCTTGTAAACAAAAAGCAAGGAAAGAAAAATAAAGGCAACTAAAATATTAAAAAAAAAAAAAACCTAACTAACCTAACCTAACCTAACCTAGCTTGTTGACCGGGGCGGTGCCTGCCCCACGAACGTACTGCTCTATTGACCTAAAGTAACCTAACTAACCTAACCTAACCTAACTTAGCCTGTTCACCGGGGCGGTGCCTGCCCCACGAACGTACTGCTCTACTGACCTAACGTAACCTAACTAACCTAAATATCTCTAAAGCTTAAGCTAAAATTATGTAATTATTTTTGTTAACCAATCGTTGTAAACAAAAAGCAAGGAAAGAAAAATAAAGGCAACTAAAATTAAAAAAAAAAAAAAAAACCTAACTAACCTAACGTAACCTAACCTAGCCTGTTGACCGGGGCGGTGCTTGCCTCACGAACGTCCTGCTCTACTGACCTAACGTAACCTAACTAACCTAACCTAACCTAACCTAACCTAACCTGTTGACCGGGGCGGTGCCTGACCCACGAACGTACTGCTCTACTGACCTAACGTAACATAACTAACCTAACCTAACCTAACCTAGCTTGTTGACCGGGGCGGTGCCTGCCCCACGAACGTACTGCTCTATTGACCTAAAGTAACCTAACTAACCTAACCTAACCTAACCTAACTTACCCTGTTGGCCGGGGCGGTGCCCGCCCCACGAACGTACTGCTCTACTGACCTAAAGTAACCTAACTAACCTAAATATCTCTAAAGCTTAAGCTTAAATTATGTAATTATTTTTGTTAACCAATCCTTGTAAACTTTTGTAACTTTTGCAAGGAAAGAAAAATAAAGTCAACTAAAATTAAAAAAAAAAAAAAAAACCTAACCTAACCTAACCTAACCTAACCTAGCCTGTTGACCGGAGCGGTGCTTGCCTCACGAACGTCCTGCTCTACTGACCTAACGTAACCTAACTAACCTAACCTAAACTAACCTAACCTAACCTAACGTAACCTAACTAACCTAACCTAACCTAGCTTGTTGACCGGGGCGGTGCCTGCCCCACGAACGTACTGCTCTATTGACCTAAAGTAACCTAACTAACCTAACCAAACCTAACTTAGCCTGTTGGTCGGGGCGGTGCCCGCCCCACGAACGTACTGCTCTACTGACCTAAAGTAACCTAACTAACCTAAATATCTCTAAAGCTTAAGCTAAAATTATGTAATTATTTTTGTTAACCAATCCTTGTAAACAAAAAGCAAGGAAAGAAAAATAAAGGCAACTAAAATTAAAAAAAAATAAAAAACCTAACTAACCTAACCTAACCTAACCTAACCTAACCTAGCCTGTTGACCGGGGCGGTGCCTGCCCCACGAACGTACTGCTCTACTCACCTAACGTAACCTAACTAACCTAAATATCTCTAAAGCTTAAGCTAAAATTATATAATTATTTTTGTTAACCAATCCTTGTAAACAAAAGGCAAGGAAAGAAAAATAAAGGCAACTAAAATTTAAAAAAAAAAAAAAAACTTAACTAACCTAACCTAACCTAACCTAGCCTGTTAAACGGGGCCGGTGCCTGCCCCACGAACGTACTGCTTTACTGACCTAACGTAACCTAACTAACCTAAATATAGCTTAAGCTAAAATTATGTAATTATTTTTGTTAACCAATCCTTGTAAACAAAAAGCAAGGAAAGAAAAATAAAGGCAACTAACATTAAAAAAAAAAAAAAAAACCTAACTAACCTAACTTAACCTAACCAAAACTAACGTAACCTAACCTAGCCTGTTGACCGGGACGGTGCTTGCCTCACGAACGTCCAGCTCTACTGACCTAACCTAACCAAACCTAACCTAACCTAACCTAACCTAACCTAGCCTGTTGAACGGGGCCGGTGCCTGCCCCACGAACGTACTGCTCTACTGACCTAACGTAACATAACTAACCTAACCTAACCTGCTCTACTGACCTAACGTAACCTAACTAACCTAACCAAACCTAGCTTAACCTAACCTAACTTAGCCTGTAGACCAGGGCCGGTGCCTGCCCCACGAACGTACTGCTCTATTGACCTAAAGTAACCTAACTAACCTAACCTAACCTAACCTAACCTAACCTAACCTAACCTAACCTGTTGACCGGGGCGGTGCCTGCCCCACGAACGTACTGCTCTACTGACCGAACGTAACATAACTAACCTAACCTAACCAAACCTAACCTAACCTAACCTAACCTAGCTTGTTGACCGGGGCGGTGCCTGCCCCACGAACGTACTGCTCTATTGACCTAAAGTAACCTAACTAACCTAACCAAACCTAACTTAGCCTGTTGGTCGGGGCGGTGCCCGCCCCACGAACGTACTGCTCTACTGACCTAAAGTAACCTAACTAACCTAAATATCTCTAAAGCTTAAGCTAAAATTATGTAATTATTTTTGTTAACCAATCCTTGTAAACAAAAAGCAAGGAAAGAAAAATAAAGGCAACTAAAATTAAAAAAAAATAAAAAACCTAACTAACCTAACCTAACCTAACCTAACCTAACCTAGCCTGTTGACCGGGGCGGTGCCTGCCCCACGAACGTACTGCTCTACTCACCTAACGTAACCTAACTAACCTAAATATCTCTAAAGCTTAAGCTAAAATTATATAATTATTTTTGTTAACCAATCCTTGTAAACAAAAGGCAAGGAAAGAAAAATAAAGGCAACTAAAATTTAAAAAAAAAAAAAAAAACTTAAATAACCTAACCTAACCTAACCTAGCCTGTTAAACGGGGCCGGTGCCTGCCCCACGAACGTACTGCTTTACTGACCTAACGTAACCTAACTAACCTAAATATAGCTTAAGCTAAAATTATGTAATTATTTTTGTTAAACAATCCTTGTAAACAAAAAGCAAGTAAAGAAAATAAAGGCAACTAAAATTTAAAAAAAAAAAAAAAAACCTAACTAACCTAACTTAACCTAACCAAACCTAACGTAACCTAACTAGCCTATTGACCGGGACGGTGCTTGCCTCACGAACGTCCTGCTCTACTGACCTAACGTAAGCTAACTAACCTAACCTAACCTAACCTAACCTGTTGACCGGGGCGGTGCCTGCCCCACGAACGTAGTGCTCTACTGACCTAACGTAACATAACTAACCTAACCTAACCTAACCTTAGCTAACCTAACCTGCTCTACTGACCTAACGTAACCTAACTAACCTACCCTAACCTAGCTTAACCAAACCTAACTTAGCCTGTTGACCGGGGCGGTGCCTGCCCCACGAACGTACTGCTCTACTGACCTAAAGTAACCTAACTAACCTAACCTAACCTAACCTAGCTTGTTGACCGGGGCGGTGCCTGCCCCACGAACGTACTGCTCTACTGACCTAACGTAACCTAACTAACCTAACCTAACCTAACCTAACCTAGCTTGTTGACCGGGGCGGTGCTTGCCCCACGAACATACTGCTCTACTGATCTAACGTAACCTAACTAACCTAAATATCTCTATAGCTTTAGCTTAAATTATGTAATTATTTTTGTTAACCAATCCTTGTAAACAAAAAGCAAGGAAAGAAAAATAAAGGCAACTAAAATTTAAAAAAAAAAAAAAAAACCTAACTAGCATATTGACCGAGGCGGTGCTTGCATCACGAACGCCCTGCTCTACTGACCTAACGTAAGCTAACTAACCTATACTAACCTAACCTAACCTAACCTAACCTAACTTGTTGACCGGGGCGGTGCCTGCCGCACGAACGTACTGCTCTATTGACCTAAAGTAACCTAACTAACCTAACCTAACCTGTTGACCGGGGCGGTGCCTGCCCCACGAACGTACTGCTCTACTGACCTAACGTAACATAACTAACCTAACCTAACCTAACCTTAGCTAACCTAACCTGCTCTACTAACCTAACGTAACCTAACTAACCTAACCTAACCTAGCTTAACCTAACCTAACTTAGCCTGTTGACCGAGGCCGGTGCCTGCCCCACGAACGTACTGCTCTACTGACCTAACGTAAGCTAACTAACCTATCCTAACCTAACCTAACCTAACCTAACCTAACCTAACCTAACCTAACCTAACCTAACCTAACCTAACCTAACCTAACCTGTTGACCGGGGCGGTGCCTGCCCCACGAACGTACTGCTCTACTGACCTAACGTAACATAACTAACCTAACCTAACCTAACCTTAGCTAACCTAACCTGCTCTACTAACCTAACGTAACCTAACTAACCTAACCTAACCTAGCTTAACCTAACCTAACTTAGCCTGTTGACCGAGGCCGGTGCCTGCCCACGAACGTACTGCTCTACTGACCTAACGTAAGCTAACTAACCTATCCTAACCTAACCTAACCTAACCTAACCTAACCTAACCTAACCTAACCTAACCTAACCTAACCTAACCTAACCTAACCTAACCTAACCTAACCTGTTGACCGGGGCGGTGCCTGCCCCACGAACGTACTGCTCTATTGACCTAAAGTAACCTAACTAACCTAACCTAACCTGTTGACCGGGGCGGTGCCTGCCCCACGAACGTACTGCTCTACTGACCTAACGTAACATAACTAACCTAACCTAACCTAACCTTAGCTAACCTAACCTGCTCTACTAACCTAACGTAACCTAACTAACCTAACCTAACCTAGCTTAACCTAACCTAACTTAGCCTGTTGACCGAGGCCGGTGCCTGCCCCACGAACGTACTGCTCTACTGACCTAACGTAAGCTAACTAACCTATCCTAACCTAACCTAACCTAACCTAACCTAACCTAACCTAACCTAACCTAACCTAACCTAACCTAACCTAACCTAACCTAACCTAACCTAACCTGTTGACCGGTGCGGTGCCTGCCCCACGAACGTACTGCTCTATTGACCTAAAGTAACCTATCTAACCTAACCTAACCTGTTGACCGGGGCGGTGCCTGCCCCACGAACGTACTGCTCTACTGACCTAACGTAACATAACTAACCTAACCTAACCTAACCTTAGCTAACCTAACCTGCTCTACTAACCTAACGTAACCTAACTAACCTAACCTAACCTAGCTTAACCTAACCTAACTTAGCCTGTTGACCGAGGCCGGTGCCTGCCCCACGAACGTACTGCTCTACTGACCTAACGTAAGCTAACTAACCTATCCTAACCTAACCTAACCTAACCTAACCTAACCTAACCTAACCTAACCTAACCTAACCTAACCTAACCTAACCTGTTGACCGGGGCGGTGCCTGCCCCACGAACGTACTGCTCTATTGACCTAAAGTAACCTATCTAACCTAACCTAACCTGTTGACCGGGGCGGTGCCTGCCCCACGAACGTACTGCTCTACTGACCTAACGTAACATAACTAACCTAACCTAACCTAACCTAACCTAGCCTGTTGACCGGGGCGGTGCTTGCCTCACGAACGTCCTGCTCTACTGACCTAACGTAACCTAACTAACCTAACCTAACCTTACCTAGCCTGTTGACCGGTGCGGTGCGTGCCCCACGAACGTACTGCTCTACTGATCTAACGTAACCTAACTAACCTAACCTAACCTAACTTAGTCTGTTGGCCGGGGCGGTGCCCGCCCCACGACCGTACTGCTCTATTGACCTAAAGTAACCTAACTAACCTAAATATCTCTAAAGCTTAATCTAAAATTATGTAATTATTTTTGTTAACCAATCCATGTAAACAAAAAGCAAGGAAAGAAAAATAAAGGCAACTAAAATTTAAAAAAAATAAAAAACCTAACTAACCTAACCTAACCTAACCTAGCCTATTGACCGGGGCGGTGCTTGCCTTACGAACGTCCTGCTCTACTGACCTAACGTAACCTAACTAACCTAACCTAACCTTACCTAACCTAACCAAACCTAACCTAACCAAACCTAACCTAACCTTACCTAACCTAAACTAACCTAACCTAGCCTATCGAGACTATCAAACGAGCTTATAGGAACAAAAAACTAACCATCGCTATATCTCTTGACATAAAAGGTGCATTTGACAATGCCTGGTAGCCTTTCCTGTTATCACAATTAAAGAAGAAAAAATGCCCTCGAAATCTTTATTGCATGGTATTGAGCTACTTAAATAAAAGACGAGTCACCCTAACGCACTTCGATTGCACAAAAACTAAGGAGACCAACAAAGGTTGCATTCAGAGGTCTGCATGCGGCCCAAGTTTTTGGAATATAATCATCGATGACCTCTTGCAAATACATTTCGGGGAAGGCGTAGAAATTCGAGCATTTGCAGATGACTTGTTTCTTATCATAACAAGCGATAATTCTCATGATTTAGAAGAGAAATCGAATAACGCCATAAGTGTCATAACGGAATGGGAATCTAAAGCGAAACTCCACTTCTCTGAGGAAAAAACAAAAGCTATGTACATCACGAGAAGGAAAGATCCACCACCAACTATCAAAATGAGACAGAATGTATTGGAATTTGTCGATGACTTCAAACTACTGGGAGTAATAATTGATAAAAATTTAAATTGGTCCAAACACGTAGACGAAACGTGTAAAAAAGCATCAAAAATGACTAACAAAATTATACGTGCAGCAAAACCTACATGGGGAGCATCTCCCATGGTAATTAATCAAATATATAAAGGAGCAATTGAGCCTCTGATTACATACGCAGCACCAGTTTGGGCAGAAGCAGCAGGCAAGAAATATAACGTCAAAAAGCTAAATGCAGTCCAGAGGCAAATAGCCATTCGATGTTGTAAATGATACAGGACGATATCTTTAACATCAGCGCAAGTCCTGTGCGGGATAATTCCTTTAGATATTAAAATTAAAGAAATATCTGAACTATATCGCGTCAAAAGGGAAAAAATTTTAATGGACTTACCGAAAGATAGAAAATATCAAGGGTCGATAGAATATTTTCAACTACCACACCCAGCTGATAGAATAGCAGTCCACTGCAAAATACTTGGGGAGAATCTACCTGCAAATCTGGACTCTGAAGTCACGATATACACGGATGGCAGCTTATTAGAAGGGAAAGTGGGAGCTGCCTTCGTCCCTTTTGAAGAAGACAGAGAGCTGCCAGGACGAAAATATAAGCTAGAAAATTATTGCTCTGTTTTTCAAGCGGAACTATTTGCAATTAAAGAAGCATTAGTGTACGTTATGTGCAAACCGCCTACCCGCTGGAAAAATATATCTATATTGACCGATTGCCAATCTTGTCTAGCAGCAATCCAAGACACTAAAGCTGTAAACCCAATTGTATTTGAAATAAGAGGAAAGCTAACGGAACTGCTACATAGACAACAACACGTGCAAATAGGATGGATCAAAGCACATATAGGCATCCCTGGAAACGAGCTTGCAGATAGCAAAGCTAAAGAGGCTACCCTAAAAAAGACGAAGCCCGATTATGACCTTTTCCCGCTAAGCTTCGCCAAAAAGAGAATCAAAGAAAGAATGATAGGAGAATGGAACAAACGATATATTTTATCAACGACAGGAAGCACTACAAAACTATTTTTTCCTGACGTTAAAAGTGCTATATCGTTCCACAAAGTCTATCAAACTAACTATGAACTAACGCAAGCAATGACAGGACACGGATGCTTCAACAGCTACCTGCATCGTTTCAAGCTGGTTGATGACGATACCTGCCCGTGCGATGATAAAACCACTCAGACCATTACACACCTACTGAAGGAATGCCCGTTCTTTAGCTACGATAGACATCAAATGGATGCAGTGTGTCGCAGACACAGTGTAGACATGGACGAGATATCAGGGATGATGGACCATAGATGTGTAACACCCAAGTTTATGCTGTACATGAAAAATATAGTTCATACAATTAAGGAAATCAATCTAAAAAGAATGCAAAAGTGAAAAAACATTTTTAATTTTATTTTGTTAATATTTAACACTATTATTTTTACTATTACTACACTTGTATTTTATTATCTTTAATGTTTTCTTTATGTTTATAATTATCTGTATTTATTTATTATTTAACTATATTAATTACTATGTCTGCAATATCTATTTAAGCTAAAATATTGATATTATATTTGTTAAACAATCCTTGTAAACAAAAAGCAAGGAAAGAAAAATAAAGGCAACTAAAACTTAAAAAAAAAAAAAACCTAACCTAACCTAACCTAGCATGTTAACCGGGGCCGGTGCCTGCCCCACGAACGTACTGCTCTACTGACCTAACGTAACCTATTTAACCTAACCTAACCTAACCTAACCTAACCTAGCCTGATGACCGGGGCGGTGCCTGCCCCACGAACGTACTACTCTACTGACCTAACGTAACCTAAATATCTCTAAAGCTTAAGCTCTCGCGCTGAGAATCGCTTGTCGATATTTGCTCTGAAGCTATGTATTCTGGTCTGTCTTACCTTAAAAGGTTGCTTCGGATCGAAATAATAAATTGAAGATCAGTTAATTAAGGTTATATAGGGTGTCCCAGCGGTAAAATTTGTAATTGCTCGTAAACCATCAGAGTAAGATAAGTGGGAAGAGTATTGTTTGACGAGCGTGATTTACTGATTTTCCACTCGCAATGAGTCACTGGTCAAGAGCGTATCACGCGTTCGCGGTTGAGCAATATTTAAAGTGCGGTGATTCATTGGTTTGTGCGCGTCGCGCTTTTTGTACTCACATATTCGACGAGTAAGTGATGATCTGAGCACACAACTTATCTGGTGTTATGTTCAAAAGTTCAGACAAGAAGGGACAATGGTTAACCAAACCCCTCCAGGACCATTAACATCTGGCTCAAGTTCGACGCGAAATTATGTGCAATCCGCGTAAATCGATAAGGAAGATTGCAGCCTTTACTGGAATAAAAAAATCAGCAGTGCACGTTATTTTGAAAAAGAAACTACAGTTTCACCCATACACACTGCAAATCGTGCAGTTTCTCAACGAAAATGACTATTCTTACCTGAAACCTTAGCGACAACGATGCTGGAATGTTTTGGAATAGCTTGGAACCATATTGTTTACTGACGAAACACATTTTCATATCGATGGCTATGTTAATAAACAGAACATAAAATACTGCTGCCCACGTTTGCATTGTCCAAAAATGACAATGTGGTGCGCAATTTCTGGCCGAGAGATAATTGCCCCTTATTTTTTTAACCAGCGAGAGACAGTCACTGCTGACGCGTATTGGCGGTACAGGAAGTACGTAAGTCGCCTTTTTGTCACCGATCGGGTAATTCGCACTCAGTTCCTGGTGGACACAGGCGCCGACCTGTGCGTCTACCCACGGAAGCTGGTCCAGGGACGCCCTGCAAAACAATTGTATGAGCTCTCCGCAGCGAATTGAAGCACCATCGCCACCTACGGCAGCCTGACACTCAGCCTTGACTTGGGCCTTCGGCGTGACTTCACTTGGAGCTTCGTAATTGCTGATGTCTCTAGGCCTTTTATCGGTGTGGATTTTCTGGCAAGGTATGACCTACTGGTTGACGTCCGGAATGGACGGCTACTAGACCAGGTAACGAACCTGACAGCAGCTGGCAGACGAAGCACACATGAAATTGCCTCCATAAAAACTGTCGCCGGTACGTCTCCATATCATATCCTTCTACAGAAGTTTCCGGATCTCACTCGCCCAGATGGCACAGTGAAGGAGACCCGCCATTCCACTACCCACCACATTAGGACAACTCCTGGTCCCCCAGTAGCGGAACGACCACGACGCCTCGCCCCCGGAAAGTTCAAGGTAGCTAAGAAAGAGTTCGAGACAATGGTCCGTCTCGGGATCGCTCGTCCTTCAGAGAGCTGCTGGGCTTCACCGTTACATATGGCGCCTAAAAAAGATAACCAGTGGCGACCGTGCGGTGACTACCGGAGCCTCAACGCCAGAACCATCCCGGACTGTTACCCCGTGCGCCATATCCAGGACTTTGCTCAGACACTAAGAGGCACCAACATCTTCTCCACCATCGACCTGGTACGGGCGTATAATCAAATCCCAGTGGCACCTGAGGACATCTCGAAGACGGCCATATCGACACCATTCGGGCTATTTGAATTCCCGTTCATGAGTTTTGGCCTCCGAAACGCTGCCCAGACCTTCCAACGCTTCATAGACGAAGTCATCCGAGGACTTGACTTCTGCTACGCATACATCGATGACATACTAATTGCCTCAGCATCAGAGGAAGAACATATGACCCACCTCGAAATCCTATTCCAGCGCCTGCAGGAATACGGGGTGGTCATTAACGCAGGCAAATGTCACTTTGGTGCACCGGAAGTCAAGTTCCTAGGGTACCTTGTGTCCAGCGAGGGCACTTACCCACTGCCAGAGAAGGTGGAAGCTATAAGAAGCTATGGCAGACCGGAGACCATCAAAGATCTCCGCCGGTTCCTGGGTGCGCTAAACTTCTACAGAAGGTTCCTACCCAGGGCCGCAGAAACGCAAGCGCCACTCAATGACTTCCTGAAAGGAAGCCTAAAAGGGAAACAGCTAGTTCCGTGGACAGCAACGTCCATCGAAGCCTTTGAGATGTGCAAAGAAGGCCTCGCCCAGGCAGCGCTGCTTGCTCATCCAAAGTGTGATGCTCCATTATCCATCATTACCGATGCTTCGGATACCACAGCCGGTGCTGCACTCCATCAGCTCGTCAATAGAAACTGGGAACCACTGGCTTTCTTTTCAAAAAAATTCAGTGCTGCCGAGCGGAAATATGGTGCTTATGACAGAGAACTCCTGGCCATCTACCTGGCCGTTAAACACTTCAGGCACATGGTGGAAGCCAGGACATTCACCATCTTTACTGACCACAAACCAATTGTCTATGCCTTTCAGCAGAAAGCAGATAAATGCTCGCCAAGGCAATTCAGACATTTAGATTTTATCAGCCAATTCACCACCGACATACGCCATGTAGCGGGCAAGGATAATATTGTCGCAGACGCCCTATCCAGGGTCGAGTCCATCGACACTCCCCTGGATTACGCAGCATTGGCGGCTGATCAGGCGGACGACCATGAGTTGCAAAGATATCTACAGGAAGGATCCGTCCTGCAACTAAAGAAGGTACGGATTCCTGGCACCAACGCAGACCTTTTCTGCGACGTTTCCATGATGACAGCCAGGCCCTTTGTCACAAGTAGATTCCGACAGGCAGCTTTTAATACGGTCCATCAACTGTCTCACCCTGGCAGCAATGCAACGGCCAAGCTCATGACGCAACGTTATGTCTGGCCATCCATCAAAGCCGATTCCAGGAAATGGACCCGTAACTGCCTACAATGCCAACGTAACAAAGTTACCCGCCATGTCTCTGCACCACTTGGAACCTTCCGGCCACCATCAGCAAGATTTGAGCACGTCCACATAGACATAGTTGTCCTTCCTGTATCAGAAGGCTACAGATGCTGCCTCACACGTGTGGACCGCTTCACAAGATGGCCCGAAGCCTTCCCGGTGAAGGATCAAGAGGCCGAAACAGTTCATAATTCGTGTGGTACCCACTTGTCTAACATTTCCACTATCGTCTTCATTTACAACGTTCTTTGTTCTTTCTCGAGGCCCATTTTCGAGATTTATATTGCAGGTACGAAATTTTTCAAATCGTAAATCTCTGGCTAGCAAACCCTTTTCCGAACGTCTTGTTGATATTTCTACCTGCCATAGCTGCATTGCGTCCCAACTTGAATTCGTACAAAAAAATGACGCTCATTTCTTTAGGCGACACCATTGTGTTTAAGGGTGTAAAAAAATATACAATATTAAAAATAACTTCACGTTGTAAGATAATTAAACTACTATTATTATTATTATAACTTAATAACAATAATATTATTTTTTGCTTAATAAGGATTTGCTTTCTTGTCTTGTTTATTCCTAAATTATTCTTATTACACACTATTTTGACTTTTAATTTTTCTAAAATAAGACTTTGAGGGCGGCCTTCGACCCTCTTGATTTTGCAGTCACAGGCGAGCGCCTGCGCTGTCTAGAAATATTATAAACACGTTCGCTACTTTGGCAAATATGTCGAATTTTTTCTTACTAACATATTCCTTATCTCTTATCTCATGTACATGTACAGATCTAATATCATATCCAATAGCGATAGTTAAAAGTCATAGATAAAAAATTAGGAAGTACCATATAATTAAGGCATTCAATATTCGATGTAAAATGACTTAAACTGATAAATAATTTAATATTTATCAGTAATCGATAATATTTATGTTAATGTTGCTACTCTACCTATTTATTGATTTCTACTTTTGGTTGATTGATTGATGAGAGGAAACGGATGAGATGTGGTACTGGAAACACATGTTGCGCATATCGTGGATGGCGAGGCACACGAATGTCTCCATTCTGCAAAAACTGAAGATAAAAGACAACCTAGATGAATCCCTCAATTTTTCCATATTTCTGGCAAAACAAAATTTGATCCGCACACATTACACTTTAAACTGAATTTAGAAATAAAACCTTACGTTCTTTCACATATTCGTTCCTGTGCATCCAAACATCGATTTGTGGGAGTAAATTTGATTAATTTGAGAAAAGAATTGGTGTATGTCGACCGCTCTTTTGCCATCGAATTTTGGAAGTTCACACGAGTCCACACGTTCAATGCTCAGTTCGGGAACATCCTGAAAATAATTTATAATATTATTATTGTTGTTATTAGTATTTAGATATCAGTATTTTTATGTCTAAAATATTAAAATACGTGTTTATTCATTAATATGACTATAACAAATACATTTGTATCAATCAGACAGGTCTGTCGTGTATTATTCTTTTAATAAAATTATTTATCTTTAAGGATATGTATTTTCTATAGAAAAAAAATTATCTGCACTACATAATACATGTATATTGAACTATGTAATTTATATTGTTAAATCAAATAGATGATTGTTATAGGAATGGTAAAAATTATCAACTTACGTTACGATTTGTTGAATTTTTTTTCCAAGAAGTTTATAACCATTTAAAATTTTGTTGGAACATTTCCTTAAGCGGGTCAATGGATACTTTTTGACCTTAAGCATCTTGAATGACGGGAGGTAGTAATTTCAGAACAATAATGTGTATAATAATATATTATTGATTTTTAATGAGAACCAAACACAAAATTTGACAGTTTTGTAAATTCTCGGCAACGTTGTCAATTAGAATATTGTCATGCGTGCTGGCCGCGCATGCGCTGTCATGTAGGAAGGTGTCACGTGAATTTGACGCATGTTTAATATTATAATCTGTTTTCGTATAAAAACAGCTCAAAACCGTACAATTTACAAAAATAAGCAATTTGTATCGAGAATAAGTATAATATTCATTCATATTGTAGTAAAAATTTGTATTAAAATATGTTTTATAAGCAAATTTAATTTAAATCTATCGGAGCGTAGATTTCACGACCGCCGTGGCCGTGTCGAACGAAATATTAACACTGTGAGAGATTATTAATAATAACGTATTTCAAAAGACTAGAAATATATTATTTAAAAAATGATAATTATGTTTTTGATATTAAACTTTGTTTTAAATAGTAGATGAAGCCTTAAATAATGTGATTAAATTATTTTAAAACGTATGTTTTTACTACAAAAAAATATTTTAAAAACGTCAAAAATTGATCAAATGTACTGCAAATTGAATTTTTTTTTTAAATATTTTGCTAATTTAGTTTCTTACAGATTTATCTCCGTAATCTTGACTTCAAGATTATAAGAAAATATATTTCGTTTATACATTAATTTAGCGTATTAACTCAATTTAATAGCACGCGGAAAATGCTTTTAATAGTCGCGGTCTTTCTTATAATATCTGTATCGTCTTAATTATGGCAAATAACACTCAGTTTATTAGTTTTATATTAATGTAAAGGTCCAATCTGAGTAATAGTTGAAAAAAAAGTTAAATCTATTGAATAATTTTTGATATAAATGAATAATAAAAACACACATTTTCTAAACGCTAAAATTTTAAATTATTATTGCAAGTCGCGCCTTAATGTTATTTGTACGCTTAATATCTAAATTTGGCCAACGTGATCGATCTAATGGTTAAGAATATTCCACGCTATGTTCGTAATAATCTTAGTTCTTTTAAACCCGCGTCTACAACAATCAAACGTGTACATTTCAAAATATCAAAATATAGCCTTTCTAATACCTACTTAACAATTGTTAAAATAAGTATACCGACTTCCTGGTACGCGGTTAAACAACTATTCTTGTTTCAAATTATATTTCTAAATGCAAAATCAGGAGTCTGTTCATCCACGTAGTGTAATTTGTCACGTCCCTTGATTCGCGATTATACCCGAACGACAATGTTATTCTCATATTTTATTTATACAAAATTATGTTTAACGATGCGGATTTTACACTATTTATTTATTTTATAAACAATATCGTCTAAATGGCGTCCATTTCTCTCAAGACACTCTCGCAATCAGACTCTTAAATTTGCGAACACGCGAGAGCAAAGCATTGGTTCAATGGCAACAACTTCACGGCGCATATTTTCTTGTAGGGCCTGAATTGTTCGAGGATTGTTGCTGTAATCTCTCAACTTCAAATATCCCCAGAAAAAATGGTCGCATGGTGTAAGGTCCGGTAACCGAGGTGCCCAGGGTATGTCTCTGTACTTGCTGATTAATTTATTGGGAAAAATTTCCCTCACATTCTCCATTGAAACTTTAGCTGTATATGGAGTGGCCCCGTCTTGCTGAAATTGTATTCTATTGTTGAACCCGAGAAATAACTGCAGTTGCGGTACCAAAATCTTTTCGATCATTCGACAATACGCGTCAGCAGTGACTGTCTCTCGCTGGTTAAAAAAATAAGGGCCAATTATCTCTCGGCCAGAAATTGCACACCACACTGTCATTTTTGAACAATGCAAATGTTTCGGATGGCGTTCCCTTGGGTTATCGGGGCACCAGTATCTCATGTTCTATTTGTTAACATAGCCATCAATATGAAAATGTGTTTCGTCAGTAAACAATATGTTTCCAAGCGTTCGTGTTATTCCAAAGCATTCCAGCATCGTTCTCGCTAAGGTTTCAGGTAAAGAATATTCATTTTCGTTGAGAAACTGTACGATTTGCAGTGTGTATAATTGATACTGTAGTTTCTTTTTCAAAATAACATGCACTGCTGATTTTTTTATTCCAGTAAAGGCTGCAATCTTCCTTATCGATTTACGCGGATTGCACATAATTTCACGTCGAACTTGAGCCAGATGTTAATGGTCCCGGAGGAGTTTGGTTAACCATTGTCCCTTCTTGTCTGAACATAACGCCAGATAAGTTGTGTGCTCGGCCTATCACTTACTCGTCGAATATGTGAGTACAAAAAGCGCGACGCGCACGAACCAATGAATCACCGCACTTAAAATATTGCTCAACCGCGAACGCGTGGCACGCTCTTGACCAGTGACTCATTGCGAGTGGCAAATCAGCAAATCACGCTCATCAAAAAATACTCTTCTCACTTATCTTACTCTGATAGTTTACGAGCAATTACAAATTTTACCGTTGGGACACCCTATATAACCTTAATTTACTGTTATTCAATTTATTACTTCTATCCGACGTAACCTTTTAAGGTAAGACAGACCAGAATACATCGCTTCAGAGCAAATATTGACAAGCGATTCTCAGCGCGAGCTAATTATCAATATAAGTTGAGTATGAAATTATACTGGGCTGAAATGTAAGAGTGGAAAGGAAATTATACATAGGTCACCAACCTTGTCGCAGACTTGTCGTCGTGACTGGCCGCTTTATAGCATCGCCTAGCTGTTCAAAGAGTATATGAACATGTGAAACGACATGTGACATGCTCAGTGCCTGCCTCACTAGCGAGCTTATAAGCGAGCTCCCCGGTCCCCAAATTAAGGTATCCGTGCGCCTGTTGCTTCAGGTTAACAGATTCTTAACCCTCGAGCCCTTTGCACCCACGCATTCAAAAAGTTAAAGATGATGATGATGATTCAAAGTTTTGATTCGGCCTATGCAACAGTGAACTATATCATTTGTTATGACTCATTCAAGATGCATGGCCAAGGTCCTTGTATCTCTGTATTGTTCTGTATCGGTAGGGAATTGGCAATCTTTTACCGCATCCACCATTGAAGATAATTAATTATGATCGCTCGTAGACCACGACAGTACGAGTCTCAGGAAAAGTGCCGTAATTCCTCTCGGCGCGTTTGAGATAATACGTCAAGTGATGGCGGTGTCGGAAGGATATTTTAGTTTATATGTTGGGTGATCCTCGGTGTCTCGCGCAATGAATTTCGAATGGAGTCAGGAACAATCCAATTAAATTATTAATACCACGTAAGTCCATGCAAACTGATGCCTCTTGATATAAGTCTCCCTTTCGTCCTTTCGTTATAATCTCTTGGCATTCAATTTCGAGACTCATCTCTCATCCGAAGTAGGACATTATAGTACTCTGTGGCATCCTATCCTCTAAGATCCGTTCCGTCCACTCACGTCTCGGCTAAGGTGTGAAGCAACAGCATTCAATCGGCAGACTCTTTTGTCTTTAGTGCCGATAGCGCCTCTTGGGTGGCTAGCCAATGTATGCGATTCAGTCATCACAACCGAAGTATATGATCATGACCAGCATGATTTCCATAAGTAATGCACAGAACAGTCCATCCACAGCAACCATAGACCACTCCGACCTACAATTCTTCTGCATCACTTTGATACTCGTTACATTGAACACAGGAGAGTAAGGGTTCTCAATAATTTAAGTTTGGAGTGGTTATTAGTATAATGTCAAATTACAATCTCCATTTCATTTTATACGGAATATCAGTAATAAAGAGCAGTATGATTTCCATACGCATGCAAACGTGCAATTTCTAAGTAAATAGGTAATTATTTAATACGGCCCCGGATTGAATGTGCAAGGCCCCCCGTTTCACGCCGGGCCAGTAGGAGAGAGCATCCAGACCCCGCGCCACCCCGATGCGATCCGGCGCGGTCGCCGCCTGGCGGCAATGGCCCGCAACTCTAGGTCATTTTTGCCTCGCTGCGTCCAGACCGGCAGATGTACAATTACGCTTGGTTTTTCGTTCCTTAAAAATACAATTTTTAACCTAGAGGCATCGCGAGTATTTTATTTTATATCCCTTAACCTACCTCGCGATGCCTTATACATTTCAAGCTGGGGCGATTTCTTGTTGATTTTTTATTACACCTCAAATTTTGCAATATCTATTTTAGGCTTTAAATGATTATTTAGGTGTATAATATTATCTCCGAGCGATCGCCCCCTTCATGATCTCTTTGATGCATATTTTATATTTATTGTACATATTCGATTCACTTAACTGGCTGGAAACCGTAGCCCGAGCGGGCGAAGCCTAGCACCGGCCGGGGCCCCCCTTCACTTGGCAGCCGCAGAGCGCAGTGGTGGCAGCTTTCCAATGGCGTGGAGTGGTGTTCCTGCACACGATAAAGATTGTGCCGCGGCCCTACGAGACATTTTAACTAAGCGGCACAATAATAATAGGCAAAGTATAGGCGTGTGCGTGGAAGCCTGAATTAATTAAACGGGACAGAAATTAATGAACTATTCAATATATTTAACCAACTAAAAGAAGTAAGCGCTCAGTTGGGATAGTACGGAATAATTAATCCTTTAATAATTCACAACCATATTTCTTTCTATGTGATCTGAATTATACACTAGTATTTGTTAGTGGTTTTAATTATATATATATATATATAAGCATGCTAGAATAAAACTTAACGATTCTGGGCGGGTATGGTTCACAGCATCTGCTCTAGATTTAGCTCTCTGGGACTCGGCATCACAAAACTCGCGGTTTTAAATGGTTATTTGGGATTATTTGGGCTAGGTGCTGATTTGCAAGGATGGCATTTTCAGCTTGCTCGTTCGACCACGGAGTAAATCTCGAAAAGGAAATCAGATTACGTACCCCGAAAAGCTTTCCCGTGACTCTCTTACCGAATACTCACTTCGCCGGCTCTAAGAACGACTGTCCTGAGACGTACCCCACAACCCCCGATCACAGCTCCTCCCGCCCGTCACCCCATGACCCGCCGCCCCCCCGCCACCCATCACCCTCCCTAGACACCCGCAAGATTTGTATTTTATATCCATGACTCTACTTGAATCATCACAGTAATTTACTAACGAGTTTTATTCCTAGGTCTTTAACATCGCTTTTATTTTCTAGCTAAGTGCTGTCTATTGTGTAAGTAAAATGAATGTTGTTAAATTTTATTGAGAATGTTATTTGAAAACATTTTTTAGCATTCAGGAGGAATTTGTTCACCATACGGTAGGCTGCAACGCGGGTGATATCATTTTGGATTTTATGGCAGTCATGTGGAAGTTCACTTTGGCAAAGATCTTCATATCATCCGCGTAAAGAAGAAAGTTGGCAAATTAAAGGCATGTGTGTATGTAATTAATATAGATTGTAAATAGTAGTGGACCAAGCAAACTTCTTTGAGGTATTCCGGAAGAGATGCGAGCTCAATCTGATTTAAAACCGCCGACGACCACCGCTTGATATCTGTTACTGACGTAGGAAATAAGCCATCTTAGTAGGTCTCCATGGATTCCTATTTTTATCAACTTGTCAATTAATATTTGATGGTCGACCTTATCAAAGGCTTTACATTTTTTCGGTGATCCATTGCGGAGAGCACATAATACGTAAAGGTGGACATATTAGTAACGGTGAAACGTCCCGCGAAGAATCCACGTTGTTGTGGGCTTACATGAGACTTAATGATTCTGAAAACCTGGCTATAAACATTTTTTTCAAATAGTTAGCTGAATATTGATAGTTTTGATATAGGCATGCAGTTAGTTACATTATTTTTTGACCTGATTTAAAGATAGAGATAATTTATCAATTTTTCCACTGGAACAATACCTTCATCGAGAGATTTAGTGAATAAGTAAGCAGAGCGGAATAACAATACTAAAGCAGCACGCTTGTACAAATAAGGGAGGTATTCCATCAGGTCCTTACTTACTTAACATCACGCCGTTTCCCCGCGAAAGTAGGCGGAAAGATTAGAATGCCACACTATTCTGTCCTGACACACAATTCTCGCCTCATCCACATTCATACATCTTCTAATACAAGCTCGCCGATTGTTGAGGATTCTAACAGAACCGTTCTCCATTATCTAGTTTACCTGGTCGTGCCAAGTCTTACATATAATATAATACATTTTAGTAGTTAGATGACTTGTACGTGGGTGTTTGTGGAAAACACTACTACAAATGAGTATTCCCAAAAGGAACCAAAACCTCAAGGAATTGGTAGGTTCGTGACGTGTTTCACCTGTTGCAGCGCCAACATTGGAAGGCGCAAACCCATTTTGATGCGAATGACGCTCAACTTAAAATAGCGTATCTACATATATTAATATGAATTATTTATAATTTAGAATCCAGCTTCCACGTGATAGATGAACCCAAAGTCCTAAAAGTAATCTAAAAACACAATTAGGTAATAAATATAATTATAAAATAAGAATTAATGTTTAAACAAAGCACCAATGATAATTTCGCTAACGTATGCATCCATCGTCATCATATCCATTTTTATTACCATTATCAGGTTTGGTAAGGAAATCCGTTAGATGGCAGTACATATTAGCAAATAATAATAATAATATTTATTTTCAATCTTTCACTGTCACTGATTAAAGTCTTCGGTAGGTGTCACTCTCCGTGGTGAAACGTTTCTTGCGACGGATATATTCAGTGCTGGGCCGTAGAGGGATTGTTTTATTTTTATATATATTTTATGAATTTATATTACAGTACAAAAACATCTGTTCATAATCTAATATTAGTCAAAAACTGCTGGAAATAATTATTGGATATGATTAAGAGTCATGCTATTTTAGCATTGGAGATTTACAAAAAATGTCGTATTCACTTAAAATTTTATTTACTTGAATCCTTAATTTTTATGCTTTTAATAACATTCTGACGATAATCATACCAATTTAAGATAGCTCTAGGCGTACATATAAATATAGCATGTATCCCGCATATAGAGTCGGTAATCGCTAAGGCCTATAGACTCCTTGGATTTATTGCTAGAACGTCTAACCCATTCCAATCTTCTTTTACACTTATCATTCTATATTTCTCATTTGTACGCAGTCAACTTGAATTCGGATCAATTGTTTGAAACACACATTATTCCACGTACAGCGACCGACTTGAAAATGTCCAACATAAATTTTTTAATATATTTAATTCACGTGCTCTCTTAGACATTAAATCTCATTCAGAAAGTGAGTGTTACCATAAAATACATGCCCTCTTAAATAGAAGAAACAATCAAGATTTATCGTACCTCTATAAAATTTTAAATAACTTAGTTGACTCGCCCTATTTATTAGGACAAATAACTTTTAACTGTCCAACACGACAAACACGATCAAATAATCTTTTTTACCCAAATTTGGGTAGAACTAATTACATAAAAAAATGTTTTGTCATCCGCTCTACATCAAAATATAATACCGTAAATTTTTCTAATAACATGGACATTTTCAACGATAAATTGCTTCCTTTTAAATTTAAACTACGCCAACTTTTCAATAACTATTAACACAAATTGTATATATTGAATCCCATTTCCCTCCCCCCTTTACCCTTTCCCCTTTGTATGTTCAGTTTAAAATCACTCTTTTGTTTCTTTTTTCAGTTTATTAATATATATATTTTTTAATATATACTAGTTTTTAGTTTATTATGTTAATTTTTATGTAAAAGTATTTTTGTTTATCAGTCTGTTTGAGTATACTATTTTTTAGTTTATTATGTACTACGTATTTAATTCCGAAGAAACTTCACTGGTGTTATTTTTAAAATATTATGTAATTATCAGTTATTATTGTTACACTGTTTGTTTTCCTAAAAATAAAAAATAAAATAAAAAATAGAATCCATCCCAACCAAGTCTCCACCCATCAATAAGCAAAAAATATTCTTTCATTATTCTGTTTTACATTCATTACATCCCTTACATTCGTTTAAAATTCATCTTTCACTTCCATCATTTTCTGAGTTTAAGGGAGCATAACCTACGACTAAAAATACACTTGTAATTCAAATTTTAAAACGGATCCACACGAGCCTGGCACGGACAAACTCGTGTTCTCTCATACATTATTTTCGAGAGCAACGCTTTAACACCCTGACACGCCCAGTCTTCCTCTGGGACCCCGGACCATAGCACCAGCTTGTCATTGTGCTCATCTCTCCACTTCCTTTCTTCATGCTCTCACTAATGCACAATAATCTTGTGTTTACGCGCTTTTATACTTCGATAGGTAGACTTAGTATAAATTTTAAATATGTGTGTCCTTTTTGTGTGGATTTAAAAACAGAAAACAAAACCGAAGGTGCTACTGGAATAGACAGTTTAAAAACATTTTGTGTTATATATTTTCGGATTATCGGTTGTGAGAAAGGTATCGGAGGCCGGCCAGCCGAGTTAAGAACGACCAGACTACAAGGAGAGCGACATCGGCGTTTATCAGCACAGGTTCACACAGATTTGTGTATTTTGTATTTGATCGGAGATTGAATTACTGCATTCAACATTACCTATAGAAAACCCAGGACTAGTTATCGAAGTATTTACGACTACATCTAGGTTCTTTTACACACAATTCATTCATCTTTCTATCCATTTCTCCTCTAATATTCCACACATCCACTCTGCACTCCGTCCTCCTCTTCGCTATAACTAACATTATAAATATTTAACATGTGATACTATTTACGAAAATTCACAAAAATGTTTTGGTACATAAATACTTTTAAGTGCAGAAGATAAATAAAAAGAAAAAAAAGAGGGAGAAAGGGTGTGGAGGTTGCAACTATTATTACGGTAAAGGATGAGCAAGATGTGTTCATAGGTAGAACGATTGGTCAAAATTGAGATTATAGTGGTTCATAAAAATAACCCTTTGAGGCTAATGTTGAAAAAATCCATTTCTGTACATTTCTCATTATGGTATTTGCATGACCATGAATGAATTTTGGATGAAAGATGTTCAACTTCTAGGAATGTGAAAGAGTGCAGATTGCCTGGTCTATCTAGATGGTACGTGGAGAGATATTAATTTTAGTTGGCTAGGACAGTCAATATAGCCTTACAGTAGTTTGAAGATAAATATTTGGCCAGCACGTGTTCTTCGTTTACATACATACAATGAAGAAATATTATCACTTAATAGACGATGATTTTGAGGTTACACGGACATAAAAGTTTACATTGAAGTAAACATTGTTTGAAAATATGCTATACAAATTATCCAATCCTATTATTTATTATATGACATGTAACGATGGATATACCTGCGGAACTAGGTGTTTTTGTGTATCTCCATTGCGTATACGCGTCATGTGACACGTTCGACGTATTTTATTATGCGCATTTCTTGTAAAATTGAACTGTTTGATTCGCAACATACGCCGCCAGCGCCACATCTCTACATACCACCCCTTAATGAATGTGTTTGTCTGGTTCCCCCGTCGCACCTCGCTGTTTCTGTTTCTACTTCTTCAAACATCGTCTGAACTTTATTTCGAATTCAGGTGAGTTTTTTTTTTATAGATAAGAAAAATATTTTACCTTTTTTTTAAATTTATAATTGAAAATTTTCAGCAATTCTGCACACTTTTTACACGGAAAGCTTTCGAAAAAACATGTTCTATGTTAAAAATTAGCATATATTTTTATACGCATTTTGAATTACGTAAACTCTCAAAATATTGCTTCATAGTGCGCATAGTCATACATTCTCACAATAGGCACTAATCGGTAAGCAATTCCTACTGTGAAGCGAAAATGATATTAAAAACAGATAAGATAATATTTACTTATATTTCTAACGAATATATCGATAATCTCGCCGGTACTTCCTTCATTAGATGTATGTTAAATTAATCAGATCTGTACATATTAAATTGTTGTTATCGGTCGAATAGGAACACACATATATATAATAATGCTTCAATATGTGATATTCTTATACCTACATACTTAAGATTAAATTATTCCTATCTTTTAAGCACCGTGCTAATGTTTTTATCCACATTATGGACCACGAGACACGCCTGATATATAGGGTGATTAATAATTAAAATACTAATAGTCAATATAACCTCGTTGATGTCTTTCTGTCATAGCTGGAGTTTTCCCTGCAGACCTCGAAAATATAGAGTCGTGGGCGCGTCGTAGCCAGAAATCGGGAGTGGACTAAACTGTTTGATTTTGGACTCGCGGATGCCCCGTGGTGTGTATGCGAGCGAGTGAATCAAACTCCGGAACACATCTCGTGGCATTGCGGGATAACGAGGGATGCTCGAGATCGCATGGTTGGAGGCTTAACTGGGCTCAATGGTCGGCCTGATCAGTAATGCGAGGAATCTCAAGCTGTGTAGGAATTTCATCAAAACGTGGTATATTAGGCAGACGACGAGAAAGCGGACACGTCACTTTTCATAAGTCAAATTCTTAAAACAAACAAAATCGTGCGTAACTCCGCCTGCACCTGTACCGTGTATGGCGTGACTCATACATCATTGTGTTTCGTTCAAGTCCCTTCACGGGTGAGTGTACTTGATAGTTAGCCCTTTAATGGCTGTCTTGTACCAACTGGTTTCTTTACTTCCGTACATAACACGTGATTATCTACTTTTGAAATTAGCAAAATTAACTTTGTTAACTTAAACTGTAATGCTCCAACTTTTCAATTATACTAATTTATTACAAAAACTATAAATAGACTGAATATTATTAAACCAAAATACACTATAAAAAATCGTTGCAATTAGTGGATACGTTAAAGGACATGGATCTTCCCAACAATGTTAAACTTGTTTCTTTTAATATTGTTAATTTGTTTACTAATATACCTATTAATGAAAATAAAATTTCAACTTCTGATTTATTGAATTCATCTAATTTACCTAATAATTTGGTAAATGATCTATGTCGTTTGTTAAACCTTTGTATGAACCAAAATTATTTTCAATTTAATAATATAATGTATAATCAAACAGAGGGTCTTCCTATGGAAGCATTCACAAGTCCACTAATAGCAGATATTTTTGTAGACAATTTGGAGCGGAATATTTTTGATTGTGACAATATTTTTCGATAAAATTGATTTTATTTGTATGTCTTTCTGATTAATATATTTAATTCATATTTAAAATATCACAGACCTATGTTCTGAATAATTACAACTTCACAATAAGAATGTGTTCTCCTAAAAATGATATTAAATAAATCAGCACGGGCGAAGCCCAGTAAGTCAAATATTAAAATACGAAATGCATATGGTGAATAAAAATAAAAAAATTAAAAATATTCAGGGAAGATTTCAATTATAAAAATGGATTGTTTTTTTTTAAAAAACTTTAGACGATTGACAGCAGATGGACTCTGTACTTTGAACTGACTTTGCCGACAACTTTGATAAGTAATCAAAACTCGTAGAAAAACTTATCAAATATGTTTCTAATTTAACGAGATTTTAATTATTAGTATTACAATATTGTATGACTATTATGTGGGGTGTGTGGTTTTTATAATCAGTTCTAGTGAAAGTCTATAACCTTTAAAATCATACTCTTAAGACTGATAAATGTTATTGTTTAATTCACTTGAATATTCGTCACACACGCTCAAGGCAGGAAAAGTCACAAGACAGGTATTGTGGTATCATAAGTGCAATCGAACATTTTTGCCTTATCTTGCATCAGTCAACAAATTATCGATTACACCGGAATGATAAGCATCCGAAGCATTGAATTATTATCACGGCTTGTGTTTTATACACAACTTCTATATCTTAATGCAAATCTATATACATTTCTTTAATTGTTCAACGTATCGTACCTAACAGTAATGCAAATGGTGTTCGACGCAACACTTTCAAGATTAATATTAAATAAAAAAGGAAACTACAATGTTATTCTTATATTTCATTTATACAAAATGAATATCGTCTAAATGCCGCCCATTTCTCACAAGACAAGCGTCGGTTCAATGGCAGCAACTTCACGGCGGATATTTTCTTGTAGGGCCTGAATTGTTCCAGGATTGTTACTGTAAACTCTCGACTTACGGTATCCCCACAAAACAAGTCACACGGTGTAAGGTCCGGTGTCCGAGGTGCCCAGGGTATTTTCAAATAGTTTTCCTGAATATATATAATTTTAAGATAGGTCTGTAATTAGTTACATTATTTTTTTGACCAGATTTAAAGATAGGAGTAGTATATGCATTTTCCCACCGGTCCGGAAAAATACCTTCATCGAGAGATTTAGTGAATAGTAAACAAAGCGGAATGACAATAGTACAGCAGCACGCTTGTACAAACAAGGGAGGGATTCCATCAGGCCCTGCGTGTTGACGCAAGTCGAATACCTGTGCATTTTTCGCAAGATTTCGCCGACGGCGGGACAGATTGCCTTCCGATACCGAACTGTCAAGATCTGTACCGTCCGAAAGCAGCGCCGATATCTAGGTTCTTCGCGAAAAAGGTGCGAGTCAACTGGAGGTGAAAACGACGTTCAACCCAGAACTTTAGAGCAAAGTAGGCCATATCCATCAGCCATTATTTTCCTTCCTGAATCGATACAATCCATGGAATCTTATCCCTGGACACTGCGCTTTTATTCAAGTCTAAATTTTTAATGTGGCTTTGCAAAAGGATTGGGTTTACTGTTGCGAGTATGCATTGGATGTCAGCCGGGCCAAAATCAGCTTCACTATGCAAAATACTTTCAGAGAATAGCGAGAAAATAAGTCATAAGTATGTTGATCATTCTCAGAGGTTTGATAACACTTTATTTGGTATGGTTGGTTATTCTTAGATTTAACATAAGACCAGAAACCTTTAAAATCGAATGTAATTGGATTCTCTATTCTGTGAATATAAATATTATATTATATTAACTTGACGAGGTTTTTAGTCTAGTCCTCTCAATAGGGAGAATATTACCGCGTTTTTATATGTCTCGGTTAAGTAAATAATAATAAATAAACAAAAGTATATGTACGCTATAATTCTGGTGTAATATAATAATGGATTTTTAATTATTTCACATCTCTATCTCTATATCAGCATTCATGCTGGCTTGCCAATGTTTCAGCTGGATAGATTACAATCCATTCTAAGTGATGTTATATATAAAATATATGAAGTTTCCAAATTCTCTCACATAACATCCCATTTATATCAGCTACATCGGTTCCGATTCCCTGGAAGAATTCAATTGGAATTGTTCCGGTTGATGTATAAGACGACACATAACATTGCGCCCATTTTGTATCTCAGACAATTTGAATGGTATATGTCAAGCTCTCAGGTCAGCCTCTACCTCAGCCCCAGGAAGGGTTGTAGAACCGACCAACCGTTGCCAGAAATCTAAATTAGTGAACGAGCATTTGCGGTGGCAGGCCCAAAAGCGTAGAACTCTTTGCCATCCGTCATAAGAAACAATGCATCAGAGACCGTATTTAAGAAACTAAAAACGCACCTTTTCAAAAAGTCATTTCCATAAGTGAAAATATCAATTTATAATCTTAAAAACAAAGCTAATTGTAGAACTATAAACAGTTTATGTGTGAACCCTTGAAGTGAAAGTTTTTACAAAAATGGCGCTATATAAATTATCTATTATTATTATTATTATCATCTCAAAATGGTGTATTTACGGTGCATTTCTAGAAACAAACAAACATGTTCTATTTTTTGTTGACGTGGAAAAATGTTGGTCAAGGACAATATTGGATTTTCATTGAACAAATGTGAAATTTCATAGTACGAGACAATCTCTGAGTTACAGATGTTGCTCACATGAGATTCTTTGGAGACAACTCTCGGCTTACGTATTCACAGCATACACGACACCGTGTCGCGGAAATGTGGGTGATTTTGAATTTCTGTTTAATGACATATCTAACTTTCATAATAGATAGTTGTAGGGATTTATGGTAGTTTTAGGTGATGTTTATTTGCACGCATCAAGTCTCACTATCAGAATGTTCGCTGTGTACAATGGTGTAAGTTTTTTTTCTCTTTCTACCAATCTCGAGCTGATCTCTGAGATCTTCTCCTCCCGTGGATACGGACCTTAAGACGGATCTCAAGCCCAAACGTATTATGTTAGGTATTAAATGACAACAACTAGGTACGGAGAGTTGAGCGAGCCACCTCACAATTCATAGAATTGACTGATTTTCATTTATAACGTCACTGCAGACCTTTGCACTTGTAATGTGAGAGACACGCTGCCGATAGAATCAGTTTTAAGTGTAAAAACGCTTCAAGTGCAAGATATCTCCAATAGCGGTGTGACGTGGCATTGTAAAATATGAAATAGATGACACTGTATTTTAAAGTGATAAGTCATCTCTGTATCTACTTAGATAATTAAAAATTTTAAAACTAAAGACACGATATTTATCAGAGGAAATGTTATATTATCACGATATATTTGATGGTAGATACCGGAACTATTTCCAGGAATTTTAAATTTAAATTTGAACCAAGTTAAACTTGACATGACTATACTGAAGAGAACATAACATAATATCAACGATATATTATCTTCTATTTTCTCATTAATCAAAAAAATCTAGAATGTTCTGTTTCAGCGGATTGGCCGGCGAGCTGGAGGAGCAGGCTGACTGCCCGGCTCTTGCGCGAGGCACTGCGACATCTCGCCACTGGCCTAAGCGAAGCTAATGTAATCAATCTGCTAAATATTAATAACCTAGGATGTAAGTGTACAGTTCTCGGCAAACAAGAAAACATAAAACATCGAGAAATAAAACTATTTAGAAGAGCAAAATAAGATTATGTTGTAACAGATTTACCGTTGCATATATGTGCTGTTTTTATAACATATGTTTACCGTTCAACTGATTCTCAATCGTCATGACCCTTAACAATCTAAACAAAACAACTAATAACAAAAATAATAGACATATACAAAAAAAAATCAATAGTCCAAATATTTAAAATTAAATATTAGAAGCGAATTGCGATCACAAGATTTAGAAACCAAATTGATAATTCCAAAACTAAAATATACCGCAACCCGAAATCATTATATTTATCAAAGCAACAAATTATTTAACAGCCTCCCCGTCACATTTAGAAAAATTACAGACTACTATAACTTTGTATCTGAGTTTAAAAAATATATACACAGACTAACAGATACATAAATTATACACTCTCGTATATACTCCTCTATACACGAGTCTTACTCTCTTTTTCTTCTTTTAAATAAGCAATCAACCCTTCAAGAGTGATTTGTGCCATTAATCAAGTTAAAACTTTATTTTATAAACATTATATTACAAGTCAATACCATTGTCGTACAAAAAATTTACTATTATATAGATTAAATGTGGCGAGTTAAGGGAAATAAGATGATACAAGTTAACCGGGAGTTGCAAATTACCATTGACGAGATTACTGTAAAAAAAAACTCTGATCCGCTATGAACGGGCAAAAAAGATATGGTCAAGGGTTTCCTCCTCGGCACCACACTCACACATTGGGGAATCTATTAAGTTCAATCTGAAACTAACTGGCAATGCCCAATTCTCATACTAGAGATATTTGAAAACTCTGGAAAGAGTGGCCTCCTTGGCCAGTTTATCAGCACATCCATTTCCATGAATTCCCTTATGTGCAAGAGTTTTACTCTCACAGAGAAAAAATAAATGTAAAAAGAAATATACGTACATATCTTACTGATTATTTTTAAAATGTATTATATCTTATTATATTTTATAATAAAAAATAATAAAAAATCTAACAGCAATTATGCACGACTTATACCTATTTCGGTCGCCTGTACAGGCAAACCGGAGAGTGCATGTGACAAAATTGGCAGATATTCCTAACTTAACTTATCATGTCTACCTGATCAGGTATACCTGTCAGGTATACCGTTGCGTGTATGGTTGGCTTTACAAGTGAAATTTTAATGATGAAGGCTAGAAAAGGGGAAATGTCAGTGAAGGAGTGGAATAATCCAATGTGTTATTTCCGAAAATTTCCATGTTTAATATGAAATAAAAAAAACTACAATATTATTCACATATTTTATTTATATAAATGAAGTTTAACGATGCGGATTTTACGTTTTACAAACAATATCGGCTAAATGCCGTCCATTTCTCTCAAGACACTCTTGCAATCGGACTCTTAAATTTGCGAACACGTGAGAGCAAAGTGTCGGTTCAATGATAGCAACTTCACGATGGATATTTTCTTGTATGGCCTAAATTTTTCAGGAATTATTACTGTAAACGGTGTACCGGTGACTAAGGTGCTCAGGGTATGTCTCCGTACTTGCTGATTAATTTATTGGGAAAAATTCCCCTCAGCTTCTCCATTGAAACTCTAGCTGTGTGTGGAGTGGCCCCGTTTTTCTGAAATTGTGTTCTGTTGTTGAACCCAGGAAATAGCTGCAGTTGCGGTACCAAAAACTCGTCGATCATTCAGCAATACACGTCAGCAGTGTCTCTCGCTGGTTAAAAAAATAAGAGCCAATTAACCCTCGGGCAGAAATTGCACACCACACTGTCATTTTTAGACAATGCAAACGTTTTTGATGGCTTTCTCTTGGGTTGTCGGGGAGCACCGGTATCTCATGTTCTGTTTATTGATATGAAAATGTGCTTCGTCAGTAAATAATGTTTCCAAGCGTTCGTGCTGTTCCAAAATGTTCCAGCATCGTTCTCGATAAGGTTTCACGTAAAGAATAGCCATTTTCGTTGAGAAACTGCACGATTTGCAATGTGTATGGGTGAAACTGTAGTTTATTTTTCAAAATAACGTGAACTGTTGATTTTTTTATTCCAGTAAAGGCTGCTATCTTCCTTCGATCGATCGATTTATGCGGATTGTGCATAATCTCACGTCGAACTTGAGCCACATGTTTTGGTGTCGCTGCTGACGTTGATGGTCCCGGAGGAGTTTGGTTAACCATTGTCCCTTCTTATCTGAACTCTTGAACCCAACACCAGATAAGTTGCGTGCTCGGCCCATCACTTACTCGTCGAATATTAAATGAATACAAAAAGCGTGACGCGCATAAACCAATGAATCACTGCACTTCAAATATTGCTCAACTGCGAACGCGCAGTGCGCTCTCGACCAGTGACTCATTGCGACTGGCAAATCATCAAATCACGCGCGTCGAACAATACCCCTCCCACTTAGCTCACCCTGATGGTTTACGAGCAATTACAATTTAGTCTTGAAATTTTTCCGCTGGACACCCTATATAATACAAAAAATATGATACGCGGAATGTAAAGGTCTTTTTTTTAGATGTTTATTTTACGAATTCGCAACACTGTGTTCAGCTATAGCCAATTTAACAGCTGACACCTGATTTCTGCTTAGTTTGGTTTGCCATTTCACCACACGCTAGAAGAATGCTTGCAAATTGTGCAAATTTATTTCGAAAATCGTGGGTCTGCTCGTGAAACTTACCGTGCACTGCGTCCATTTTACGGTCGACTTAATTGTCCATCAGAGCAAGTAATTCGAATAACCATGGATTGTTTTCCCACCACGCATCCGCAGAGATATCGTGCAGTGCGCACCGAAGAAGGTATTGCTGCAGCGGAGCTTAGTATTGAAGAAGACCCGAATGAGTTGATTCGCCATCGTGCACAGCAATTGGAGCTATGTCCATCCACTTTATGGAAGATTTTGCGGAAAGATCTCGGTTTACAAACACAAAATTTTGCTCAGCGATGAGGCTCATTTTTGATTGAATGGCTGTCAACAAGCAAAACTACCGCATTTGAAATTGTCATTTCTAGAAGACAACAGAAAAAATGCACTTTCTCAGGTTTTATCCAATGTTATGTTGAATTCCAAAGTTACCCGAAATTTCTGAGAAAATTGAATTTTAATTTTATTCAATATCCATACGTTATTTAAACCATTTCGTTAAAATAATATCTGTGAGGATTTTCATCTGCAGGAATGTAAGAGACACACTCGATGGAAGAACATCATGGAAGAAATCCGACGCGTTGATCAACCGGATATAATTATTTAATTATTTGCGGTCACATAATTCAATTCATTGCCAAATATTTAATAAATGTGACTGTTTTCTTAAATTAAATTTTATCAGAAATTTTTAATGGACGTAACTACTTATTATAATTAAGATAACGTGAATATGACACACGCTAATTAATTCCAGGATACAGTTTTATCACATTTTAATTATTAGAAATATAATTCGTGTGGAGTATAATCGGTCAAGAAATAAAAATTATAAATTGCTCAGATTTATCAAGATCATAAATTGTCCATCAATAAATCAGATACATTTTCTAGAATGATCATGAAAATGTACAATTTATAGAACTATGTGAATTTTTTACTATTGTAGTTTTATATAGACATAATAATTTCGACCAATTAAAAATAGCTCCTATTGTAATCTGTTAATAAGATGTTCTGTTTACTTTGGCGTAATTTTTGAATAATGGCTTTACTATATATGGATGGCCATCACCTCGGACCGCATCGACGGTCAGGAGATCGCTCTGGAGGCCTACCACTCTGGCCAATCACAATTCCTGCCCGAATTTTGTGATATCGTACGTTAATTTGGATAAATTAAAGTCGCTATCAGGTTTGTCTCTCTGTTATCATATTTTCCCTCGATAACACGGAGGTAATCACCCTGTATTGTTATAGAGATGTTGCCACTGTAATATGGACCTCGGCGTTTAGAAATGTATTCAAATTTGAATAATAAAATCTTGTAATCTTTTATTGTATTATATATTCTTTTTATGGACAATTGGTTCATTTACTTACTAATGTTAGCTAAATGAAGACGTGTTACTGGGTATTATAAAATTCACGATATCTATTTCCGATTCAGAACAAAGTTCTGCGACAATTAAAACAAATTAAATCAATCAAAATTAGAAAAATATATCGAAAAATATTTAGTTGCTATCGGGAAACTAGTCCGGAAATTTTCCTATACGAAGAAAAGCGTCACCATTTCAGCATACAAAGTAATTAGGTTTTTGACAAATTTGGAACTAATATTTGATAGTTTTTATAAATGAAACGGATATATTTATTCTATCGTTCGTATCTCGTTAGCAACCAAATACTTTTTCAAAATATAGATTTGTTATGTTTCTAAATAATTGTCATTTTTATTACTATCAGTGTTACACAATATTGTCATATTAACGTCACTTAAAACAATGAACGTATACAACTATTTATTCCGACGTTAGACAAACAATGACATTAAATTAAACATTTATTCCATTTCAACAGCTGCTAGGGAGTTTCAAATTCATCCCACTGACGAACGGTAAATCAATGGTCAATCGACTGACGTTTGACATTATACAACAAGCGCGAAGTGAGGCGCGAGACGGCGAATCTTCCGAGAGTTGTCTCCCACGACGCGCACATGTCCCGATTATAATGGTAAAATTCACGGTTTCATCTTAATCATTTGGAAAAATTGCGTTCTTCTATTTGGTAATTTTGTGAAAATTTTCCGTGACATATTTTTTTATCACTTGTTAATTTCGAATGACTCGTCCACATTCTTCGTTTCGAACATTATCAGAAAAAATAAAACAGTTTAATGATTTTATAAACCCGTGAATCTTATCATTTAATACGCGATTAGGCTTCATAATTCGTTACCACTGTGAAATGTGACACGTCACAATAACATCGATTATTAAATTCCAGAATATTAAATTGCAAAATGGCCAACTGACGCACACCAAACTTTTGTCTAATTCATTGTGTGATGATTCATAAATCGCTTCTCACTGGACTCTGTGTGAATCTCTTCCGTGGACACGGGCCACTTTAGACTGGCTCATGTAGCGCAATGGGCAGGACGTTCGCCCATGGTGGCAATGTTTATGAGGATTATAATATTGATGTGAAATTTAATTATTTTATATCCTAGGGTTGAAAGCACGCGCATGCAACGTTATTCATGTATTATGTTAAATATATTTTAATTTGTACGCATCTTTTCCAGTCTGATCTAACAGGGGGCATTTGTTTAGGCGCGTAGTGGAATTTATGTTTAATTGTTCGTTTAAACTGAAAAAGTATTTAGGATATTTAAAATATTTTATAAATTATTTTTCTCATATATTCAGTATACATATTTTAGTCAAAACTGATTATTTACATTTGTATTTTTATTATATAATACAATTTTGTTTTAGATTTATGTAATTTCTCCTTCAGAATGATGATGCGGAAGCCCAGCCAGAATAAGCGTCTGAGGTAACGGAAGTGTTTGTTAAAACTCCGTCAGCTTCAGATCTTCAATTCACGATGTACGCAATAACAGTGCAACTCATCATCTCTGCTCAACGACCACGGAATGTTACAATTTGCAGAAATCCAACTCTGTCAATGTTACACTGAGCTAAGGCAGTAATGCAGGCTATGTGTCTTCGAACTTTGTAAAATAATCTTCTTTTTATTCTCTCTCATTATTGGGAATCAATGGGCTATGTAGCATTACTTCCGCCTCATGCTATGACAGTCCATCCAGTACAGTCAGAAATACAGACGACAATACATCGCGACGCAACCAGTCCATAAAACCACCAGAACCGATCACAAATGTGTTTCATTTGACAATAATCGCAACCTTTTATAAGTAACTGTTTCATTCATAAATACAAATCTTACATTGGTTAGTGTGTACACTGCGACATATATCCGTATACGCGAGACTGGAAGAGATATAGGGCCTTCCATCTCATCGGGTACAAAACCTTCTGATCCGACTTGTATAACCTACAAACATCGGTCACTCCATCCGAATAACTCGACAACAAAGATATCACGAGGTAACCATCGCCCCTGCAGGGTTATAATTAAGTCGCACGGATAACCTCAAAACGCACGGTGGAGAGGTAGCACTAGAGATCAGTGCTGCTAAAACAAAATACCTGAGAATGAGCAGAAGTTAGATGCCCTCACCATTATTGCCATTCATCACAATAGACCAAGTTTTTGAAGCACTTGAACATTTTAAATATCTGGGAACAAAAGTGGCATGGATCAGCGATATCCGACAAGACATAAATAGATTAAACGATTTGATAAGAGAAACGATTAAATTTAATACAACTCTGATAAAAGCCGAATGCTCTATATGGCTTAAAATCACAATATCAGTATCACAATAATAAAACAATTTAAATTACAAAAAAAAAGGAAAATAAAAAAAAAAAATGATGTTCAGTTCATGTTTTTCATGTTGAGTCAATAAGTCTTTTTGAAAAGGAGTATTCCTTATTATGCTGGGCCAATATTACGCTTTTGAGTCTGCCACAGCAAATGTCTATTTATTGTACTTATTTTTTGGCAATAGCTAATCGTTCTACAAAAGATATAGGGGTGTCATGTTATGTGCACAATTTAAATTCTTCTCATTCGGGGAAACAGAGCCAACGTAGTTCGCGCAAAAGAATGTTAAGCCAGAAAATTTTGGTATCCGTAATAATATTACGCTTCCCCGTCTATATTTATGACTTTCTGGATGTGGCAGCTTCGGTAAAGTCATAATCGGTAGTGTAATTATGGCTGTATAGTGCTTGATTAAACGGCCAGGTCTGTGCAGCATGTGTTTTTAAGATCTCTAGGTTAAGATTACTTATATGTTTTCTCTTTTATATATACAATAACAGTACTTAAATATATTAATTCAATTTGAAATGAAGTGTGCATTGTCTTTATTACGGGTAAGAATAAAAAAACATATTTTAACGTAATCGTATATTGACATCTGTCATCTTTTCTTCTGTCTATGGTAAGGGAAAAATCTTACCATAGAAATTGTTTATCTACGATTCTTATATGTCATCTAGATGTCATTTTTGTTTGTTTTGACAGCTAACTTACAAAGATGGAATTATTTCAATAACATCGACATTTTATTTGAGTGTGCCTTGTTTTGGGGAAAACTCTATCATTGAAATATAGATATGCAGGGCTATCTCCAAGTTCTTTATATTATTTATGCTGCCGTATTCAGAATACATAGATTGCGATCTATGTGTTGTAGATACATGATATTACATTATACAAACGTGTATAATATATTTTAGTTACCTATATGGTGATTCAAGAATAAGACAGCGCTGTAGATAAATGTCTGTGCCTAATAGATGATAATAAAAATCTATATATTATCTAATTGACCTATTTGCTATTGAATGTCAGTAAAATGTTTTGAGAATTTAATTTTTGCTAGACATTTTTACTATGATTAGTGAATTGATTTACAACCACCCTATAACCACCCTCAGCGCTTATAGGTTTTCTGCTAGTGCATTCTGTATAGCCCTCTCTGAAATTGTACAAACTGTCTTCATTAGTATCAATTTAGAATTATATATAATTATTCCACTTAAAGACATTCTTGAAAAAACTGAAATCATGTTTACAATAAATAATTACTGAATAAATGTAAACATTACGAACATATATTTGACAGATGATTGTCTACATGAGATGAAAAATAGTCAATATACTCGCCAGTAGGAAAAATTCATACGATTTCGCCACTAAATATATTTTCTTACTCTTAATAAAGACAATATACACTTAATTTCAAATTGAATGTATATTATTAAGGAGAGCTCATTTTTATTGTCCTCCTTAATAGTATATAAGTTGTATCAATGTGTCCAAAAATGTAATAAAAATGAATTATCAATTCTGGCGTTTGCTATCGGTTTACTCAAAGGTATTTGAGATTCCGTAAAAACAATGTAGATGGCTTTCAAATAATGGAACGACAGATGTATTCATTTAAAAAAGTGTAACATATAGGTTCGAAAATAGTTGCATAGTTGGAAATGCACCTTCCCGGATTGTAAAAAAGAGATCCATGTTCAGCGCAACAACAATATTTTTCGATAAAATTAATTTTATATTTATATCTTTATAACTAATACATTTAATTAGTATTTTAATATATATTTACGTACATACTGTTATCGAATATATGATAAAACATTTAAGTAAGCTTAACTTTGTTTTAATTAATATTCGCTAGTTTAGTATTTTTTCTTACTGAAAATTACATATTCAAGTACAGATCCAATGCCCAATAGCGACGATGTGCAATCATATTATTAGGTAGAATTCTGATCGCCACCGGGTGGGTGTTGGCTCCGTCAAGAGTTGCCATATTGATCTTCGTTCCTCGTTGTTTCTCTCCAGTGTTGGATCGCTAGGCAGAACGAACCAGATCAGACAATACTGTCGGAAATTGTATACTTATTTTTCATCAAAAAGTATACACTATATGACAATACTGCATTATTTTTTCTGCCATAATTTCATTGAATCCAAATTATGGAATAGGAGCTGTAATTGAAATTGATGGGATATCACGAACCGGAGCTGTATTTGTCTACAATCAACTGGAGCCAATTGCGCCCCCGGTCCTCTGAGGCAGAGGGGACATTGTTGCTCCATCCTTAGCTCAAGCCTTCATCCTGAAGTTTTATATTTTTTATTAACTTTAAAAACATCCAACAAACGATCGATCTTTTTAATCAGTTTCCCTAAATATTTTTTTTTCCAGTACTGGCCGCAAGCATCAGGTAGATTTCGCCTGTGTGTGAAGTAAAGTTTTTGTTTTTTCTCTAGGTTCAATACCAATAATATATATATAATATATATATTATTTGCAGAATAACCCAGAAGAAATCCTTTATATTCATATGATACTTAGTAACATCTACATTCTGTTGAACTAGTAAAAATTGTGTTAACAAATTTAATTTTTTAAACAATTTTGTAGGTTATTTATATTTAGCTTTAGATTATTTTTACTTTAGCTATTGTTCTTTATTTATTTTTAAACATATAGGCGTATGCAAGTAGATGTTCACTGTCTCCTTCGGAGTACAGGCTCATCCGGTAATCAAAACAATAATCATTTTCATTTCAAAATTGCAAAATGCAAATTTCAAAATTGATTTACAAAAATATAAAGTGCCTTAATCCATTTCATCATAGAATATTTTAGTTGGATATTGTTAAAATAAATGGAATTAAAATAAGATATTTTTAACATTGAATATGTTTTGAAGTACAGTTTATGACGAAAAGCTGCACCACTGACTGGCCCCGCTGATACGTCACGTGGTGTATGAAGGATGTACCCCTACTAGTGATGAGAAAAAATGCTACTCTTGACTCACAGATGTGATTGTGATTGATATATCATATATGATTATGCAAACTTCATTTACATAAAAATATATTTTAGGAAATATAATTAATATATATATAATTTAATAACCTCACAAAGTTAATGAAAACCCTTAAAAAAAGTGAGTTTATTTTTCATATTCTTAATTAATTAATTATAACGTCATTCCTTCATGAATATTTTCGTTTCATATGCACGTGCGCCGAATCACGGTTCACAATCAAATATAAATAAATGAATCACGAATCACGATATTCCCAGATATTCAATCACTGATAGTGAGTGCGATTCAAAGATATCAGTGATTGAATCACGATTCGTGATTTTGACTTCATCACTAGTACCTACCTATCAGTTTGGGCTGGGCCGCACTGATGACGAGCCACATGAATTTATTTGTGCACAGGCACAGCTGTACATAGCAGGAAATAGAGATAGACAATAAGCTCTCACGTACGAGGATACCAATCGCGACCCGAAATACCGAGATATCGTATCAAATGGGAAATAAAATCATTACTAAAATCAAAACATTGATAACCTAAAATTATGTATTAAATAACGCGTTATGGGAGTTTGTCACGTATTGCATACTATCCCTGTATAAAATATGTTTTTCCCCACATGTCTTCCACACCTGTAACCCTGATCTCATACATACGAAATACAAGCAAGTGACTTGGCAACCGTCATCGAATTCAGTAATCAACTCATACAGAATACTGTTCGGATTGGCGCGTTATTGCAGCGCGTCTACAATGTTTGCCGAAGGCCGTATACATGGATTCGTTCCGCTTCTGAGACATCGAGTCGCTGGCGTAAAGCTGCGGCAGGAGCTCAGCACTAACTCTCTGGTGTAAGCGGCGCTCTCACGGAAAGCTGGTTCGCCTACATAATATTTTCCTTGGTTTTCTTTTCATAACATAAATAATATTTCGTAACTTTAACGTATTATATCATATGTATTATCTTTATGGCAAATAGAGTCTTCATAAAAATAACCCGATTACGCTGGAGTAAACGAATTATTAGTAATATATATTACAGTCCAACCGCGAACCTTTTCAATTTCATTCGTACTGTTTCTATCGCTCTAGGAGGGCCTCCGATAAAACACTATCTATTAAAAGGGAAAAACATCTTTAACGTCAAGTTATTTTTAAATGAATTCATTATTTTTTTATTATTAATTCAAAGTGTTGTCGGCATTATATTCAGTTGACAGGATGCTGGCTAAATATGCGAGACATACCGAGATCTATAGGTGCGAAATCTTTTTGATTTCAGATAATAAGTTTTGGAGGCAAAATAAATTAGATACAAGTTGAAACTGACATAATGCAGGGGTATCTTCAAAGACTTGTCTTAGTCTTGTACATCCGATCGTCCGAAGTTCAACGGTTTAGAAGGTATTCGAACATTTTGCAACCTATACCTTGTCATTGTGAAAATTAACACACGTACGCTGTGATAATATAGCTAACCATATAAGCTAACATATTTTTGTTTACACCTAATTGAACAATATATATTTGAACTATTTTGCTGGAAATCACAAAAGTTCGAATAACTTACTGAATTTCAGATAACCTTTTTTAAACGATCAATGGGTTACTAGTGATGTTCTCTAACTATACAGGGTGGCCCATAAAAAGTGAGAACATCTCGTAACACATGAGTTATTTCAAAACATAATATAATTCTTAATGTAATCATTAAAACACCCCATATTGCATAATCTACTGGGTTTAAATCTGGGCTGTTCGCTGGCGACACGCCTGGCTCGATGAAATTAACATTCTCACTACGAAGAAAGTTGACTGTATTTCTGGCTGTGTAAGATGGAGCTCCAGGAATTGTTTTGAAACTCTTTGATCATTTTCCTAGCACCCCAACGCTTTTCAATTCGCAAATTTTTGAACAGAATACGGTCTTCTGCAGTGATTTTAGTCATTCTGGGCAACAATTTGAATAAAATAAAAATAAACAATAGAAAACCTAATAATCAAAGATGGTGACCGGAAATTGTAGAAATAAAACGTAATATATGTAAATAGGTAAGTAAGTAAATTAGTAAACTATTTAAACTGATTTTGATGTAATTATATCACATTTTACGAATTGTTCTCACTTTTTTTGGACACCACCCTGTAGGTTATATTGAAACTACCGTCCCAACAAACAAATATTTCTAAGGCAGTTTTCCCGACAAATGTGACCGGAGTAGGTACTCACTGAATGAACATATTATATCTTAAAATTCTTTCAATTTTCCCCGAGTACAAATCTCCGATCGCACGGAAAGAGAAGATTTCGTAGTACCAGTAACAAATGACTTCTGCATCATAGACGGGTTATCTATTATCAGATAGCTATCTATAGTGTCCGATAGAGCTCGCGGAATCAATATAAGCTTTTGCGCGCCGAGTGCCGTCAGTTATTCCGCGCAGGTTAGAGAATCTATCAGTGTACCGGTGAACCAGTGCACCAGCGAACACACCACCTGCCACCATGCTGCCCGCCGCTCTGATGCTGGTCCTCCTGCTGGCTCCATCAGGTTTCTAACCCACATCAGTCAATTTGTCGAATTAAATTGTGGCCATACCGGTAAAAATATCCCGACGCGAACTGCATCATGTAAAAGCGCGCAACTTCCGAGGTTCTGTGACGACACATCGTCACAACCTGCAGCTATCTTCTAATATCAGAATGATTCGCACATTCTCGCGCAGTAGACGAGTTTAAATACATCTAACGGTTTCGAAAAATACCATTTTCTTCTTCAGAATGTCATAACTAACTAAAACATATATTATTGTTTCTTCGCCTGAATCTATTTTTAAAAAATCTAAAAAAAATTATTAAAAAAATTTAGTACCTGACTCAAATTGTTACTTAATACAAATAAACTCGAATAATAATTAGGAAAAAATTTTAGAATGGTACTCGTAGTTAAATTTAGTTGGTTGTTTATAATATTTTGATTAGTTTTACACGCTTTATTTATCTCCAATGATTTAAAATTATTTAATTTGTGACCAACACCGTTTATATGCAAAATTGACAATCCCAATTTTTTATCAAAACCATGACCATTTTATATCAAATGATTAGAAAATTCTGAAAACCCACTATTGTTCAAACATCTCAAATGCTCCCTTACTCTTATATTAAAATTTCTACCCGTTTTACCAATATAAAATGCAACACAACCCTTGCAACTAAGTTTATAGATACCAGAATTGTTAAATTTATCATCTTTGTCTTTAAAATTTATGAGTAAATTTCCTATACTATTACAGTAACAATTTGAGTTAGGTACTAAATTTTTTTTTTTAAAAATAGATTTTTTTAAAATAGATTCTGGTAAAGAAACAATAATATATGTTTTAGTTTGTTATGACATCCTGAAGAAGAAAATGGTATTTTTCGAAACCGGTAGATGTATTTAAACTCAATTAAGTGGTTAATATAACAAAGATAATAAATAAAAATATTAATTTTAACCACAAATTTTAAAACCGCTAATTTTAAAAGTAATAATAATTAATTTCATAAAATGATTGTCTATACATATCTCTCCCAACAATACTAGTGTTATGAAAGAGAAACTTGGACTCTCCAAGAACATACTTTCCTTAATTCCTGTTACTAGATTTTTAAAACAGATATGTCTTTGAAGACATCGTCGCTCCATCTTAGCTTTGGCTTTCCCACGCTCCAGCGACCTGATGGTGAATATCTTCGGTGACTGCTGTTCAATTATCCTCTCCATATGGTCCGATCCCTGATGCCTTCCTATTTTAATAAACCTTGAGACGCTTATCTCATCATGCAAAATATAGAACCTGTTGTGCAAATTCTCATTCTTCTAAATCAGTAGCTATGTTTAAGACGCAAGCCCGGGTCTGATATATTCTCAGTTTCACACCAAATATGCATTTAAAAATTGCATATTGGAAATTTAAAAAAAATGTTTTTTAATATCCTTTCTAATATCATATTATAATAATTATATAACAATAAATACACAAATAATGTCTTGGTTATAAACTAAATAAATACTAATTAAATGTATTAATTAGAAAGATATACATAAAAAATCAATTTTATCGAAAAATATTGTTGTTGCGCTACCGGGATTCGAACCTCTTTCTCTTTCTCTCTCTCTTCTCCAAACCGGGGTAGGTTCATTATCCATCTATGCTACAGCGACTACTTCTGATGACAAATTTTCGAACGTATATGTTACACAAATTGATTTTACATGTATATCTTTACAACTTCACAATAAGAACGTGTTCTCCTTAAATAATAAACTAAATAAGCTCAAATGATGAATTCGTTCTCAAAATGGAACCGTCCCAGTTGGAGACGAGCTCCATGTCAGAGCGCCATTTTGTCCACACTCAACATCTCAAAAATGTCTCTCGCCGATCTTCGTCCCTGAATCAAAATAGTAATGGAACATATTCTAGAATATCTCTGGCATCGTAAATTATCCGATATTACGGCCAGTCAACAAATGCACGGCTACATATCTCACAAACGACTTTGTAATGAAAACTGTAACATTACATACTTCAACACTACTTAAATATAGTTTACATTATAAAATACAGTCCACCACCACTTAAAAATGCTCATAGCATGCCTTCACCATAACGCAACTACCCACCGCAACCCTAGACGTTACAGGTTGTATGAACCGCGCGACTTAATAGCATTCATACTACTACTTTTAGCATCACATCGAGATTTTTTAAATTAATTTTATATTACCTTGGAAATTCTCCGCCTCTCTTTTCACCCGCTGTTTCTTGTATTTTACACAAGATTTATCTTTTTTCTTAGAAGCATTGTACAGGTCTTTTGCTCACGAATATATGTGAACAAATGTCTAAAAAATGTTATATTATTACAAATATTTAATACCAATATATATATACAAACATGTCATTATGCAATCTACACATTCGTGAATTCTAGTCTAAATGTTTCATGCTTTCAGTGATTTAATTCCTTATATACTATACGAGTATGTTGTCTTAATATATTAGCAGACTTTGTACTGTTAAAATCCCTTAATGAATATGACAGCATTGCCAATTAATAAGAATGACTGGCGCTTTAATAGATATTTATTAGATATTATTTATAGATATTTAATTGTAAATAGATCACAAATATCGTTAATAGAAGCATCAAAATATTTAGTTTGATTACAGTTGCTACCATTAACCACTCGTGCTCAATAGTGCTTAAAGTGTTTCCATGGTAGACCAGTTATGCTAACCACGGCCAGCACGCCACTCATATTCATGGACTAATGTCATGATGTGACATATGCCATATAATAGCAGTAGTAATAATAGAAATTATATAGATTGCAGTTACCCCTGCAGCACTATGTAGATTCCCTGAAAAAATGTAATACTTTATATAGATATACAGAGGCAAAACTATTATTTTTACATAGGAAGTCTTGGGCATTACAGGGCTTGCGACTTGTCATCGGCTGGCTAAAGTGATCACTTTACACAATGTAACGTTCACCTATGCACCCATGCTACCACACCTATCAAATTTTTGGAACTTGTATACATGTTATCATATTGGAACATTTCAATTATTTATTACCAACTATGCTGTCGCCATCTATGGATTTTTTTGATAATTTTCTATTCGTTCTCACGTAACAGTATAGATGTCGCTGAAACTGAGACTATTTATTTCTAAAGTATGGGGCTATATTCTTTATGTGCTTATATGAAATTCATTCGAATTATTAACGTATATACTAGAATACGTCTGGAAAAGCAGTATTTTTCAATTTTTAACTTTATATTTAGACCGATATATTTGTTTGAGACTTGAGAAAAATTCCAGCAATTGGTTTCTATAAAGATTTGGATATACTCAAAAATATAATAATATTTTATGTTTAAAAAACGTACGAATTGCACTTAATTCTTTAAACATATATATAAAATCTATCGAAACCATACATTTAGTATTGTTGATGTTTGAGCGTTAACTTTATGGTTAGACATAATTTAATATTGTGTTTTAATGTTGTTACTGCAACCGGTTTCGATACTGTCGTCTCTTTATCCATACAATTTGAACGACACCCCTTTTGTCATCAAAAAATTCCCATATCTCATAGCGAGTATCACGATGGCAACCTCTCTTCAGCATTCCTACAAGTTGATCCAATTCTGGATTACGTACGCTCACCTATAATGAGAATGTGCCGAGCTTACAATGATGTATTTACCGACATTGACATATTTTTTGTTTCATAACCAATATTTAAAAACCTAATTATCAATATTCTTCGATGTAATAAGTAAATGATTTGATAAAAATAACTAGTACCTACGTATGTATATTTTATTTATAATTTTGTTGTGTTCTTTGTTTGTTTAATAAAAGTAAAATATAATTTTAATCTATTATTGCCAACAACATGTTCCACCGTACAGCTGAAGCAGTCTGTATTACATCGCATAAAGTATCCTTAATTAATGTATAGAGAATTATTTTTATTGAAATTTTTCAAATTTAATCATGTATCTTGGCATTGCAATTAATGCTCAAATGCCAGCATAAACATGTCAAACTGAAACTATAACTTCATATTATATTACATGTACATCTGTAATTAAATAAATTTGTGAAATCAGGTACTCATTTACCTTGACTGTATAAAAAATATAAAATTAATTGATTTTTGTAATATTTACATAAAATTAAATGTTTTTGAAAATATTATCAATTTCAGGACTCACCTTGCAGTGTTACATGTGTGATGGAGAAGAATGTAACGTATTTACCGAAGATATAGATAAGGAAATGTGCTCTGCCCCGGGGCCGACGGACGCTCCGACAGATGCGCCTACAGATGCACCGACAGACGCCCCTACAGACGCGCCGACTGATGCGCCTACGGATGCGCCGACTGATGCGCCTACGGATGCGCCGACTGATGCGCCTACGGATGCGCCGACTGATGCGCCTACGGATGCACCAACGGATGCTCCGACAGACGCTCCAACAGACGCCCCTACAAACGCACCGACTGATGCGCCGACAGACGCGCCAACGGACGCGCCTACAGACGCTCCTACAGATGCTCCCACAGACGCGCCAACAGACGCTCCGACAGACGCCCCTACAGATGCACCGACAGACGCGCCCACTGACGCGCCGACAGATGCGCCTACAGACGCACCGACAGACGCCCCTACAGACGCGCCGACTGATGCGCCTACGGATGCGCCGACTGATGCGCCTACAGATGCTCCGACAGACGCTCCGACAGACGCCCCTACAGACGCGCCGACTGATGCGCCTACGGATGCGCCGACTGATGCGCCTACGGATGCACCAACGGATGCTCCGACAGACGCTCCGACAGACGCTCCAACAGACGCCCCTACAGACGCACCGACTGATGCGCCGACAGACGCGCCAACGGACGCGCCTACAGACGCTCCTACAGATGCTCCCACAGACGCGCCAACAGACGCTCCGACAGACGCCCCTACAGATGCACCGACAGACGCGCCCACTGACGCACCGACAGATGCGCCTACAGACGCACCGACAGACGCCCCTACAGACGCGCCGACTGATGCGCCTACGGATGCGCCGACTGATGCGCCTACGGATGCGCCGACTGATGCGCCTACGGATGCTCCGACAGACGCTCCGACAGACGCTCCGACAGACGCCCCTACAGACGCACCGACAGACGCACCGACTGATGCGCCGACAGACGCGCCAACGGACGCGCCTACAGACGCTCCTACAGATGCTCCGACAGACGCGCCAACAGACGCTCCGACAGACGCCCCTACAGATGCACCGACAGACGCACCAACGGACGCACCTACAGACGCTCCGACAGACGCCCCTACAGACGCACCGACAGACGCACCGACTGATGCGCCGACAGACGCGCCAACGGATGCACCTACAGACGCGCCAACAGACGCTCCAACAGACGCTCCGACAGACGCACCAACGGACGCACCTACAGACGCGCCTACAGACGCTCCGACAGACGCTCCGACAGACGCTCCGACAGACGCTCCGACAGATGCTCCGACAGACGCTCCGACAGACGCTCCGACAGATGCTCCGACAGACGCTCCGACAGACGCTCCTACCGACGCGCCGACAGATGCGCCAACGGACGCACCTACAGATGCGCCAACAGATGCTCCGACAGACGCTCCGACAGACGCTCCGACAGACGCTCCGACAGACGCTCCGACAGACGCTCCGACAGACGCTCCGACAGACGCTCCGACAGACGCTCCGACAGACGCTCCGACAGACGCGCCTACCGACGCTCCAACAGACGCACCGACGGACGCGCCGATTGACGCGCCATCTGACGCGCCGACGGTGGTACGATTGAGAAGATCAGTACCGAGGCGATTCAGACGAGACGCTTCCGACGAGACGACCACCCCTCAGTTCCGTTGTATGAAGGTTGCTTACACAGGTAAATATAATTGAATTTTTTTCATTAAAATGTGACGTAAACTCTCTGTATTTGATCTGCGTGTCTAAAAATGTAATTTACCGAGACTGGAAAGAGAATAAATGTTGATATGTAAAGAGTTTTTAGTACCATTTAGTATCCATGCGCTACATGTGTTCCGGTAACATGGGGGAATGGAACCCATTTCCATTTCCATGCCCAGGTTTAATAATCAAATCCCTCAATTAATTAAATAAACAATTACTGATGTGCTTTTTTGCACTCAATTTTTACTTTAGTAGAAGAATCTGTATCCATTCGGCAAAATAATTATTTAGTGATATTTTCAGAGATGTTTTTAAATTTTTGGCTATTTTCTATTCACCATGTTCGCCCGTGTTAGTTTTTTAGAAAATTCATTTTTAATTTTTCCGACTAGATGCTCTCGATGTAAGCTTTACAGATTTGGTGGACTGTAGTGTTATTGTCTCAATATTTGAACAATCTGACTCCACTTGAAAGCATTAGAAACTTTATTTCTGCACAAATACTTATCGTTGAAGATCATTCATTATTAAATATACATTTTCTTTATCATTATGTCCTACATCTTATCCAAATTCTACGTAAATACTTTTCTTTCAAATAAATATAGTCGTTCAGTCCGGCTTTATACCTCGATGGTGTTTACACGCGTAACATTGAAGAATTTATTAAAAACTTGTCGCCCTTGTCCTTGGTTGAACTTGCAAATGCTGTAAGAATTGATGTCTGTTAAGGCGCACGATTTCTGTTTTTTTTAAAACCAAAGACAATGTTCGGAATCTATATCTAATCTATCTATAGCCCAGCTCATATGATTTTTATTTTATTAAATATTTTTTTAAAGTCTAGTCTTTTACCTAGAAAAAAAAAATCATTTTTTAATACTGCTTTCTTTTCGCTTGTCTGTTTTCTTCCATTAGTATCAGGCAAATTATAAAATACACGAATTAATAAACAAACAGATATTTTTTTATAAAATAGTTGGTAAAATGGTTAGTAAAATAGTTAGTAAAATGGTAGACCCCCTCACTTGTGACCCCTCAGAATCTGACACTGTTTTGAAATAATGAGCTCAAAAGTGTTGATTGAATTTCAACATATATTCGTGTGTATTTTTATAAGGTGTAAGGTCTTATTTATATTCACTGTGAGATGTAAATGAACAATAATGATACATAAATTAAAATAAATAACTGATGCAGTTGGAACATTCATCTCAGGCTATTTCCTTATATAAAAAATAATGCTTTTGTAACCCATTTCACACAATAACTCAAATTAGCCCAAAACCTTGTTATTCTAAGGGTCGGTGTGATACGTAATCCGTGATCGCATCTTTTTTATAAATTTATTATTATTATTTTTATATTGTGTATATTGTTCTTAAATTAACATTATCTTATTCAGCTCCCGCTGTCTAAACATTTTATCTTATCGCTTTACACAAAGCACCTCTGTACATTATCTGTCGGTAATTGGAAAATCTCTAGGATTAACGTCCCTGACAATACATCTGGCCAATCAATTATTTGTATGTCTTAACAAGACCTAGACTGATATTTCGGAAGGCATTTTCCTTATCGTCTTTCCATATTTTACGAGAATGTAATACCACGAGTGGTGCAGGTACGCATTTATATATATTTTGTATAATTTTCAGATAACGGGGTTAAGAAAACGAAACGTGGATGTCAATCGGTAGAACCGGAAGAAGCGATGGATAAGACGTGCAAGAACTTCAAGGACGGGGGAGATAAGTGCGACTTGTGCAGCACAGAGCTGTGCAATTTGGCGCCCTTGACGGGGCCGCTGCGAGCCTTGCTGGCCACGCTGCTACTGATACCGCTTCTGCGGATGCTGTAAGCTCTCCCAGGGCTAGAGTTCTTTCAACTAGTCTCCTTTCATGTCCGAAAGAATGAAATTTTATGTTAAACATATTTTATTTGTTATATTTATTTATTTTATATCTATACATTTTTACAGGTAGTTCTTATCGTACTCAACCTGTCTCGCTGGACCAATCTGTATTGAGACAGGCATAATTTATGAGATATATCGTTTATGTTAATTAGGTATCTAGTTTTTAAGGAATTGTCAGAAAAACAAAAATAAATCAATATGTGATCATTCGACTTAAATAGTATTTTACTTGAAATTTCCTATCATTCGACTTAAATAGTATTTTACTTGAAATTTCCTATCATTCGACTTAAATAGTATTTTACTTGAAATTTCCTATCATTCGACTTAAATAGTATTTTACTTGAAATTTCCTATCATTCGACTTAAATAGTATTTTACTTGAAATTTCCTATCATTCGACTTAAATAGTATTTTACTTGAAATCTCCTATCATTCGACTTAAATAGTATTTTACTTGAATTTTCCTATCATTCGACTTAAATAGTATTTTACTTGAAATCTTCTATCATTCGACTTAAATAGTATTTTACTTGAAATTTTCTAATTAAAACAATCTTTTTAATGTGTAAAATTTTTTTTATTTGTGTCACAAGTTAAAAATGTGTTCTTACAAATCTAAATTAGAGTATTTATGAGAGATAATATCAGCATATTTATAACTGAAAATGTTTATCAGAAACGTATTATAATAAAAATAGGTATTTATTGCTTCAACATTGGGCTAGTTATTGATCTTTGCGCAGCCAGATTAATTAATATATTGTCGTTATCTTCATACTGCCTTCCTTAAGCATCTAATCCACCTCGAGGTATGTTTATCTACTTTCTATTAATTTGTACCTTATCGCGGATAGTGACAAACACCGGAAAATGTAATCGAGACATTAACACGCACACATTGTTATTCGATTTAAATCTTTAACAATAAAATTGAATACCATCCCTACAGCAATGACTGCACATCACTCATAACTAGTGCACAAGGGAAACAGGGTAATAAATTACCCTGGGCCGCACACATTTTGGTGCCAACGATTTTTTTGTGTGCAGAATCCAAAATAGCCATCGTATTTGGTCTATCAGATCTAGTTTTTGAGACACGCTATATTGGCTTTTTTTAAAAATAAAATCATCTCATTTTTAACTTATGCCCTATTATTATTATTATGCTATTAATATTTGCTCCAATTGCTAGTAAAAAAAAACAAAAAATACAAAGTTAGGTATTTATTTCACATATTAGATTTTATTTTTTATTTATTTAATTTAGCGAAAATACAATGGCTAAATAAATTCAATTTTTAAATATATGGTTACATACATACATGTTTTTCTTTCGCTTGCCTCTCCAAAAAAGAGACCAGCTCTTGTGCTTGGAGAGGGAGTTACACTACAATAATTTTATATATTACCTTATAAATGTACGTTTATCACTTTTCACTAAATACTTTTCTTTTATACGACTTTTTAGCATCTTCTCTGATATCAATTTTGCATAGTTTTAATGTCCTGATGGAATCTATCCCCCTACTCTTCACTAAAACCATCTAGGTTTTTTTGAATTTTTATGCTCATGTTGCAACCGAGAATATTAACGTTGGAAAGCATATTTTCTATTAATTCTATGTAATTTTCTGCCTTATAATATTCAAGAATTTTTTTACAGCTTGAACAAATGAACACCAAGATTTAGATTTAATCTCGTTCATTGATGTGGTCAATTGTGAATCTTCAATGAGTTGCCTTATCTGAGGACCATCAAATATTCCGGCGTTCAGTTTTTCTGCGCTAATCACAGGAAGTAGCCAAAACAAAGTCCATCTCGAATTAAAGCCTTCATAAACTGCTTCATAAGCCCCGACTCGATATGCAGAGGTGAAAATCAATAACAACAGTTTTATTTTCTTTGAAATATGACATTTTTTAAAGGTCAATTTCTGTTAACTCAGTGCTGATCTGCTGTACCAAAGACATAAAAAACAAAGATGTTTTGTATATCCACTTCGCTGTCCAAGGAGAAAGTTTACCATTGTTAGATCGACGCAAATCACCCACTGATGCTCTTCATTCCTGATTTCTTGGTTCCCTATAAACCATTGGTACTCCAAACTTTAGGCACTTCCACTTTTCAATTGTCCACTGTCGCAAATGTTCAATGCATGTTTTACATACGAAATGTGGAGTCCAAGATTTATCCTGTTCTCCCAAGTGGACGCCAAAATAGGCCAAATAAGCCCTTTTCACAGAGTCAGAAATAGGTTTTCTACTTTCTCTCAAAGTATATTTGCCACATACATAACAAAAAACGTCTGAATGATTCACACAAGTACGTCTGCTTGTGGATACTACGGTTTTAATTTAATGTTTTATTAATAAATAACACCGAAACTTTACACAAAATGATAGTAAACTGAATCGGGTTAGGCAGATGTAATGAGTTATTAATTAGTTCGCGGTGGGAGTTACTCAGATATAAGAATATCAAGTTCTTGGTCATGGGTAATACCAAGTAATTGAATCTGACTAATTAGATATTCATTTAAGGTACAAAATTTCTATTTTGCTCTCAAAATCTAGAGCTGATACGAAAAATGACAGGTATTTTTGGAATTAGCGCATCAAAAATATCTAAAATCAGTTTTTACTTTTCCGGCGCCAAAAAGATAATTTCATTTCGTTGCATAATTAATTATTGACATAAAAATATCACTTTCAACATGTTAGTTATAAAGTAAAATAATTTACTAATTTCATAATCATAAGTCCATCATATCTGTCGTATTAATTTTAATTCTTCAGTATTATATAAAAAATCATGCGTCTATTTGTAAAATAAAAAAAATGTATCAAATATTATAAAACCGATAATATATTTTTAAAATAGTACATTAAAGTTTATATAGCTCCTAAGTTTCAACTAACTTAACTAGCATAATGGCCCGTGTCCACTAATGAGATTTCTCTCAAGAGAGAAGTCTCATCAAGTCAGCGTGGATACGGGGAGAATTAGTATTATTATTAATACAAATTAACTGATAAGATATTCTCATATACGTAGGTTCGAAATTGTCGTTAACTTACTAGGTTAGTGTGGTGTAATGGTTAGCGCATTTCTACAGATAGGAAAATTTCCCGGTTCGAATCCCGGTTGCAAACAAAATATTTTTTCAATCAAATTGATTTCATCTGTTTATCTTTCTAATTGATGCATATTTAATTCGTATTAATTAATTTTGGAATATTGTATTTGTAAAGATTTGAGCAAAAATAATTCTTATTGAACTGTAATAAAAATAAACATTAAATAAATCATATATCTTTCATTTAGCATATCTGTCTATTGAGAATACTTAACCTTAAAATGAATTGTAAAAATAATCAATATTAATACAATTACAGCATATCTATAGAGAATATACAATCAAGGCAAATATTAGTTAGAAAAACTAACTATTGCGTGTTTTTTTTATATATTATAACAGACCGATGCTGTTTTTAAATATTTTTTTAAAACAAGCCATTTTCACTTAAAAATATGTATGCAAGTAGATACTTTATTTAACTTTATTATGGAACACCGCAACAAGATGTAAATAATAAAAACAAAAGAGATTTTTTTGGTTTAAATTTTGTCCTTCTGAAATCCACAATAAGACGTGTAATCAAAATTTTAGATACGAGAAACACGATGCAACAGCATACGCGCCACTGGACATCGATGCTGTAAGACTAAGTGTCGGTGACAGTCCAGCCTCCTCGGTTTGATGACGTGCATAACAAATCACCCAAATAAGTGGTATCGTACGACGTTGTACAACTTTTTTACCCGAAATTCATCAGCAAGGTCTTTAACATAATGTATGGTCTCAATAGAACGGTGTCGTATCGCATACAGCTTGTGCTACGATACAGATTATATCAAAATTTGATGATATCAATTACCGACATTTTTTCTTGGTTCATTGCCGTAGGCGTTTTACTTTAAAGGGTCTACGATAATAAACCAACAAAAATTCAACAGCTGAAGGATATCATTGACACGAAAGAATGTCAAAATATAATGAAAATGTGATTGATAGAGCTCGTACTTATGCAATATCTAAAAGTCGATGATGTATTAAATAAATGATCTATAAAAACATAATTATTCAAAAATATTGTTGTTGCGCCACCGGGATTCGAACCTGGTGGCGCAAAAACAATATTTTTCGATAAAATTGATTTTATATGTATATCTTTATAATTAATATATTTAATTCATATTTAAAATATCACAGACCTATGTTCTGAATAATTACAACTTCACAATAAGAATTTGTTCTCCTAAAAAAATAATAAAGTTGTATCAATGTGTTCAAAATTTAATAAAAATGAATTGATAATTCTGGCGTCTGCTATCAGTTTACTCAAAGGTATTTGAGATTCTGTAAAAATAAGGTAGATGGCTCTGTCAAACGATGGAACGATTAAATGTATTAATATCAAAAAGGTAACATATAGGGTCGAAAATTGTCGCTAAAAATGATGTCGCTGTAGCTTAGTTGGATAAAGCACCTTCCCCGGTTAGGAAAGAGATCCAGGTTCGAATCCCGGTGGCGCAACAAAAATATTTTTCGATAAAATTGATTTTATATGTATATCTTTATAATTAATATATTTAATTAATATTTAAATCATCACAGACCGTCTGTTCTGAATAATTACAACTTCACAATAAGAATGTGTTCTCCTAAAAAAATAATTATTCAAATCAACATTGGACTATTGTATAAAGACTATTGTATATAGAGAGCGACAGCAATACTCGGAACCAGGAATAATTATTTTATGGGATGCTATCATTTTAATCTTATCTAATTACGTTGAGTCTATATAATTTAGTAGATAGTGTAGACCACGTTATCCACAGCGAAAGGTTTTATGTATATAGAAAAGGTAAAAATGCAGTATCAGTATAGAATTATTTTATTTGAAACAAAAACGCGATTGACAAATAATCACTCGCTTGCGTTCAGTCGGTGCTTGCTTCGGTTCTTTTTTTAAACATTGACAAGTCAAATGGTTATGAAATGAAAGAATATTTTTATATAAGAAAATTTATAATCTATATTTTAGGATACTTGCATGTGTTAAAAGTGGAAAATTAACATTTTACTTTAATACTTATTGATAAGGCTATTCAAAAATAATTACAATTAAATTAACATTAAATATTTGTGTTTATCATGCCAGCATAAAATTCTCTACCAAATTGCCTATGTTAACGCTTGTCTGATATAGATTATTCAGGTCCCGCACGTAAGGGATTACCTCTTAGGATGGTCCTGGATCCTGGACGTGAAGTGTGGTTAGCTCCTTGTGGCACCAGTGTAGGGTGACGGAGTTCAGGCTTGTAGTTGATGATAAGACGATGCCCAATTATCCAGGCAAACCGGGACTCTGGACGCGATATTTTTATGCTATAGCGACAGTCTGTTCTCGCTACACCGATTATATTTATCAACTTTTTATAGATCCAGCGGGACCCTTTTTGATACTTTCACATCAACGATTAAACGCAGAGTACATCACAGTCTAAGCTTAAACTCGAGGCGCACAGTTTAAATTTTCCCCGGAATTACAATCTATAAACCGCTTGCTTGATATTTCAGAGACGATATAGATTTTATTTTCTAATTGAAAATAAAATTTCGTCTTTTGTGGAGCCACTTCCCCGGCTGAAGTTGTATCCGGACTGATCGCCTATGGTGATGCATCTCTTAAGGTACATTTGCCTACGTGACTTTAGTCACGTTCGACGCTTTATTGCTGTACCCACGCTGCGTCGGTACACCTGCGTCTAACAATACCGAGTTTTTATCACCGTCCGTCCCTTACTTCGACTAAGTGCTTTTGTATCCTTGAACAGAATATTGTTTTGGGTAATTTTGCATTCTAACATACCATGGAAAAATTTTCACCCTCTTGATTGATATCACTTACTTCTAATATTATTTTTCATGAGCAAGAGATAACCTAGATTTTAAACCAGTATTTAATGTATGAATATCTGTATAATATAATATACATACAAAATTATTTGACGACTCAATTGAAATTTCGCTCAGAGCTACGGATGTCCTTGATCGAGAGCTATTCATCCATAAGAGAGTTATAAACAATTAAATATAAATAAATAAAGAAATTGAGTTACAAATGTGTACCTATTGAAATACACAGCAGAAATATAATGTACAAATATTTTTATTAATTAATTATAAATTTAATAAGATATTTTAAACCTAAATTCTCAAATTCTTTTATATATAACAAACAAATTATAAATACAAATTAAATGTTTCAATAAGAAAGATATACTGATAAAATCAATTTATCGAAAAAGATTTTTGTTGCCATCCGGACTCGAACCAGGAACCCTTCCTATCTGGCGAATATTATTGATACTTTTAATTAGTATTAAAATATCACAGAACTATGTTCTGAAAAACTGCAACTTCACGATAATAATGTGTTCTCCTTAATAATAAATTAATAATACATATATTATAGAAAATGTAGAAAACTTTTTAATTATTACATCTACTTACATACTTACCATAGGTAGAGAGTTAAGAGCGCCACACTCTTCTATCCTGACACACAATTCTCGTCTCATCCACATTCATACATCTTCTCATACAGACTCGACGATAATTGAGGCTTCTAACAGAACCGTCATCCAGTATCTGGTTTGCCTGGTCGTGCCAAATCTTCTATTTCTGGTACCATCAACACTTGCGTCATATATTCTCTCCTCATTCGTTCGTTCCATATGACCAAACCACCTAAGTGATCCTCACTATACTAAGATCATCTATCAACATTATAAACCCCGTGTCCTTATGAGTCGGCAGAGAGGATCAAGCGCCACATATTCCGATCCTTGCTTTCATGATTCCATCGCCTCTACCGCATCCATAATTCTGTAATAAAAACTCCCAGAAGTCTTATTGACAGAAGAAGAAAATTATAAGTGCCTTCCAATTATTGACTTTCCGTTACGCACGTTTTGTTTCATTTTCGGCTTTATGGCATTAGGTGAACTATCATGTCAGGAGTAGGTAATATCGTTTACTACAATAAAACGAGGCGTTCATTGCACGCGTTTCTGACGTTGACCCAAAGATGTCACTGCGCGATAACGGAGTGGAAAAAAAACAACAAATACTTGATAATAATTCATTTACTGTAGGTATTCCAAACAACTGATTTTAACAAAAATCCATTAAAAATTAAATGATTTTGCTATTATATATACATATATATATATCGAGCTTCGTCTGTAGACCTGTAGTTGAAACACTTTACACAAATACTAGAAATAACTCATCAGAAAATGTATTATTTTATTTGTTTTCTATTTGAAAAATGTGCCTTCTGAACAAAAAGATATCTCACCTAATCATATCCATCAAATTAGCTATATTTCAAATAAAATTGACATATCGCTCCAATATTGTATTATTTTTTAATTTCTAATTTCTGTTGTTCCTATCATTTTTTTCTTCTTCTTTACGTACAGAAAGACACTGCGACATAAATATATTATGTATTATATCACAGAGACTCTTCCAGTCAGGAATGAATATACAATAAAAGTGATTTATTTTGTTACATAATATCAATTTTAATTTCCAGTAAAAATCAATTTCGTAATTTTGAATGCGGTCGTTTTAAATAATTAATTCATTAAAAATCAATTAATACATTTATAAATGTATTAATAGTTATTAATACATTTTCATATTTCGAGATTCCAATAATATTATTTATTTATCAGATAACCTACATTTTTGTCTACTCGAGATATTATTATATCATTCACTTACATATTTTTCTTTACGATGAAATCTGAATGGTCGAATTTTTCTTTTATCTTTTTATGTAAGTTAAAATAATATTCGTTATCAGCTGCCGAATTTCATCTTTATTTTTATTATTTATTACAGTAGTAATAGATATAATTAAACACGCCAAGAAAATGAAATGGCAATGGCAGGCCACATCGTATCCGAGGAAAATCAAGAGGCCGACAAGCATCCCTAAAACTGACTATACCGACGAAATCAACAAAATCTGCCGTAATACGTGGCAGAGAATAACAACGGATAGAGAAAAGTGGGAGACGCTTGGGGAGACCTTCATCCAGCAGACGATAGAAAATGCCTGATAATAATGTTGATATTTGTTTAAGGTTTATTGAATGACAATGAGGAATACATTACACATCAATGTTCTTACTATTTTCGAACTAAGCTAAATAAAACAAAGTCAAAATATATTCTTCTAAAGCTAATCGCCATCTTACTAAACACGTTTCAGAATCTTTTTTAGATTAAAAAGTAATACTATTGACGATAATCTAATAATATAGTGAATTTTCGACCATCCAGAAAATGTCTAAAATGTTCATACGATTCCTAACAATTCTCCTTCCACTGTCTATTTAGATTCCTAATTCTTATAAAAAAACTGGACACTAAAATATTTGTAATGTTTTAAGAGTCTTGTTGAGAACTCTTTCATTGAAAGACGGAGTTACTTTGCAAGTACCACCAGATTCCCTAGGGGTTCTATCCTCTCCTTGTACTCTTAAGTTGCTCGACTTGTGCCCTTGTAATAATAACTCAGTGTCCCATGGTAACAATTATCATTTATTATAAATATTATGTACAGTAGTTGACAATTATATAACTCAGAGATAGACTAATAACTATTGAGAAGTGGCGATGGAAATGAGACCCGTTCCCACAGTGACGGCCTTTTATAATCATTGCCCCCCACCACTCATCTAACACACACACACACACACATGTCCAAAGTGACAATTTTCACATTTTGTTTGACAAATTTAGGAACTGGATAGGAAAAACGACAAAACAAAAACAAAAATAAACAAAATCTGACTAGCAATCAGAGCATAACTGTCGGCGGATTATAGCCCAAAGGAAAAACATGGAACTTCAAAAGCATTACAGATGACACACATGAAAAACCATGAAATCATAATTAAAAATATGTAAATTAGTTAGAGTTAAAGTAGAAAAAAAAAGAGAAAAACGCATTGGGGAGACCTTATAAAATATAGCAATGGTTTGGCCAGTTTACTGTACAGCTTTTCCGGGCAGCAGTAAACAGGGTGATTACAGTAAACGTCCGCTGAACGGATATGGCATACGAAAAACATGAAACTTGTCAAGTCCAGTGGTTAAGCCGCTGGCTTCCCGTACCGCGGATTCTGGGTTCGATTCGCAATAAGGCTGGGTGTTTATGTGATGTGTTTTGATATTGTAATAAGAAACCAATGAAATGACAAGACCTCTTTTAGCATTTAACTAAAAATAGAAATATTTCAAGACGGTCTGCTCAACTTTTCACAAGCTTATAAGTAAGCTAATCCGTGTACTTTTAATCTTTTTATGCCTTATTTAATCACACATGAGACAAGCCTTGAAGAGTAACTAGTGTGGAGTTAGAGAGAGCTTTTTCTGCTGCAGTGGCAATCGGCATTAAGATTAGATCCAGTCTAAACGACGATACATTAGACATGTTATGTTTTTAAGGGCTTATTCAAATTCCTCTTCTGAAAGATAATTATTTAAATAATTTATGTAAAATAAATAACATTTTTGTGTAATATTATATAAAAAACATTTATATATTCATATGAACGAGTATATTTATATTGGTTAATTTTTTTTACAATGTAATGGTGATATTTATTTCATTTGTATTTAAAATATCACAGATTTATGTTCTGAATAATTACAACTTTACGATAAGAATGTGTTATTTTTAATGATATATAAGATGTATTATTGTGTCCAAAATTTAATAAAAATGAATTCTTAATTCTGGTGTCTCCTAACGATTTACTCAAATGTATTTGAGATTCTGTAAAAACAAAGTAGATGGCTTTTAAATAATGCAATGATAAATGTATTAATTTGAAAGGTGTAACATATAGGTACGAAAATTTGTCTTCAATCCACTGTGTTGGTATAGCATAATCAGGTAATGCACGTTCCCTGGATTGGATTGGTTTTGTATGTATGTATATCTTTCTAATTAATTCATTTAATTTGTATTTAAAAATATACCTAACCACATTGCCCAATGCAGAAATCAGAAAACAAATCACGTAACGCCAAAATTAAAATTGATTTTTTGGACGTAAATGAAGATGAAGAATGTTAAGAACTTAACAATAACCATTATACAATTATACCCAAATTAATGTATACACTCAAAGCACAATTTTAATATATTGCATTTGAATATCCGAAGCACAAACAAACCATTCGAAAAAATTACTAATTTCATTGATTTCTCAATAAAAATGGATATATAATAATAATTTTGACATAATGTAGAATAAATGATTAATATATGATAACCTATACGATTATACGTGCCACTCAACTCTGATTCTTAGAGGACAAAATGATGGTGTCATTGTATTATATGTAGGGTGTTTAGCGAAAAAATATACGGTTAAATTGTAATTGCTCGTAAAACCGTCAGGGTGAGGTAAGTGAGAGGGGTATTGTTCGACGCGCGTGATTTTCGGGTTTGCTAGTGGCAATGAGTCACTGGTCGGGAGCGCAACGCGCGTCGCCCTTTTTGTACTCACTTTAATATTCGACGATTAAGTGACGGGCCGAGCACGCAACTTATCTGGTGTTGGGTTCAAAAGTTAAAAGAGGAAAGAACAATAGTTAACCAAACTCCTCCGAGACCATCAACGTCAGCAGCGACGCCAGGACATGTGGCTCAAGTTCGACGTGAAATTATGCGCAATCCGTATAAATCGATAAGGAAGATTGCAGCCTGTGCTGGAATAAAAAAATCTAAAGTGCGTGTTATTTTGAAAAAAAAACTACAATTTCACCCATACAAACTGCAAATCGTACAGTTTCTCAACGAAAATGACTATTCTTTATGTGAAACCTCAGCGAGAACGATGCTGGAACGTTTTGGAACAGCACGAACGTTTGGAAACATATTGTTTACTGACGAACCACATTTTCATATCGATGGCTATGTTAATAAACAGAACGTGAAATACTAGTGCACTGACAACTCAAGGGTACGCCATCAAAAACGTTTGTATTGTAAAAAACGATAATGTGGTGTGAAATTTCGGAGGAATAATTGGCCCTTATTTTTTTAATTAACGAGAGACAGTCACTGCTAACATTTATTACCGAATGATCAACAAGTTTTTGGTACCGCAACTACAGCTGTTTCTCGGGTTTTTGTATTTTTTTTAATTCGTGAATAATTCAGGCCTTACAAGAAAATATCTGCCGTGAAGTTGCTACCATTGAACCGACGTTTTGCTCTCGCGTGTTCGCAAATTTAAGAGTCCGATTGCAAGAGTATCTTGAGAGAAATGGACGGCATTTAGACGATATTGTTTATAAAACGTAAAATCAACATCGTTAAATTCCATTTTGTATAAATAAAATATGAGAATAACATTGTAGTTTATTTTTATTTAATATTAAACTTGAAAATTTTCCGCCGGACACCTTTTATATTCTTCAACACGTAGGAACTAGGCTTTATGTATCAGCTAGATAAAATTTGAGGAAAATAAATTTTCTCTTGCTACAAAACTGTAAATTGAAATTAAAAATAGTAATAGTTATGTAGATAAGCGGTATTATAATTATTTTAATTGAGGAAATTATTTTGTCAAGATTAAAAATGTGGTTTGGTCATAGGAAACGAATGAATGAGAAAAGTATAGTAAGAAAGATATATATGTTTTTTTATTTATGTATATAGACACATATAATATATAAGTATTGTACAGCTAAAAGAAAAGACAGTTGGTTCCATATAGGTGGCCCAAAAAAAGTGAGAACATTTCGTAAAATGTGATAAAATTACATCAAAATTATTTGAACTATATCAACAATAGTTTACTAATTTACTTACTTACCTATTTACCTATATTATGTTTTATTTAAAATTTCCGGTCGCCATCCTTGATTATTAATTCTACCATTGTTTATATTTGTTTTTTTCAAATTGTTGCCCTGAATGACAATCACAGCAGAAGATTCCGATCAAAAATTAGCGAATTAAAAAACGTTGGGTTGTTAGGAAAATAATCAAAGAGTTTCGAAACAAGGCCTAGAATATACAGCTAGATATTACAGCATAACTAGACATTACAGTAGGACGGAGCTCCATCTCACACAGCCAGAAATACAATCAACTTTCTTCGTCGTGAGAATGTTAATTTCATCGAGCCTGGCATGTGGCCACCGAACAGCCCAGATTTAAACCCGGCAGATTATGCAATATGGGGTGTTTTGATAATTTCTGATTAGCTAAATATTGTGCAAATAAAATTACATTAAGAATTATAATTAATTATATTATGTTTTGAAATAACTCATGTGTTACGGAGATGGTCTCACTTTTTTTGGTCCGCTTTGTATATTTTGCACAGATTTTAAATGCATTGCCAAACTAGGCAAGTCTGTTTTAGGCCAAATTGGCAAACTAAAACCAAAAAACTCATTGATGGCAATACAAAATTAAATGTAAAATGAAACATACAAGGCAAGTAAACGTACAAATATATATAATGAACGACTAAAAATATGACGCAAGTGTTGATGGTACCAGACATTGAGGACGTCAATGGAAGATTTGACAAAACCAAATACTAGAACGTGGTATTGCTAGAAGCCTCAATAATCGACAAGTTTGCATGAGATGTATGAAAGTGGATAAAGCGAGAATCGTGTGTCAGGACAGAAAAATGTGGCACTCTATCATATCTGCCTACCCCCGTGGGATCGTTGCACGACGGTTATTCAGTTAAATATCATGCAAAATTATCTTCTAACAATATAATTGCACTAGATGGCAGCAAAAAATAATAATGAATACTAAAATTCATTTACAATCTTTCCGCATTGTGCAAGAGAAGTCACTGATTAATATATCATATTCACTTGAGATTTTAAGATTCAAGACTATCCATATCATTTTAAGTTCTCTATATCCTTCATGCTCATGTTTTTAATAATATTCTGACGGTAATCATACCAATTTAAGATAGTTCTAGGTGTACATACTAGTGATGAGAAAAAATGCTACTCTTGACTCACTGGTGTGATTGTGATTGGTATTCGACAATATCAGTGATTGAAGACTGTGACTGTGATCACAGGTTCATTACTAACGCGCACGCGCCGCGCCACATCACAATGCACGAAATAAATAAGAATGCATAATTTTGAGCATATTTATTTATATTATTAAAACTTATATTATTCTAGCTTAAATAATTAATGTACATATCTCTAATTTAATATCATCACAAAGAGAATAAAAACGATTATAAAAATATGTAAAATTCTCAGCGTTTCAGATCAAATGCATAAAACGTTTTGACATAATCTACTAGATGGCGCTGATCATGAATTATAACATCATTTATTCATGAATACTTTGGTCAGAATTGCGCAGGCGCCGAATCGCGGTTCACAACCAAATATAAATAAAATTAAAAAATATTCACAAATCACGATATTCCCAGATATTCAATCACTGATGGCGAGTGCGACTCAAAGATATCAGTGAATGATTCACGGTTCGTGATTTTGAACTCATCACTAGTACATATGTATATAACATGCATCATTTTACTAATGTTTACACTACACGGTATTGCACTATGGAAACCCTGGCCGCACAGCGGCTAACATCGGCCACTGAGCGGTCAATTATCAATTATTGTTTTGTACAATACGTGAAGTAGTTAAAAAATAAAATCGTTTCCCATTCGGCCGGTACAAAGCGGACTGCAGCTGCGTGGGGCGCGGCGGGTCGGGGAAAGTTCGGAGGTGGGCCACGGATGGAGCGTCAATCTAGCTCTGTCCGTCGACGTCGCTGGTCCTCCGTGCGCAGTGGCTCCTCAGTTCTCTCAGTCAGTACTCGCGCGTGGCATCACCAGCACCATGGTCTCCCCGTCCGTGTTCCTCACCTCTGCCCTCCTGGTCGCCTTTTCGCCCACAGGTAAACTAGTTTTCTAAATTCTCATTGTAACCCGCAACCCCTTTGAAACGTTTATAATTTGGAGTGAACTTGGCCGATTTTTTTTTTTTTTTTACTACCACATCGGTTTTGTTCTCAATTTTTTTAAATGTCTTAATAATGAAAGTGTAAAAGTGCTCGGAATGTGTTATTTGTATGCCAGTACGTACATGCGATCTTGGCGGATCCGTTACAATTTTGGGCGTAAACAAAAACAAGCGTGTGCTTCACCTTAGCAACGGAGCGCGATCGGTGTTTTTAAAAAAGCCAAAAACTTATAAATTTACGGAAAAACTACACCCCCCGCGTAAAGTATCGTTACTAACAAATACGTCATTTTTAATTGTTCCCGTATTGTGTGAAATACTAAAATCGACTAAAAATTACTTATTTTTATTTTACTAGGGCAGGCTTCGAGGGTGATCTGTACCATTAATCAAGTTAAAACTACATTTCATAGAATAAGTACACAATGAAGTAAGAAGAAACACGGTCGAGGATCTCCTCCGCACGACACTCAAACTAAAAATAACGTATTTAATTTGAAATAACATTTTTCGCTTTTTGTAATGTGTAAATGATGTCATCAACCCCGAGTGGTATTATTACTATCCACGCGTTATTTACGAGAAATACTTCATATTTTTTTTGACTAATTCCGACAATGATCAGATGTTATACTTACGTTCATCTTAGTGAATTGTAAAATCTAACGCTCGTCCGTGAACGCAACGAACTCGCGCCTGACGCTCGATTATAATGAATTCTTTTTTTTCGCCGCCATTCCGCCTACTACCTGCCCAAAACCGGTAACCGATTGAAATCGCATGGAGGTGTCTGAATCCAGTGACCGTTGTGGGTTTTGCGATGTTTACAATTATTTAAAACTTTTCAAGTTTATCTCGTTAATTTAATAATAATCGGTTGCTGTTGTACCTGTCGCGTGCTTTATTTTATACACGTGAGACGTCGTATGGTGCGTTTACTTCAATATTAGAGATTTGTATTACTCTACATGTTTACAATGTGAAGTTATTTTAACCGTTCCAAAACCGTGCAGTAACATAAGTCTACCGCTCTGATTAAATCTGTAATATTTCGGTAAATATACGCAACATACACTTGTGATATTTTAGTTAATTTGAAGGAAAATAATTACGCTTAGAAATGACTAGTGAAAAATCAATTATATAAGGCGAATCCTACAAAAAATATTATTTTTAATTCATTTCATTGTAAAACTAATATCATGTGTGGCAAGACAGAAAGAAATCACACATTAATTTCACAGTGAAAGCAATAACAAACATACGAATATAATTAATTGTCATGAATTAAATGAAGATATATAAAAAGGAAGGTTGTATTATACAATGCAACCTCCTATACACAACCTGATGAATGCTTATAATATTACATATTTTTTAAATATCTCATGCTCAATACTTAAAGTAAATTTATGGCATTAACCATTTTTTCACATTTTAAAAGCTAATAGAACTCTAATTTCTTTCGGTAAGACGAGTTGACAGCATGGCTGCGTGCGAGTATTTTATATCACGGTGTGGTAAAGGTTAACACACGTGTTTTGAATGTTAAGTTGATAAGCATTGTTATGGATAAGGTTTATTATTATTATAGCCGCATTTCTAACGACATCTTATTATACGTTTGTAAGTACTATTGTTATGTATTATTATATTGATTTTATAATCATTTATTCGTCCGTTCCATATGACCAAACCACCTTAGCGATCCTTTCTTAATCGTACTCACTATTTTAAGATCAGCTTTACATTCTTTCCTTATTTCTTCATTCTTTACTCCGTCATAAATGGATCTGCCACACATACGCCTGAGCGATCTCATTTCCACTGCATTCAGTCTACTTTCGTTCCTCTTCTGCCAGCTCCAGGCCTCACTGTCGGTACCAAGACTCCACTGTGTATTAGTATTCCCATTAGCTATAATTCCATTAAAAGTGTCGTTCACTGTGTTTCCTGCGGTCACCCTTTTTTCAACATCTTTCTCAGCTTTTCCGTTTCTAACAAACATACTTCCCAAATACACAAACTCATCTACTTGTTTCAAACATTCATTAGCTACAAGTATTTTGCACGTTCTATTGCTTTCTTCCTTCTCGAATACCATCACTTTAAATACTTCTAAACCGTTTGACACCCTCCGTTTGCACCTTACACATATATTTTAATCTACTTCCATTCGGTCAGTATGTTTGTCAATAAATTGTCAATATTATACGAAATAAATGAGACCATCCCTGCAACAACAATGTATATCGATTTTGAGCAGATCTGCCACACAACGGCATTGAATTATATATAAAATAAATAAAAATACTATTAAACACAATTTCTAAGAGAGCTTCCCTGCAACAACACTCCAAGGTGGCCGACGCGACGCTCTGTCTATCTATCAACATTTGTAAAAACCTATATACAGTGTTGTTGCAGGAGGGTCTCAAATGGTCGGTGTTCAAAAATTTCAGATGTACATAATCTGACATACAAAAAAGTAATTCTGCTAATTTGGGTCTAAAAATATTTATTAGGAGAACACATTCTTATTGTGAAGTTGTAATTATTCAGACCTAGGTCTGTGATATTTTAAATATGTATTAAATATATTAATTAGAAAGATTTGAGTTGTTGAGCCACCGGGATTCGAACCTGGATCTCTTTCCTAACCGGGGAAGGTGCATTATCCAACTATGCTACAGCGACTATTTTCGAACCTATATGTTACCTTTTTGATATTAATACATTTAATCGTTCCATTATTTGAAAGACCCATCTACCTTATTTTTACAGAATCACAAATACATTTGAGTAAACTGATAGCAGACGCCAGAATTATCAATTAATTTATATTAAATTTTGGACACATTGATACAACTTTATTATTAGGAGAACACATTCTTATTGTGAAGTTGTAATTGTCTGTGATATTTTAAATATGAATTAAATATATTAATTAGAAAGATATACATATAAACTGAATTTTATCGAAAAATATTGTTGTTGCGCCACCGGGATTCGAACCTGGATCTCTTTCCTAACCGAGAAATATTTAGCTTATTTAATATAAAATAAAAATATTTATCTAAAAAGATAGAGCAATAAAATCCCCGTTTGATATTGTAAGATTGGATTATTCGAGTAGAAAAATACAACCGTAAAACTGTTTTGATGAAGAAATTCTTTGTCATGTAGTATTTGGTCAATATAAATAATAAAATTACAATAATATTTTTTGTAAGCTTATTTCATTGAAAAGGTTATGTTGGGTTAAATTGTTATCATGTGTTGCTGTCATTTTATTACTAAAACTGGCCATCTATTTAGAGTGTTTTAAATACCGACCGTTTGAATTATATCATTCTAATATGTTTGTCTATTTTTTTTTTTTGTTACCTATTCAAGTTAAATTGCAATCTAAATTCTGTACGCACTGAATAGCTCCGAATAGCTCAGAAAATTCGACACGGTAACCGTATAAAAATAAAAAAAATATCATGAAAGTTATAATTATGTGACTGAATAAATACGTTATACTCAGTACCGTGGTGATTACATATTTTATTCAGTATCCATAAACATAAATCTTGCATTTTTACGTGTATTTTTATATGTCCTTGTGGGTTGGTAGAGAACTTTGTTAAGTTCAGTACCTACTCGATACCTATTTAAATATTTGATTTTAAAAAAAAAAATACGTTTTAACGTACCTACACAAAATATAATATAAATATAATTCCTAATGTATTCAAATTTCATTACTTCCTTCCCTGTAAACTTTGTTCACACGCTCGATTTTTACACGTCACGTGCCCTATTATGTAGGTCAGAGGTCACAGGACAAAATGTTGTCCGACGAAGTACCAACATAATTATAGAGGGCGGGCTCTTCTACAAAACCTGTAACATTTGACCCCGTACTTTTCATATTTAAGTGGATGTTGAGAACGTGACAAGTGTCATTAATATTGAATTTTCTATCCAAGTACACAAATCACACTATCAGATGACGTGGCCCATAACGCACCTCAACAGCGGCGTTCACTAGCCACGCAATCGCGATTATTGATGTTTGAAAGGACTAAGTAGCCATTTGTTATTATGTACATATCTACCTCGGATTTTATGGATTTCAATAATGTTCTCTATTTATCTACTACTTATTAATCACTCTACCATGTTCTCGTTAAAAATAAAGCGTGTTTTCATCAAACTTATGAAAATGACAATACGTTGAAATGAGACAGAATTACTTTTAACGTAATATCACGGCGACCACCTATATGTTTATCCCGAAATAAAAAATTCTATAATTTTATAATAGTAGTTTGAAGGCAAAACGCAGCATGTACCTTCAGATACTCGAGCAGTAATGTTATATATTTAAGCGTAAGCGACGTATTTTTTTTTAAACAAAAGCTTTCTGTAAAATATTTTAAGATTAAAATTATATTATAATTTTCGCTTCAAATCCTTGTGATGATAACCTTGAATACCAATTATATTTACTACGCAGAAGTTTCACTTAATAACTGTATCCGTTTTGTCACAAATTAATAAAAAAATCGTATATACAAAATCTCAACGTCCATTCATATTGTACACAATTTTTAACGAGCAAATGATTTGTAGAATTTTTTTATATTTTTCTTAACGTTTCAGGACATCAGCCAATAAAAAGTGTTTTGTAATATTGAATTAATATGGAAGAAGATAGATATGTAGATTGTAGTATTTAATTAATATGGAAGAAGATAGATATGTAGATTGTAGTATTGAATTAATATGGAAGAAGATAGATATGTAAATTGTAATATTGAATTAATATGGAAGAAAATAGATATGTAGATTGTAGTATTTAATTAATATGGAAGAAGATAGATATGTAGATTGTAGTATTTAATTAATATGGAAGAAGATAGATATGTAGATTGTAGTATTTAATTAATATGGAAAAAAAATAGATTAAAACGTCCCAGGACATGTTTTAAACACTAGTAAATAAGTAAAAAAAAAAACTAAAATAATTGTGAATTTGGACAGTATAACAAATCAAACTGGGCATTAGTTCGAACTACTCGACATTATAAAATATAAAGTGCTGATTTGTAAAAACTTCTCATTTACGGTCGCATTTTTTTTTCAATTGACAAATATTCTTTTTGTTCTGACATGATAATTTTTTTTTGCAATCACCTGATTCGCCGCTGTTAGCTTTTTATAAGAAAACATTTCACTTTTGTTGAATAAAAGTGAGTAATATTATCCAAAAAATATGTAATCGCTAGTTGGTCAAGCTATTCAGTCTGGAAAAATATTACGATTGTTGATATTGAATTGTGAAATATTAATAATTTGTAAATTGCGACAAACAAGCGATGCCCAACTCGCTTGGCATTATTAATATTTACAATAATATTAATATTGGCTTGGACATATTTACTTCAAACATATTTGCATCAAGGCGTCAATATTAAAAGTTCATGATCAATATTATTGTCAATATCAGGCTTGGACTTGTTTATTTCAGACACAGTACATTATCAAAATTATTGTCAACAATTTGTTTGTACTTATTGGCATACGTATGTTAATGCATCAATATTAACAGTATACGATCAATATTATTGTCAATATCAGACTTGGACTTGTTTATTTCAGACACAGTACATTATCAAAATTATTGTTAACAATATGTTTGTACTTATTGGCATACGTATGTTAATGCATCAATATTAACAGTATACGATCAATATTATTGTCAATATCAGACTTGGACTTGTTTATTTCAGACACAGTACATTATCAAAATTATTGTTAACAATATGTTTGTACTTATTGGCATACGTATGTTAATGCATCAATATTAACAGTATACGATCAATATTATTGTCAATATCAGACTTGGACTTGTTTATTTCAGACACAGTACATTATCAAAATTATTGTTAACAATATGTTTGTACTTATTGGCATACGTATGTTAATGCATCAATATTAACAGTATACGATCAATATTATTGTCAATATCAGGCTTTTGTACTTATTTATAATACTTAGACTTTTGTATATCAATGCGTCCATACTAACAGAACCTTAAATATTATTTTCAATATTGGGCTTGTACTTATTGACTTACAGACTTATGAATGTTAATGAGTTTTTAGTATCGGAAAGGACCATTAATATTATTTTTAATATATCAAGCTTATACTTAATCTTCAGACTTATCAGATCGATTTTATTTGATCGCGTGGAGCCCTGTCAATAAATTTTCCCGGACATTCCTAAAAATTCTCATAGAAATCACTTATATTGTCAATTTAATATTATATTATATTGCTAATATGTGTGTTCAATTTAAAAAAGAAACAGATATAATCACAGACCACCAAATAAATAGACATGAACTATCGCAAATTCCGTATCCCAAAATTTTCATTTTGGTAACATCCACGTGATCACTTTGGTGTGAGTAATCAAAGAGCTACGCGACTTTTTTTTAAAATATGACTCGATTGGAACGAAAATTTAAACGCTGACAATAATGTCAAAAATAATTTTCGAAGAGTAAATATTTTTACTGTTGCAGAAATATGTCATAATCTATCGGATTTATATTTCGTCGGATATAACCTATGTGTGTAGAATGCCCCTAGCCCCACAAAAAGATACACATATTTAATCAATTTTATCGAAAAATATATTGTTGTTGGATCTCTTTCCAATCCGGGGAAGGTGCATTATCCAACTATGCTAAAGCAGACAGTACCTTTGTCGACAAATTTTCGAACCTATATGTTACCGTTCCATTATTTGGACTATACGGATTGGAAAGAGATCCAGATTCGAATCCCGGTAGCAATAACTTATATATGCATATCTTTCTATTTAATACATTTAATTAGTATTTTTAAAAATATCACAGACCTATGTTCTGAATGATTACAACTTCACAATAAAAATGTGTTCTCCTTAATAAATATTTATTCAAAGTTAGTATTTCGAATTTACCATTTTGTGTAACTGCGTTGTACAATCATTTAATCGCTCGTGCGCGATATTTGTATCGCACGAGCGATTACGCGAACACGTGAATTTTCACGATTTTCGTTCTCCAAGTGGACGGCGGCGGTGAACAGTACGTGCGGCTGTACCGCATAACGTAACAGTTGACCCAGTACGGGTAGCGTAACGAATTTATACCGGCACAACACAATATTAACTGCATAAATAGTAAACACCGGTACTTTCGTTTTTTTTGTTTTAGAGCATTGCGTTTAACCTTTACCATACCATGATATAAAATACCCGAACGCAGCCATGCTGTCAACTCGTGTTACCGTAAATAACAGATAGAAAAATTGTTTTTATTAGCTTAAATGGCTTCAATGGCACGAATTTATTCTAAATATTGAGCATTCAATTTTGAAAAAATGATTAATAACATAATTTAGAGCATTCATTAAGTCTTATACAATGTATCCTTCCTTCCTATCTCTTAGTGAGAAAGAGACAATTATATTTGTATGTTTGTTGTTCATTTCACTGTGAAAATAGTGTGTGATCTTTATCTTTCATATCACAAATTGTATATTTACCAACGTATTAGTTTTACAACGGACTGAATGGAATAAATAATTGTTTTTGTTCGATTCCCTTTTCATAATTGATTTTTCACTAGTCATTCCTAAACGCTAATATTATATTTAGGATTATTTAAAATATGAATTTTATGTTGCATGTATTTACCGCAATATGACAGGTTTAATTATGATGGTAGACCTGTGTTACTGCATGGTTTGGGAAGGGTTAAATGACCAGCGTTGTCCCAACTTCACACAGTGCGCGGGCCAATTTTTCTTTTGCAATCGTTTAACGAGTCAAAAAAAAGTATATATTGGGCAATTCAAAAATCGGTTCACATAACCTTAAAAGTTATTTTATGTATACGAAAGAAATATAGTCAAAAATAAAACTGAAAATAATATTAAAAATATATATCCATATCAATATTTGTTGTAAGTAAATAACACTATCGATACTGTCGCTTCGTTTTATTTATTTATATAAAACTTTAACACATTCAATATTTCATGTGGTCCCTGCCCCACCTCACTAGATCAGAGTCTGCATCGAGATGGACAGTATTTTTTCTTTATCATTTGCATTTGTTATTTTGTATCGTTTGCAATCGGTTGGTTACAGTGACTCAAGCGAAATGGATACATACACTATTGAACGTGTAAAATAAAAATGATAATAATAATAAAGTAGAGTAAATACAATAATCAGATCATTAATACATAAAATTGAACATAACATGTAAAAAAAAATTACGGATACGTTGGTTACAAAAATTCACAATAATAACGTAGATACAAGGTGTAAAAACTTATAATAATAATATAATATCTCATAATATGGGTCAAGAATAGCTCCAACCACTCTCGACCCATCTCTATTAGCCATATTGATCCTTTCCAAACACATGAAAGCGTTGGCCAAAAATTATTTGCATTTTGGGAGTTATCTTGGTATTTTTGACTAATTTCTAGAGCGATGATCAAACCGAGTTCATTGAGGTAGGTAGTGCTTGTATGTTTTGGTCAAAAAACACATTTGTTGGAATACAAACATTTATTTAGAATTTTGAATGATTCGTGGCCGCCGGTTGGACGGCGCTGGTCTACTCCGTTCTAGAGTGCGAATGGAAAACATAAACAACCTCAGATATACAAAGATAAAAACTTTATCTAACTTAATAAGTATTTCGGCACATCGTTTTTTTTTTGTTGTCCTGTACTAAATAAAAATATTTTTTACCGACTATTTAGGCAGATTAATTTATTTGTACAAAAGTTTTTAACAGATTCAGTATTAAATTCAATAAAGCAAATGAAATTCTTTTTATATTGAATTAATGAAGCCAATGGCATTGGGTCTGACTCAAAATAAAATGGCCCCCTATGTACCTATGTATTGTATGTACGATGTAAAAATAATACTAGTAGGTACTAATCGGTTTAATTAAATAAATATTAAGAAAATATTTGGTTCCTTGTCACTAACAATATATACACTTTTATGAAGTAAACAAAAGTGTATTAAAAAGCATGTGTGTGCATTCGCACTGAAAGAAAATATTGCTTCGCTTTACGGCTATTTTTGCTTTGCGACGATGGTCTGGTCCCGAGCTCGACATATAAATCGATAATAAGAATTTTTTAAACTGTATATTATTCAAGATGACCGACGCTCCGTCTATATATCAACATTATTAAAAACCGATGTAAAGTGTTGTTGCAGGGGAGGAACTCATTTATTGCTCCGCTTAAATGGTATTACAAATGATTTATCCAAATTAGCGCTGTATTGTGTGAATACCAAATATATTTTATAGAGTGTGGATCCCCTCTGTAACATGAGCCCCGATGCATTGGCTACATTGGCTTAGTTACGCCACTGAACATGTCATTATTTCGTCTTCCAACTCTCGATTTAATTATTAAATACGTTTCAAGTTAACAGTCATCGTAAAGAAGCATAAACGTAAATACGTTTTAAATGTTAACGTTAAAAAATTTACTTTCACGATATCGGATTAAAAATGTATTTCCATTAATTATTCTGAAAATTAAAATAATATCGAGTCTCGAGATATCATTACGGCGCAGCTTTATCGGCACACCCGACGAATGACATCTCACATATTTCTACCAATAATATAATAGTTAAATATTTCGACTTTGAATTGAGGTGAGCCCTTCTCGCACATACGCGGACAAAGACAACGACAGTCTTTATTATCACTCCCTGGTACCAGCGATAGTAGCCTTGTCGATGGATCCTGGAAAAATCAACCAGAGAGGCCCACCACACTCGACCCATAAAACTATACATTATATATATATAATTCCTCTATACAGATCATTGTAATCGAAATCATTTTAAATTCAATATCGAATGTAATGTGTGTTGATACAAAGATAATTAACTCTTCCGTGACATGTTTTCAGTGTCCGAAATTCCTTAATTTCTTTTTTTCATATTTTACTGCAAAACCCATTAGCCCCCGGTCTATCAATAATTCAAGCGCACGACTTGACAAATAAATCACCTGTCAATATGCCCCTTATCAATAGAGCCCTAATAGAACCTTCCACCCTTTCGTCCTTAACGTCCGGGTTCGTGAACCGGTGGCCCAGTTTGTTGGACAAACATTTTCCGGTCGCCTGTCAGGATGTAGTGATATATTTACGTTAACAGAACTGACGTATTCCGGTTCGATAAACGATTTTATTTAAACCTTTTCGTTTGTTATGATCGATTTTGAGAAATCTCTGACTTTTCTTCTAAAATAAATTAAATAATTATATTAAAATATTTTCTCCTACATGTGTGCAAAATTCTTTTTTCCATGTCGCATAATTTTTCTCACTATATAAAAAACTAATATACATCAATAAATAAGCTATACACGGTGGCCCAAAAAAAGTGAGAACATCTCGTAACACATGAGTTATTTCAAAACATAATTTAATGCATTACAATTCTTAATGTGATTGTTTTTTCACAGTATTTAGCTAATCAGAAATCATCAAAACATCCCATATTGCATAATCCACTGGGTTTGAATCTGGGCTCTTCGGTGGCCACACGCCTGGCTCGATAAAATTAACATTCTTACGACGAAGAGAGTTGATTGTATTTTTGGCTATGCGAGATGTAGCTCATTCTTGCTGTAATGCCTAGCCCATACTCCAGGAATTGTTTTGAAACTCTTTGATCATTTTCCTAGCACCCCAACGCTTTTCAATTCGCAAATTTTTAATCAGAATGCGGTCTTCTGCAGTGATTTTTGTCATTCTGGGCAACAATTTAAAAAAAAAACAATAGGAAACTTAATAATCAAAGATGGCGACCGTAAATTGTCGAAATAAAACGTAATATAGGTAAATAAGTAAGTAAGTAAATTAGTAAACTATTTAAGCTATTCTTGATATAGTTAAACTAATTTTGATGTAATTATATCACATTTTACAAAATGTTCTCACTTTTTTGGGCCACCCTGTAAGAGTCTCGGATAGGGACTAAACCAGAATGTTAGATTTAGTTTTGAACCCAAATATTCTTACCTTAGTATATCAAAACAGATTCCGATAAATATCATATAAAGTATGGTAAATAATTGTGTTTTCTTTTACGACTACAAAGTGCTACTCGAGTACAAAGTAAATTTTTAACTCCATGGTAAAAAAATGATATGAGAAATAAAAAATACGGATGCCCAATAATGTAAAAAAAAAAAAAACCGGCTGTATCTCACAGAATTTAAAAATTTTCCATCAAGTATACGCATATAAAATGACTACAAGTGTACGCGTATAAAAATACTACAAGTGTACGCGTATAAAAAGATTGCATCAAAATGCGCATATAAAAAGAATGTATCAAGCATACGCTAATAAAATTGTTTCATAAAACACGATGAGGAACGGATCTAATATATGTATCCAAAACTTGTTATTTTGGTTCATACAAACTGTCAGCTTTTCAAGGTCTTGTCTATTCTGCTGTGAGACATTTTCTATTTTTATATTATTTCATCCGCCACAATTAAAGGAAATTAATAATTCGTACCGCAGCCTCAGTTGGTGTAGTTCTTCGAATTACGATTATATTACGAAATTTCCATACTAATTTATATGATGGTATTATATTTCGACACGGGATTTCTCTAGTGCGACGGGCACAATCCAAACAGATTTTTACATTGTATTATATAGTTACAAAATAAAATAAATAAATAAATATTATAAGTAGACATAACATGTCAATATTCACGGGAAATTAACAGCTTTTATAATCTAAAAATAAAACTAAAAACATATTGTTTGATACTATAACCGGACACTTTTTTTATTGGATTTAAAAAACTTTTCATACGATTTGACCTGACTGATGAAAAAATAAAATACTAATTTAATTTTTTTGAAAACTATACAGAAGTTCATCCACTTCAACTTTTATTGTTGTACTCTATAATGTGTATTAGAGTTCAATTGTATTTCATTTGTGTTAATGATAAACGAGTTGACATGGACAATCTTCCAATATCACGCACATTTATCACTGTCAATTTTGTGACATACATTACGACGTAATACGGTATTTGTCAAAAGCTAAACAAAACTCTCATTTTAGGTTGATTTTAGGGCAATATTTGATAAGTGTGATTCGGATATAAGTGTTTAAAAATTATTTTAAGGGAAGGAATTACCATCATGTTATTTTTGTGTGGATCTAATAACAGAAAACAAAAGCGAAGCTGCTTCTGGGAATAAACAGTTTTTGCGGTTCGAACTGACTTATATAAAAACATTTTGTATTATATATTTTCGGATTATCGGTTGTGAGAAGGTTTTCGGTGGCTGACCAGCAAAGTTAAGGACCATCAGACTACAATGAGAGCGACGTCGGCGTCTACCAGCAAAGTTCACTATGATTTGTGTATTTTGGATATGCATAGATTGAATTACTGTATTCAACATTACCTGCAGAAAACCCAGAACTAGCTATCGAAGTATTTACGGCTACAGTGGTATAAAAATACAGTGAATAAGATATACAAAAACCGATATAAAACTGTCAGAAATATTTTCTGACATTTTGAGTATATCATCTCGTAGATACTTAAGTGATATCATTCTTGTTTCTTCTTTAAAGTCCTACTTCCTTAACACATACTCTGCGGTGGTGGGTCAGAATTGACCCGGGTGTTTATAAAATATTAATTACGCTACAAATATTTTTTTAATGCTGTTTTCCTTCTAGATAATATTTTATTAAATACTTTCAAATAATTTGAGATACAAATAAATGTTATCGGACGAGATTCAAACGAGTTATTGATAAAAATGTGAAAAAACGCTCAAAAACTGACCTAAGACAGTTGGATTGAATCTCAGCGCTTACACCAAAACATATATTTTCAACATTTTGTGCGGATAGACAAAGGATACCAGGTATGCGTCCATGTATTTGTTTTCACTTATTTTCGTCTGACGGCCCCTAGATAATGCCAGTAATATAATTTATTTGAGGGGTGTTTCGCCAACCTGTAAGTTTTATGACACTACCTGCTCGGGTTCCGACGAGAGAAGATCACATGCTCAGTGGATGTTTGTATTTTGGCTGTGTAGGGCGTCTGTTGATGCGTGAGAATATGTACATTATTCGTAATATTCTTTAATTTTTTAGCAGAAACATCACGGCACATCATGCCATTTCATTAAATCATATTTAAAATGAAATATGTATAAAAAATCTCACACAAAACGGTTGAAAACCACCGCCGGACGTATTTTGTTTTGACTCATCGGGCAGTAAGTATTAAGATAGATTGTCATCAATTAAATCATCACTGCAGTTTAAACTTTAGGTAAACAATGTCTGTGAACTGTAATGGAACCAGTCACGCGAATTTTTCAACCAGGACATGGATCTCCCTTGAATCTTTTCTTATTTATTACTTCAAATTTTTCGCCGCTCATAACATGTCCACTTTTCTTAATAGAGATCAGCACTTTGTATTTGTATTTTTTTACATTTCCACCCTGGAGATTTTCAACGTTCTCCTGCAACACCTTTTAAAAGACCTTTTTGTCGTTTGGGTTGGATTAGGGTTCTTGTTCATTATTTATAAGTCTTAATTAAAGTATATATCTCTCTATTAGTCGGTGCGCTCATGACAGCAAGGTTGTTTTTTAATCTACTTCTACGTAACGTGTGACGAGGCTTCGGTCACGCCTCGGACTCGGACTGTCAATTTTATTGAAGATCGATCTCTCGCACTTTCCTCTCGTGATCGCCTATTTCTCTACGGTCCAGGTTCGAATCCCGGTAGCGTCCAAGCATTTTTGTCGATACTGTGTTTTCATTAAAATTACACCGATCACGCTGGACCTCAAATCTTTACCAGCTCTGATAATAAAACGACTACCGACGAATGGATGACATCAATAGCTATATTTTTACATTGAAAGTCTCGCGAGGCAAATATTATCGACAACACATCATAAAGTACTTCTAGAATAACAATTGTGGTTTCTACGTACGCGTGTTAATAGAACATAGGCGGATATTTTCATCGTACTCTATATTTTGTATTTTATCTGCGGGAACTTCATTTAATCTTTATTGTTTTTGTATTACATCAAATAAAGGTAAAGGATAATCAAATTTATCCTGAGGTCAATATCAACATAATAGTTAAATGGAATGGGTTATTTCCAAAAAATATTCAGCTTTGATCTGGGACATCTCTATATATTTCCTCTCTTACAAACGTCGGTATTGAGAGTGTTTGAAATAGATTAAGCCCAATAAAGATCGTAAGACTTTTTTCATCAAAAATTAAAAAAATGCGATCATAGAAATCAGCGGTAATTCGTATTCTGCGCCCAATTTTCGATAAACGGAATTAAACATCGTAAATCGCGTGTATCACATTTTAGACACATAATAATAATGAAAATATTTGTAAATAATAAGTATATCAATGTATGTTTTGTAGTAAAATCATTGCTGGATGAAGGCCCCCCCCAAGTGTCTCCCACTTTTCCCTGACCAATGTTATTCGCTGTCACGTATTTCCCCGCAGAGTTTGATGATTTCGTCAGAACTTCGGTGTTTAGAGCGGCCTGTCGGCTCTTTTATTACCTTCGGGTATCACTGGATAACTGCGTTCGTCCAGCGATTGTCCGTCTTCCGAGTAAATGAGCATTTAATTTTAGTCTGTTCTATCACACGAGTTATCAACCAGCATCTTTCCATAGATTATATAAAGGTGACTAGCGGAAAAATTTCAAGATTAAATTGTAATTGCTCGTAAACCATCAGGGTGAGGTAAGTGGAAGGGGTATTGTTCGGCGCACATGATTTTCTGATTTGCCAGTCGTAATGAGTCACTGGTCGGAAGCAATATTTAAAGTGCGGTGATTCATTGGTTCGTGCGCGCCGCGCTTTTTGTACTCGCTTTAATATTCGACGAGTAAGTGATGGGCCGAGCACGCAACTTATCTGGTGTTGGGTTCAAAAGTTCAGACGAGATGGGACAACGGTTAACCAAACTCCTCCGGGACCATCAACGTCAGCAGCGACGCCAGAACATGTGGCTCAAGTTCGACGTGAAATTATGCGCAATGCGCGTAAATCGATAAGGAAGATTGCAGCCTGTACTGGAATAAAAAAATCAACATTGCACGCTCTGCTCTCGCGTGTTCGCAAATTTAAGAGTCCGATTGCAAGAGTGTCTTGAGAGAAATGGACGCCATTTAGACGATATTGTTTATAAAACGTAAAATTCGCATCGTTAAACTCCATTTTGTATAAATAAAATATAAGAATAACATTGTAGTTTTTTTTAAATTTACTATTAAACTTGAAAATTTTCCGCTGGACACCCTTTACATTGATACCTAACCTTTTTAGGTACCAAAGTGATTCCCTGTGTATTTCCCAGCGGTAAGCAGCAAGCAATTATCCGTCAGCCGCGGCTTTCTTTCCTTCACAGTTTTATATTTAGAATTGTTCTGACCCCCGAGGTCAGAATAATCTGCGATATTTTGATTCATTCGCCTAATTTGAATTAATTATGTAAAATTTCACTTTAATATAAGTGTCAAAAACGTGCATGTAGATCGTAGATATCGAAATATATAATTTCGGATATTATAATCAAAACATCTCGTGTGCGATCACTATAACCGGCGTGTATAGTACATCGCGAATTCTCTTAATCTAACTGTAAACAATTTGAATTGTGAGTTGCTTATTGTGTGTAAGCCGCAATGTCAATTGTAGAGAATAGGCGAGATGTCATTACTCGAGTCATGGAGCGGCTCGTGCAAGTTCAAATAACGCGGCAGGAACATGGCCGTCAATTGTTATTACAAGAAACTAGCGCGCGCACTTGTTCGGATGCAATTTACAAATTTGTCAAAAACACGCGCTGAAAATCTGTTTAAAATTAATTAACAACTCAAATTTTTTTTAAATTTAAAATTGTACAATTCAACTGGTATCCCAGTAAAATTTATCACAAAAACTGCAATAGAAAATGTATTAACATTTTATATACTCATTTTTTTCTCGTGTTAATATCATATTTTTGTTGTAACAGAGGTGTATATATTATTATATAACATGGTTAATATAGTATATAGTAGACTCCACCTTTGATATGTACAGCGTTGTCATGGCTACTTTGCTAGACTGCCGTCTGTGTTAAAGTAGCCAGTTTTTTTCGTGCTGTTGTGGTGTTATTTAATTCAAGAAAGATAAAGATTCGACAGGAATAAATAAAAATGATGTGGGAGTGTTGTAGAACTAGTGAATTATTAGTTATGTTAAAATGTTGAATAGCCACGCTTCTGATTGATCTCTACCCGATTGGATCATATGTTGGGTCCATATTTGTGTAATCTTCTTGGAGTTGAACGATTTCCAGTTGGTACTGAGTGTGTTGTACAGTTTCGGAGCTAAGAACATGTAGAATCTTTGATAAAATGTCGTTGTTGCTCTCGGAACTGGCGTGTAGATGTTCGTTGTTTGTCTTGTGTTGTGTCCATGATTTATTGCTTGGGGTAGGTTGTTGTTAGCATGGACCTTGTTGACATATTATTATTTAAATCGCATTAACTGATGTTAAAATGGCAAAAAAAAGGAATTAATTCTAAGAAATAAAGGTTCTTATTTATTCTGTGATGTGAAAATTTCCTAACTCTCTTGTTAAAGTTACATACCTTCGATAAAGCTATATGTAATAGAAACAAAATTTTATAAACGTAATAACTATCAAATAATCCGGAAATAGTAATCTGTCGTGAAGTACCTATATATAAATAGTTTTAAATTGTAGCTTTTATGTAAATAAATTGCCGTAATATGTACATAATGTAGAAATAATGATTAATATTATTAAGTTGTGCATACGAAAGATTAGTAAAAAATATCAGTTTGAGTACTGCCTACTAATTCGTATAAAAATTATTATTATTATAAATGCCCAGATAATTATGACAATTTGTGCCAAAAGAATAAAGGGATAGTTGTGCCACTTGCTCCATTAAGGAGCAATTGGCCCGAATCCCTAAACGGTGCAATTGGCCAAAAACACAAAAAAAGGAACTGTCCCGGGTTTCCTGCACAAAAAGAGACAACTAGCTCAGGTTGCTACAAAAATAGGGCAACTTGCCCAGTTTTTTGCACAAAGAGTCATCTGCCCCACCGTTGGATGCAGGCCTACCCCAAGGACCTCGAATTCTGTTTTTAGCCCTTCTTATCTATCAGTACAAATATTTTTTTGCTAAATAAGTAAACATTTTCATGTACACAGATTCAACAAAAAATATTATTTTTACAAGGGAAGTATGGAAGTCTCGGGCATTGCAGGGCTTATGACCTGTCATCGGCTGGCTTAAGTGATCGCTTTACATAGTGTAACGTTCACCTATTTACCCATGCTACCACATTTATTAATTTTTGAAAGTTGTACATATGTTATCATGTTGGAACATTTCAATTATTTATTACCAACTATGCTGTCGCCATTGATGGATTTTTTTTAAAAATTGATATTCAATCTCATGTAACAGAATAGATATCGATGAAGCTGAGACTATTTTTTTCTGAAGTTTGGGGCTTTATCATTTATGTGTATATATGAAATTCATTCGAATTATTAACATATATACTAGAATACCTCTGAAAAGATAGTATTTTTCAATTATTAACTACATATTTCCATCTACAAGACTTCCATACATCCCATGTAAAAATAATAGCTGTGAGACATCTATATCTTGATGACAATCCCACAGGGGATAAATCCCAGTAATTGGTTCCTACAACGATTTGGACATACTCAAAATATTGAAAAATATGACGTATTTACAATTCATAGGACGATGACCCCAAAGAAATGTTTACTGAAGAGGTGCTCAGGCCGCTGACAGTTAGTTATCGCTGACAACAGATATCCAAATTCAGCATTTACAAAGCGTCCGACAAGTGCGCACTATTTTTTTTACATTTCAAATAACAACACACCTACCTCGGGAGGCCTTTAACATTTATGATTAAGTGTCGAGAAAAAATTACACGCATTTGCTGCGCCGTGAATCACCTATTGTTCTTTGAAACACGTATGAGATGAATTACCGTACACACAGAAGAGTATTTATTATTTCAGTCAATAATCTTTGCAATGCGCAGAAAAATACAAAGCCACTCAATAATATATGTGACATACCACGTCACACCGCATGACTTGTGTATTATTATCACATTTAAAATAAAGCTAATATGTGCAATATAAGTTAGAGCAAAAATTAAAATATTGATATTGTTTATATGAGAGCATATGTATATACACTTATGTATGCGCTAGATTAAGAATAAATAAAATAATTCTCGAGTTTGTTGGTACGCAGGTCTCGCTTTTAATAACGCAACCCAAATGTTCAGATGGATGAGTCATGTCCAAAGATTGCAGGAAGCAAAAAAGAATCATTAATGGAAACTCAAGTGACAGAACAGTGGGAAGACTTACGTAAAGAAGGTGTTATAGAAAGTAAAGTAAAGTAAGAAAGTAGGTAATTATATTTTTGTTCGTAAACAGAGACGTTCGTAATCCGAGGTTCCACTATATAGTGTAAAGAGTGGTATATATTGCATTAATACATATACATTAATCTGGCTCTACAACTTAGTATTGGTCTCAGCTTCCTTGGGAAGGTGCATTATCAACTATGCTACAGCGACAGTATTTTTGACGACAAAATACGCCAAAATTATCAATAATAATAATTAAGTTGAATCAATGTGTCCAAAATTTAATAAAAATGAATTGATAATTCTGGCGTCTGCTATCAGTTTACTCAAAGGTATTTGAGATTCTGTAAAAATAAGGTAGATTGCTCTGTCAAATGATGGAACGATTAAATGTATTAATATCAAAAAGGTAACATATAGGGTCGAAAATTGTCGCTAAAAATAATGTCGCTGTAGCTTAGTTGGATAAAGCACCTTCCCCGGTTAGGAAAGAGATCCAGGTTCGAATCCCGGTGGCGCAACAACAATATTTTTCGATAAAATTGATTTTATATGTATATCTTTATAATTAATATATTTAATTAATATTTAAAACTAATTATATTTATTAATTATAAAGATATACGTATAAAATGAATTTTATCGAAAAATATTATTGTTGCGCTACCGGAATTTGAACCTGGATCTTCTTTCCAATCCGGAGAAGGTGCATTACCAACTATGCCACAGCGACAGTATTTTTGACGACAGATTTTCAAACCCATATGTTACACTTTTTTCAAATTAATACATCAATTATTTGAAAGCCATCTACATTGTTTTGATTTTATATGTATATCTTTCAAATTGATACATTTAATTAGTGTTTAAAATATCGCAGATCTACGGTCTGAATAATTACAACTTCACAATAAGAATGTGTTCTCCTTAATAATAATTTATATTAATCCCCAATATAAAATAGTATTTAAATTAGAAAATAATATTTGATCTTGATTTTTGGATCGGATGGCTTAGCATGTGATACGCGTATTATGTAAATAGGCACGATGAGACAATATACCGTGTGACATCATAATTTGTATGTCATTTGAAAACAAAAAAAAACATTTGTTGTTCTACACCTATTATTTATTTTCATGAATCACGTCATGCATCGTTTACAATGTCATAATTTTTTTATATATCAGAAGATAGCTTTGGCGCTCAGCGTCTTGTGACAGCTCATCCGCTGAGATAGAGGATTTTAACACTTTCGTAGCCATGCAGTAACACAAGTCTACCGCTCGGTAAGATCGATACTTGCCATCTATAGATGGCGCATGATGAATGCTCCCTTATAATATTTATCACTATTTATAGTAAAAGTATCATAACATCATTTTTATCTCACTTAAAATGCTTAAACACATTTCTCACGGCAACACGAGTTGACATTATGGCTGCGTGCGAGTATTTTATATCACGGTATGCCGAGGATTAACAAAGTTTTATGTTTCACCGGAAAGTACCTGCATGGTTTAATTTATTTATTAATTTTAAATACCCCAACAAATTGGATGAATAACTTAGAAAAATACGCAGAAGGAATCTTTCTATCGAAAATAACATACGAGTAGTTTTACCACCTAGAGGTTTTTTACTCGAAAGTTTTTGATAAACTTTGTAGGTAATTAAAAACATAATATTAGGAGAACAAATTCTTATTGTGAAGTTGTAATTATTCTGTGATATTTTAAATAAATATACTAATTAAATGTATTAATTAGAAAGATACACATAAAATCAATTTTATCCGTATATATATAAACCGGGGAAGGTGCATTATCCAACTATGCTACAGCGACATTATTTTTGACGACATATATCGTTCCATTATTTGAATCCCGGTGGCCCAACAAGAATATTTTTCGATAAAATAGATTTTATATGTATATCTTTCTAATTAATACATTTAATTAGTATTTAAAAACATAGTCGCTGCCAACTGTAAAAAATAGATAACTGACTTAAAACATATGTAGATGAATTGGACGTCATACTGTAGGGTCTATATCTTAATTGGCTTTCTTTTTTCGATAAATAGATTTGTCTATTGCGTTTTAAATTATTAATTATCTTGTTAAGTACATAAATTATTAGCTAAATTATTTGACATGTAACATATTTTGAATGCTACTATTTCTTATAATAATATTTTATTTTTATATTTTGTAATGATTAGTCATTTATTGGGAAGTCAGAGGAAAGTAAACACAGATTGCTTGTTACTTAATCAAGTAATGTCAGATGATTCGGTTCAGTGTAACGTCGAAAAAGCACCCTGAAATATGCAATTCAAAGTCTTGAATTGAATTAACCCTTCCTAAACCATGCAGTAATACAAGTGTACCATCATAATTAAACCTGTAATATTTCGGTTAATACATGCAACATAAAATTCATATTTTAGATAATCCTAATGAAAATATTAGCGCTTAGGAATGACTAGTGAAAAATCAATTATAAAAAGGGAATCGAACAAAAACAATTATTTTTTCCATTCAGTCAGTTGTAAAACTAATACGTTGGTAAAAATACAATTTGTGATATGAAAGACAGAGATCACACACTATTTTCACAGTGAAAAGAACAACAAACATACAAATATAATTGTTTCTTTCTCACTAATTAAACGAAGAGAGATAAGAAGGAAGGACACATTGTATAGAACTCAAGGAATGATCTAAATTATGTTATTAATCATTTTTTCAAAATTGAATGCTCAATATTTAGAGTAAATTTGTGTCATTAAAGTCATTTAAGCTAATAAAACCATTTTTTCTAACTGTTATTTACGGTAACACAGTTGACATATGACGTATTTTTTATCATGGTATGGTAATGGTTAAATACGTTGGTACAAATGTCATATTTGTCTATTTTTCTAGATGTCCAGAATGCTTCTGATACAGAAAGTCGGGTAAAACTATCAACATAACTAGAAAACCATGAAATTCAAGGAACAACACACGACACGTTCGAGATAATTCTAAATAGCTTACGCTTTATTTTACACACAATTATTTATATACTTATACCATTTATGTTTCAAGCTAATTTAAAAACTGTATCGCTAGATAATCTATTTTGAATGTTCAATCTTGCGATGTGCTTGTTGGTCTAGTCGTTAAGGTACTCGCTAAGTAATCTAGCGTTCGGGAGTTCGAGCCTTGTTCCGAGAGACCAGAAAAGTAGTGATTTTTTCATACATGCATTTAGCTTCGTTTGAAAATATTATAAATAATAATGTTCTCTCTATTTTATTTATTTTAAAAAAAACTGATTATGGGCAATATTAGCTGATAGCGGGTGGGATACAGTTCATTCTGTTCCAGTTCCGTTTTCAACAATAGAGCTAATTAAAAGGAAATTTAATGAAGGGGGTAAAAGTCAAAAACTTTTATTATTCGTTTCCTCTCCTATGATGTAAACTGAGTTAACATTACCTCTAATTATGTGAATATCTCTGTAAATATACTAAATACAGAGTTCATATTTAAGTTATTTCTTTAAAATATATTTATGTATTAGATAAAAATAATTACAATATATACGTATTTACCATACGCAACAATAAAAAATGTTTTCTCGAATAACCTGACGTGAGTTTGTCAATACGTGTATGTGTACGTGCGGAGATGTGCGACGGCGCAGTGCCGGATGCTGATCCTCATTTTAGTGGCAGAGCGTGAGCTGGCCGAGTTAGACGTGTCTTGTGCGTCTTTATGCTGTCGTTATAATTGATGTTTTTTCTCATTTGTAGCATTTTTATACATATGATTGATATATATATACGCGTATTCACTTGTATATAATGTCAATACTATTATTGTAATTGTATTAATTATAAGTAATAAATGTAAAATATTCATATTTATCCGATTTAAAAATCGCAAAAGTCTACATGCATACTGAGTTTACAGCATCGGAACGCGTGTTTTTATTTTAACACCGTAAGGGAAAGGTTAAGTTAAAAATCATTACAGCCAATTACGGCCCGGCGTGAGCCACGACGGCCTCAATCAAGATTTTTTCCCTAGTTAAACTTTCCTTACTTAACTTATGTATCTATTCATTTATTTAAGATAACACAGATATAAATATAAGGGCAATGGACGTAGAGAAATAAAATGGTGATATATTACTCACATCCTAATATATTTCATATGGACAAGAAAATGACATTTGAAATGAAACCCATTTTCAGACAAATTATTTTGATGAAATGAATTTATGTAAATTTTAGCGAAAAATAGGATGGGCGATTATTCACCAAAATGACTGAACACATGAGACAACTGAAGATTCGGTCATATTCGGTATAGAGTCATCACAATGACGTATAAGAATTGTTATTCTCGGCGAACACACCTGATCTTGCCCCGCGCCCCTCTACCGCCAAAATGTCGTACTAAATACAGAAATCCCATAAAAATACTTGACGAAAAACTGACCAAACAAATTCGTTACCATAGTAAATACATATTTTATTCAGTACTCATAAAAGCAAAACATAATTCTCATGTTCCAAAATTAAAATGTGTTCTTTCACGTCTCAGTGGACAGGTGAACAAATTTGTGAATTCAATATCTACGTAATAATTTACGTCAATTTGAATTTAAAAATAATACAATCTTACCTACATAAAGTACAATATATTAACATATGTAGGTGAAAACTTTCCAAAGGGAAAAATATGTAAAATTACGGACCTAATGACACTCACCAAAATAATTTAAAATAAATACAAATTAAATGTATTAATTAGAAGAATATACATATAAAATCAATTTGCATTAACCGATTATGCTATACCAACAAAGTGGATTGACAACAAATTTATACATCTATCGTTCTATTATTTGAAAGTCATTTACTTTGTTTTTACGGAATCTCAAATACCTTTGAGTAAACCGATAGGAGACGCCAGAATTAATAATGTATTTTTTTTAAATTTTGGACACATTGATATAACTTATTTATGTACTTATACAACCGGATTGGAAGAGATCCATGTTCGAATCCCGGTAGCAACAACAATATTTTTCGATAAAATTGATTTTGTATGTATATCTGCCTAATTAATACATTTAATTAGTATTTAAAATATCACACAGCTATATTCTGTCTGTGATATTTTAAATATTTATTAAATATATCAATTAGAAAGACATACATATAAAATCAATTTTACCGAAAAATATTCTTGTTGCGCCACCGGGATTCGAACCTGGATCTCTTTCTAAACCGGGGAGGAAGGTGCATTATCCATGTATTAATATAAAAATCGTAACATATAGGTTCGAAAATTTGTCGCTAAAAATATCGTCGCTGTAGCATCAACAACAATATTTTTCGATAAAATTGATTTTATTTGTATATCTGTCTAATTAATATATTTAATTCATATTTAGAATGTGTTCTCCTTAATAATTTGATTTCTTGAAAATGTTATGAATATTGCTATTATATACCAGTAAATGTTTACTTTTTTCACTAAATAAAGGATCCGTTTAGTACATTGAGAGTTTTGTGATTTACCTGGGCGGCACCGTCTTGTGAGAAACGATGCTGCCCAGCTGTTTATAAGCATTTGAAAACGGCAACCTGGCGGCGTAGGTGTAGGACCATATGGGAGCTTTTAATTATAAACGGTTCTGGGATTAGAGAGATTTGGCTCTAGACAAGAATCCCCGCAGAACGTTTGTGCAGTCGGCCATTCACCTAGTTGACCCGTAGCACCAAATAATGATATTTATATTTATTTCCATAAACGCCTTTGTGGGCTTTTACATAAGAATATATTTTTTATTTAATTTAAAATATAACAGTACATTTTTGATTAACATTTCAATATAACAGTTTAAATATAACATAAAAAAATACGAAGTATAATTTATTACAAATATTTCTTCAGCTCGAGTGTGCTCCTGCAACGAAAAATGTCAATGAAATTCAACTTGTTACCGATGCATCCGCGATATTGGCGAGTTAACAGCATAATTATTAATATGTGAACACTTCATGTTGTCTCGTTTGAGTTGGTACTTTATACGAAACCATTTGTATCAACTCAGGGCTGTCCAATATGCTATTGATCATTTTATATAGATATACTATATCGCTCACGTCCCTTCTCCAGGCTAACTTTTTCAATTGAAGTAGACTAAGCATTGATACGGAACCCTTATGCACAATTATAATTGAACGACGCCGGATAATAATAATATTAGATAAATATAAAACTATCATGAGGTAAATACGCAAGACAAGCTGAGTAATTAAAAACATTTATTTTTGTCTTAAAAATAATGACTAACTAACTTATCATCACGCCGTTTCCCCGAGGGGGTAGGCAGAGAGGATAGAGCACCACACTCTTCTGTCCTCCTCCAGTATTTGATTTACCTGGTCGTGCCAAGTCTTCCGCGGACGTCCACTATTTCTAATGCCATCAACACTTGCGTCATATATCTTCCTTACCATTCTCTCCTCATTCATCCGTTCCATATAACTAAACCACCTTAGTGATCCTTTCTTAATCTTACTCACTATACTACGATCAGCTTTACATTCTTTCCTTGTTTCTTCATTCTTTACTCAGTCATAAATGGATCTGCCACACATACGCCTAAGCAATCTCATTTCCACTACATTCAGTCTACTTTCGTTCCATACATCGATGTTGGTACTAGGACTCCATTCAAAGCGCCGTTCACTTTGTTTCATGCAGTCACTCTCCTTTCGATATCTTTCTCAGCCTCTCCGTTTCTATCAAACATACTTCTCAAATACACAAACTCATCTAGGACGAACAATTTGTAACATAGAATGTTTCAGAGGCTCCCCGAAAATTCTGTTAAGAAAACTGTGTTAGAAATAGCACGTAAAAAAATATCGTAACATTTATACTCACACTTTTACCTAGTGTTTTCATTTATAAAAGATTTTGGAGTCACCGGGTCGCGGTACCTTTCACATCCTAAGCAATCCTTCTACCACTTCAATATTGAATGTTTACACTCAGACGCGGCAGATAACGAGTGGCCCTGAAACTGGCCTTTTTGTATTATTCGATTAATTGTGCATTATCGTAAATTGCTGTAAAATTAATAAATATATATTGTGTGTTTTTAAGGATTATAGAAATAATTATAAGTATTACGCGCCGCCTTTTCAAATATCCCACGAACCGCCATAGTACTATAAATGGCGCGTGGATGATTAGATTCAATTGGCCTATAATTAGCACATAATTACAAAACCTTCTAAACCGATATTATGTGTTTTTGAGTTATGGATTAAAACGTATATTTTGAAAGCATATGTACAAAATGTTTGTTTTTATATTGGTATTTTTTAAAGACACGATTCTGTAATGTGATTTTTTTCTGTATATATCATTCTGGCAGCCGTACTGGATTTTAGATCACGCGATCATCAACAAGCGTTGTTATTGGCTGATTTCATTTTAGGGGAAATAGCAACTCATCTTTCTGCATTGGGATATTTTGGAACTAGCCCTGATTTTGAACAAATAATATTAATGGATTTTAGTGGCTTTTAAACGTACTAATTCTATCTGGACTGCACAATGGATGGATCCAAATAATCATAAGCGTAATCTGCTTAAAACAATTCAAAGATCTATTCCCCGCACCTCCTGATTCTCCAAAAAGAAAGTCTCCAAAAGAACAATATCAAATATCTCTAGATTGAGAATTGGGCATTGGCCAGGTAGCCTCACATTTATTCAGATTGAACGTAATAGATTCCCTAATGTGTGAGTGTGGTGCCGAGGAGGAAACCCTTGACCATATCTTTTTTGCCCGTTCATAGCGGATCAGAGGTTTTTTTTACAGTAATCTCGTCGATGGTAATTTTCAACTCCCGGTTAACTTGTGTCGTCTTCTTTTCCTTAACTCGCCACATTTAATCTATATAGAAGCAAATTTTTTGAACGACAATGGTATTGACTTGTAATATAATATTATTGTACTTTTTTCTATAAAATACAGTTTTAACTTGATTAATGGCACAAATCGCTCTTAAAGAGCGGATTGCCTATTTAAAAGAAGAAGAAGTGGCTTTTGCGAAAAATAATATGTTCTGCATGTAGCTGATAAAAAAAAATTAGGCGTTACAAATGTCATGAATCATCAAACATCTGATTACCAACTACTAATATACATACCTCTTTTCTTATTACTTGACCTGCTTCACCTCCACCCTGGACCTTGCTGACCCTCTCGCTAGATCCTGGATACGATTACAGATCACTCTCTGAAACTGACACCAAGCATCTACATGTCCTCATCACCCCTGCAAATACAGTTCTTCAGTACACAACAACACATCTGAATTGTTAAATGAATTAATTATCAACATATTCCTAAAAGTAATAAATAAATAAATAATACAAATAGCCAGTTTTAAATAGTTATATTATAACATTTTATAGTTTAAGAATGTATGCTATTTATAGTATCTTTGTAGATACTAACTAAGAAGAAATAGATAGGTAAAAACGTATTCCATACATGGGGTGATATGGTACACGTGTCTGAGATACGTAAGGCGTATTTATTTTCAAGAATTTTCAAGCAAAAGGCCAACAGATTAAGAAGAAAAATCATTTGTGCTTGCAGAAGTTGATAACAAATATTGAATCGCTACGTAATTCTACTTGGAAAAATACTCGCAACAAATAAATTATGTAAAGTGTGTGTGTGTGTTTACAGTTCACTGATAGGGAAGGAAGGTATGTAATTTTATTAGATTTATTTTAATATTTAAAAATTTAATTTGTTAGAGAACAGCTATACAGCAGCAATCGTGTTAGTAGGTACTAGGTACGTAATATATAATTCAAAAACATTTTTTTTTTACCTTCAGCAGCTCTTGAGGATGGAACGTGAAAGAATATGTTTTAATTTTCGAACGTGTGAGTGTTGTGGCTTTTCATACCTGATGTAAATTTCTAAAAAAAATATGCCAAAACGTTAATTTGACATTTATGGGTTCCGAATTAAATGTGTAATCACCATGGTAACGAGTATGACGTATCTGTTTGATCACTTTTACGTCACATATTTTTTTACGATTGGGGGGGCGCGAGCCAAGACGTTTACACATCAATATTTCCATAACCATAATCAGACCTACTCTCAAAATTGCAATATTGAAATGAAGGTGATTGTTACGCCAACCCTCAAAAATAGTGTTATATTTGAATGAGAGAGAGTGAGGGAGTGAGGGAGATAAACGTACCATAATCTGTCAAAACTATCTGTCTATTTTTGAGGGTTGGTGTAACAATCACCTTCATTTCAATATTGCAATTTTGAGAATAGGCCTGAATAACGGTAAATCTATAGAACTATTTACTTGAAACGTCGTATGCTTGGCATTTTGTAGCCATAAAGATTAGTCATTGTAAAAAGTATAATGTCGAGATAACACCCTGTTCGTCACCGACCCACATGGCATTGTGTAATGAAGCCAGTTCACTCACTTGACCTCAAGTTCATCCAGGTCAGGACAGACTGCAAACTGATGTTCCATGTCGCCGATGACTATGATTGCTGTTGAGGGTACATATTGGTGTTAATTCGAGCTAAGGTTCAACACTTCAAAGTCGAGTTCAATTTAATAACTCTATGAGTGTTCAATCTACATAAGACTAATTGCCCCGTGTCCGAGACTCGACACAATCTCTGATATACAAATTTTGCTACCGTGAGACTCTTAGAAGACAACTTTCAGCTTTCGTTGTCCACGTGTAGGCACACACGATGTCTCGGAGAGTTGCCGCTTCACTCGTCACGTACGACAAACGTCAAATGTCATTGTCGTTCGTCAATTGAGTGATTTTGAATCTTCCCAGCAGAAGTTAAAACCGAATTAATGTTTAACGCCTTATACTAACAGACGAGCTCACTGCTAGGCCGTGATCATGTTTACATAAATGAATATTAACCTTTACCATACCATGCTAAAATACCTTAAGCAGCCATGCTGTCAACTCGTGTTACTGCAAGAAATTTGAGTTTTTTAAGCACTTTAGGGAAAAAATGCTTTTATAAACTTAAATGACTTTAAAACAGTAATGTCATAGTTACTATAAATATTATAAGAAATGCTAAATATAATAGTTTAATACGTTCATTTTATACTCAAACGTTATTCTTATAACGCATTCGTCAGAAGACCCATTTTTATTTTTATCTCTCTTCATTTAAATTAACGTAGGAACTTTTTTACGTGGTACAGGTGGTATTTTTAACGCAGAAAGCGTGCAGCGCATCAATTTTATATGGCATTGAATTAAAAAAAAAATTATTATGATTCGCGTTACATAATTGACTTTCCACTAGTCATTTCTAAGCGCATATGATTTTTTTATGACTAGGTAAAATGTAAGTTTTACTTTGTGCATAATTAACAAAATACGATTTAATTGGATCGGTAGATCTATGTTACTGCATGGCTAGGGAAGGGTTAAACACACGTAAATATTACAAACTGTCAGCGTCGTATCATTTATCATATTTTTTGACAGTGTGACCATAGAAAAAATTCGTACGATTTCATTCGCGGCTTCTATGATACGACGCGATAGACCATAGATAAGAGAGATGACAGCTCAAAATTTGTACGATTTTGCAATATTTTAATTTACAATTGCAATTACAGTTACAATACAAACTGAATATATAAAAGAGAAAACATTAAAGTAATTAACGTAACCAAGAGGTACTGAAAACACATTATTTTGTGGCATGATCGCCTGATCGCCACAGACCTGGCCGTTCAATCAAATACTAAACTAGACGGGGAAGCCTAATATTATTATGAATTAATGACTTATTCTAACTTGTCAGAATAGATCATTGTAGGGACCTATAGTTGTTTTAGGTGACGTTTGTGCGGACGTGTAAAGTCTCGCTTTCAGATCGAACATCGTGTACACTGCTTTGAGTTTTTTTGTCCCTTTCTACCAATCTCAAGCTGATATCTGAGTTTATCTCCAGATCAAAACCTCAACACGTGTACATGGTACTGAGATTTATCTCAAGTTTTCCCTACATCCTTTGATTTGCGTTTCTACAAAATTAATGTTTTAATAATTTTTTATTTAATATTAAATATATAATACAATTTTGAATGTGGATATATATATACAGACTAACTGAAACATAAATTAACTCGTATATACTCCTTCTCTATACACGAGTCTTACTCTCATCATGTATGTATATATTATATATATATATATATATATATATATATATATACATACATATATTAACATTTGTTTCTTCTCTATGAGAGTAAGACTCGTGTATAGAGAATGAGTATATTCGAGTTAATTAATGTTTCAATTAGTCTGTGTACATATTTTTTTTACTTCAGTTACATATTTATGATAGTCCGTAATTTTTCTAATTGTGATGGGGAGATTGTTAAAAAATTTGATGCCTTGATAAATATATTGATTTTGAGTTGCGGTATATTTTAGTTTTGGGATATCAATTTGATCTCTATATTTGTAGAACGGAATTCGCTTCTAAAATTTAATTGATTTTTTTTTTTTGTATACGTCTACTATTTTTGGTATTTTAAAATCTGTTAAAAGTTGTATATGTGAAGTTGAATTTTTAATTACTTTTTCTCAAGATTTCTTACGGGTCAATTTATGTTCTTAATATTGTTAATAGAGCAAATTATTCATTCCATTGTTTTTTTGACATACTCTGCACAATAAAATAGAACAACTGTTATCAATTTCGAAACAATACCTGCCTAACGATAGGTACCTACTAATAAAATGCATTTTTCTGCATTCTTGTGCAGTCGTTCAAATTTGTTTACGATCTAATTGTCAATTCAACTCATGTTTTTGCTAATTGCATATATTTTAAATAAAAGTACAGCTTTGTGTCTAACTCGCTTTATTTGTACGTAGTCGAATATTATTAATTCATTTAGTATTGTTTGGTTTTTATTATTTTTTCTTGTTTTTTAAATTAAAATATAATCTTTAGTCTTTACTCCGTATTTAACCGGTAGGTTTACACAATTTACTTGAAATAAAACTGATCTAGAGATAAACTCAGAGATCAGCTTGAGATCGGTAGAAAGAGACAAACTCAAACCTGTGTACACGACGTTCGATTTGACAGTGAGATTCGACACGGGCGCTTGTGCGAATCGAAAAGAAAAAAAAATTATTACCTATATTTTTTAAATTTTAATTAACGTCATCTAGAACTATAGATACATATTATAACGATTTAGACAAACAGAAGGCATTAAATTATAAACATTTATTTCGTTTTAACTGAGAAGTTTAAGTTCACCTAAGCCACGAACGAAACACCAATAGTTAATGGACTGACATTTGACGTTTGACGTACAACAAGCGTGATGTGAAACGCATAAGGTCTATATGTTACAGTGAACGTGTAGATATATTTTCACTAGTATAAATATAATTTCAGTAACTCGGACAGATAAAATCTATCAAACAATTTATCTATTTGCAATTTCGCTGCTCAATATCGGTGAAACTATATTTTTCAATTTTTATATATTTGTCTTATTTTGGCCAGTATATTATTTTAGTAATATTTGAATTTGTCCAAAAATATACAATTACTGGATTTTTACCTACAAAGGCATTGTTATTAAATAAATATCAGATATCTCTTAGAGACAAAGCTATTTTTATCATATTTAATGGAACATATATAGAAATATGGGGTAATTACAGGGCTTACGACCTGTCTTGGGGTGCTTAAGTGATCACTTTATATAATTTTCACCAATTCTCACCCCTCAATCTCCATATTTATCAAATTTTTGAAAGTTGCATATATGTTAGTACGTGGACTCGCTTCGAATACCACTACACCATCGTCATCTATGGACTAAATTTGATAATTCATCTTTCTTTGAAACAGCATATATGTCAACTCAATGAGAATCTGATTTTTTTGAAAATTATTTAAAGCAGTATTCTTTATCTGTAAAATGTTTTTAACACATTATACTAGAATGCCCCTGAAAAATCAATATTTTTCAATTATTATATATTTTCTTATTTTGACCACCAATCAGTGGTTCAGAACATTAGTTGCGGGACGAGGGGCATTCTACACACATTATTTGTGGAAACATAAATCCGATTGTTTATGACACCATGTTTATGACATGTTCCAAATCTAGTCACATATTTAAAAAAAGTCTCGAAGCTATTTAACTGCGAAAGTGGTATCGAAGTGATCACGTGAACACCAAAATCGAAATATTGAAACAATGAATTTACGTTAGTTCACGTCTATATATTTGGTAGTCTGTAATCGAGTGATACAATTCGTTCGTTAAATTTTCAATTGCGATACATTTTTTGTAACATAACTTTCTATTCTAAATGGATGTACCAATAATGCGTGAATGTGTGTGTGTGTGTGTGTGTGTGCGTAAATACAAACTAGTCCGCACTTTCTAAATAAAAGAACAGTTCAACAATCATACCTGCGTGTGATTTTCTAACAGCGCAAATGTTATGTACGTACTTCCACTGCGATCAGTTAGATCTATTGTCAGGCGCGTCACGGTATCTGAGTACGCGGCCCTTAGGTAGGGTCCGAGTGTCGAAATGGGGGCAAAAAGAAGAGGCAGAGGGAGGGCGCGGTGAGGAGATGTCTTCCCCGCGTGCGTGCGATATAAAATATTGTATAATTCCTATTAATAATTTGAAACATTACTAATCTATGCATCGCATTGTGTTGTTAACCTTTACCATACCATGATGTAAAATATCCGAACGCAACCATGCTGTCAACTCGTGTTACCGTAAATAACAGTTAGAAAAAATGGTTTTATTAGCTTAAATGGCACAAATTTATCCTAAATTTTGAGCATTCAATTTTGAAAAAATGATTAATAACATAATTTAGAGCATTCATTAAGTCCTATACAATGTGTCCGTCCTTCTTATCTCTCTTCGTTGAATTAGTGAGAAAGAGACAATTATATCAGTATGTTTGTTATTCTTTTCACTGTGAAAATAGTTTGTGATCTCTGCTTTTCATATCACAAATGGTATTTTTATCAAAGTATCAATTTTTAACGGATTGAATGGAAAAATAATTGTTTTTGTACGATTCTCTTTTCACTAGTTATTCCTAAGCGTTAATATTTTCTTTAGTGTTATCTAAAATATGAATTTTGTGTTGCATATATTTACCGAAATATGACAGGTTTAATTATGATGGTAGACCTGTGTTACTGCATGGTTTGGGAAGGGTTAATAAGGTTACTTCTACTTCAAAACCAAGACATTTATGTTTTAATTATTGTATAGAAGGTAATTTTAGTTGATATGAGCACCGTATTTGAGCGACAATTTTGATATTGTTTTTGTTTGAAAACCGTTTTCACGTTGCTTTTATTAACATCAGCCATAATCTTGAAAACTCATGTTAAATAGTTTGATGTTTTAACTTTGAAAACGATCGTTATGAAATAATATACACATCACATCACATCATATTAACATTTCAAATGACATTCACACTTCATTACAATGAAATGTATAAATTTCCCTACGTGTGACATACAGAAAGACATTAGGATTTTATATATGAGAAATGTTATTTCATGTTTCTACTATAAATAACTTTTCTTAATAAAATTATTTTTACACTGATGGGCTGATTCAATTTAAGTTCGTTAAATTGATTAAATTTAACTTACTTAAATTGAATTATCACGCCGTTTTCTCATGGTTATACTGGGATGTCCCGACACACCATTATTGCCTCATTCATATTCTCTTGAATTCCCTTCGGTTGTTTAATTTTTTAACCTTTACCATACCATGATATAAAATATCCGAATGCAGCCATGCTGTTAACTCGTGTTACCGTAAATAACAGTTAGAAAAAATGTTTTTATTAGCTTAAATGGCTTAAATGGCAAAAATTTATCCTAAATTTAGAGCATTCAATTTTGAAAAAATGATTAATAACATAATTTAGAGCATTCATTAAGTCCTATATAATGTGTCCATCCTTCTTATCTCTCTTCGTTTAATTAGTGAGAAAGAGACAATTATATCTGTATGTTTGTTATTCTTTTCACTGTGAAAATAGTTTGTGATCTCTGCTTTTCATATCACAAATGGTATTTTTATCAAAGTATCAATTTTTAACGGATTGAATGGAAAAATAATTGTTTTTGTACGATTCTCTTTTCACTAGTTATTCCTAAGCGTTAATATTGTCTTTAGTGTTATCTAAAATATGAATTTTGTGTTGCATATATTTACCGAAATATGACAGGTTTAATTATGATGGTAGACCTGTGTTACTGCATGGTTTGGGAAGGGTTAAAAGCGCCGTCCTTCAATAGCTGGTTTATTTGATCATACCAGATATTTCGCGGACGCCCCCTATTTATGTTTCCTTTAACACTCGCTTCATAAATATTCCGAACCATCCTCTAATGTCTACAATATCTAGATATGTACAAATATAAAAAAATATACATATACAAGACAAATATCACCGAATTTCGTACAAAACGCAATTAAAATTAATTTCTTACTTCAATCTAAGACATGTCCAATACGTAATTAATTCAAACCCAGACAAATATGTTTTCAGCCAATGAGACGACAGTATTCCAAATGTGACAGTTGTGGTATAATAGTTTTTTGCATTTTACTCGAAAACAGGTAATGTGAATATGTCTCCTTTTGATTCTAGATCTTACAAATGTCGTACAAATATTTGGTCGTATGACCTGTGTGGTTATCGCTCATTTCCAACACGATTCCAAATGTGACAGTTGTGGTATAATAGTTTTTTGCATTTTACTCGAAAACAGGTAATGTGAATATGTCTCCTTTTGATTCTGGATCTTACAAATGTCGTACAAATATTTGGTCGTATTACCTGTGTGGTTATCGCTCATTTCCAACACGATTCCAAATGTGACAGTTGTGGTATAATAGTTTTTTGCATTTGACTTGAAAACAGGTAATGTGAATATGTCTCCTTTTGATTCTAGATCTTACAAATGTCGTACAAATATTTGGTCGTATGACCTGTGTGGTTATCGCTCATTTCCAACGCGATTCCAAATGTGACAGTTGTGGTATAATAGTTTTTTGCATTTGACTTGAAAACAGGTAATGTGAATATGTCTCCTTTTGATTCTAGATCTTACAAATGTCGTACAAATATTTGGTCGTATGACCTGTGTGGTTATCGCTCATTTCCAACGCGATTCCAAATGTGACAGTTGTGGTATAATAGTTTTTTGCATTTTACTCGATAACAGGTAATGTGAATATGTCTCCTTTTGATTCTAGATCTTACAAATGTCGTACAAATATTTGGTCGTATGACCTGTGGGTTATCGCTCATTTCCAACACGATTCCAAATGTGACAGTTGTGGTATAATAGTTTTTTGCATTTTACTCGAAAACAGGTAATGTGAATATGTCTCCTTTTGATTCTGGATCTTACAAATGTCGTACAAATATTTGGTCGTATGACCTGTGTGGTTATCGCTCATTTCCAACACGATTCCAAATGTGACAGTTGTGGTACAATAGTTTTTTGCATTTTACTTGAAAACAGGTAAAGTGAATATGTCTCTTTTTGATTCTGGAACTTATAAATATCACATGTACTACAGTGGGTATGAATTGTACATTGACAATAAAATATACATAATAATTCAATGTGACTGTACGTGTACACGGTATTGAGATGTATCTCAACTAAATCTTTGAGATTGTCTCCTTTGACACGCGGTTTATTTGTTAGGCACAGTTTACAAATATTGAAAAATGTAACCGTACAATAAAGTTACTACACGCAAATACTTTACGAAGGCGTTTCTTGTGGCTATTGTTGAAGACGAAAAACTTAACAGAATGTTATCAGATAAGTTTTTAGATATATGTATACATTTTTTTTTTAATTAACGACTCCAATGGAGTCTTTTACAATAGACATAATGTATTACAGTAATACATAAAGTAAGATAAAAGCTCAAAATATAGAATAAATTATGAAAGTTAAATCATTAAGTATTACGCAGTAAAAAGAAAACGTAGTATATAATGTTATATAAAGTTTACAAAGTATAGAAATTTTCTCAAGCACCCCATTCTAAATCTATTTCTTATATACATACATAATAATTAAATATAGGTACATTAGAAAAATTTTACATTTATTTAATTATAAATGTAAATATTAATTAACATTATTTATAGCTTGTGTTGGTCTCAAATCGGTCCGTCCGATCTGTTAATCATAAACAAATATATTAGAACTCCTCTGTATTCCGGCAATGCTTTGTTCCACACATCGGCAACATCAACAAGTTTTGAATTCTGTGTAATTGAGAATTAAACTCAACAGTAGCAAATATCTCTAGAATGAGAATTGGGCATTGCCAGGTGGCCTCACATTTGTTCAGAATGAACATAATAGACTCCCCAATGTGTGAGTGTGGTGCCGAGGAGGAAACCCTTGACCATGTCTTTTTTGCCTGTCCATTGCGGATCACAGGTTTTTTTTACAATAATCTTGTCAATGGTAATTTTCAACTCCCGGTTAACTTGTGTCATCTTCTTTCCCTCAACTCGCCACATTTAAGCTATATAATAGCAAATCTCTTGAACGTCAATGGTATTAACTTGTAACGCAACATTCCCTATTCTATAATATTGTTAAATATGAATTAAATATATTAATTAGAAAGATATACATATAAAATCAATTTTATCGAAAAATATTGTTGTTGCGCCACCGGGATTCGAACCTGGATCTCTTTCCTAACCGGGGAAGGTGCATTATCCAACTATGCTACAGCGACAATATTTTTAGCGACAATTTTCGAACCTATATGTTACCTTTCTGATATTAATACATTTAATCGTTCCATTATTTGACAGAGCCATCTACCTTATTTTTACAGAATCTCAAATACCTTTGAGTAAACTGATAGCAGACGCCAGAATTATCAATTCATTTTTATTAAATTTTGTCGAAAATTGTCGCTAAAAATATTGTCGCTGTAGCATAGTTGGATAATGCACCCTCCCCGGTTAGGAAAGAGATCCAGGTTCGAATCCCGGTGGCGCAACAACAATATTTTTCGATAAAATTGATTTTATATGTATATCTTTCTAATTAATATATTTAATTCATATTTAAAATATCACAGACCGTCTGTTCTGAATAATTACAACTTCACAATAAGAATGTGTTCTCCTAAAAAAAAAATATATATAATATTGTTGTACTGCTGTCTATGAAATAATGTTTAAACTTGTTGAATGGCACAAATCACTCTTGAAGGGTGGATTGCCTGTTTGGAAGAAGAAGAAGAGAATTAAACTGAACAACCGTCCCAATATTGTTACAGTAATAAAGTTGGAAGTTGATTAGCCGTCATAACTCTTATCGTCCTTTCCGTCTTCAAAGAACACTGCATTGTCAACCATTGTCGGTAGTGTGGCGTCTGCTCACGTGCATCAGTGGGACGAGGTCGGGGCATCTGACTAAACAGTAAACGCAGCCATTGAATCGCAGAACCTTGCTCACGCGATTTACGTAAAAAATAATAGGTAGGAGATTTATCGACGTTTCGAATTATTCGAAGTTTCGACAGATGAGAGAAATCACAATTGACGTTATTTGTTACAATTATATTTTTAAAACAATTCTGCGCCGACACTGACGCAGTCACGCATCGCGTATTTTAACATCATTAAAATAATTTTATAAAACTCGGCAGGTAAACAAAATAATTTAAATCGGATGTTAAAGCGACTCCGCAGTCATCTATTTCAAGGATGGTGAAAAATAATTATGTACGTGTGCATTGTAAATTATTTTGTCTCTAGTGCTTTTGTTTGATTTCCACACTTAGCAATTATTTGTTCTATACCGTAATGTCCCGTGTCAATGGGTGAGATTTTTATTTTAGACTCGAGCTATGCTCCCACGAGATTCGTTTGAGATGGTTCTCGGCTTTCATCATTCACGGTTTCGCGTCTAACTTCATGCTTTTTGTACATCAAATGTCAGCCCGTTGACCATTGATGTTCCGTTCGTCAGTTGAGGGAATTTTAATAACCCTAACATATATGTAATTTAATTAATGCCTATCTGTTTGTATAACTTTTTTATTTTTAAATAAAAAAGTAGTAGATATTTATAGTTCTAGATGGTGTTTGTGTCGATTCGCTGTCAAATCGAACGTCGTGTTCACGGTACACCATCATCGTGCCGTGTGTCTTCGCTTCTTCTTCTTCTTCTTTTAAACAGGCAATCCACCCTTCAAGAATGATTTGTGCCATTAATCAAGTTAAAACATTATTTTATAGAAAGAAGCACAACAATATTAAAGAATAAAGAATGTTACATTACAAGAAATTTGCTATTATATAGATTAAATGTGGCGAGTTAAGGGAAAGAAGATAATTATTACCATTATATTACCATTGACGAGATTACTGTAAAAAAACCTGTAACCCGCAATGGACAGGCAAAAAAGACATGGTCAAGGGTTTCCTCCTCGGCGCCACGCTTACACATTGGGGGGGAGTCTATTATGTTCAATCTGAATAAATATGTGGCTACTTGGCATGTGTCTTCGCTTCTAGTATATAATAAAGAAAAATATATGTTATCTACTAGGTAAAGAGTACGTTTATATTAATCATATTCCTGCCCATTATTATGAAAGTGGTCTAAGTCAAGAAATTGAAAAAAACGAGTATATCGATTATATCGCATCACATTGTTTTAAAATAATATAATATGATGCATATTGTAGCAATTTTGAACATTTTGAAGCGCTATATTCAGTGTATTGTTATGACGTTCAACGGTATTCCGCTAGTGTTTATTTTGATAATAGACTAAGTCATTTCAGCTAAATTGTTATTATTTCCTTATAAGCTACATACAACATTTATATGTCGAAATAAATTATAAATCTAGTAGAGTAAATAAATTTTGAAACATTGTGTTGTGTAATATAAAAATATTTTTTTATCAATTCAAACCTTTAACCTTTCCCGTACGGTGCTCAAATAATAACGCACGCTCCGGTGCTGTAAAGTCATTCTACATTTTTTGCGATTTTTAAGTCGGATAAATATGAATATTTTACGTTTATTACTTATATTAATCATTAAAATAGTAGTTATTATATACATATATATATATCAATTATTGTGAAAAAATGCTAAGAATGTGAAAAAGCATTGGTCATACGGAACGGCAGCACAAGACACAAAACACACAAAGACGTATAAGACACGTGTAACTCGGCCAGCGTACGCTCTCGCTCTGTCACTAATGCCAGCAGTCCACTCTTCCCGACGGGGCGAGGCGAGATGGTACGAGAATAAGCGATGTAAGCCGAGAACTGCAGTACATTCTTGCGCTCGGCTTCTCTCGCCGTGCCTCCGCGAGAGTGAACTGCTGGCATGGCTAAAGTGACGATCGGCATCCGGCACCCCGCGCACTACGCCTTTCGCACCACTCTACACGTACACATACAAATCGCGCCAGGTTTCTCAAGAAAACATTTTTGGTAATTACTTATATATTGTAATTATTTTATCCTATACATAAATATATTACGGAGGGATATCTAAAATGTGAACTCTGTATTTAGTATATTTACAGAGATATTCACATAGATTAGACTAGATACAAATAGAGGCAATGTCAACTCAGTTTACATCACCGGAGAGGAAAGGTTAAATATGTCAAAACGAAATAAACATGACTTAGATCACGTTCATAATAATGGGCATATTTAGATACCTAATTAATACGAGGCCTACAAAAAATTCAATAACAGGATTTTCAACCAACTTGAATTTTACTTATTCTTGAAATTCGTTAACAAAAATGTGTTAGAATCAAATGGTTCTTTCTTTGGTTATGTGATAAAGATATGTTCAAATGAATTTGAAATTAAAAATCGGTCATTATATTCTGAACAGCCTAATATTTATGTGACCTGTTTTTTAATCATTTAATGCTTTCAAGAATTAGTTAAGAATTAGACGAAACACTGAGAATGATAACTAAGCATTAGCTCGTACCTAACCCAATAATTTTGAATTATGTAGCTACACTACGTTTGTCTATTTTACATAAATAAAAATACAGTATTTTGTTATCACATTTTTAATTATGAATGGTGAGCTTATAATAATGAATATAATGATTCCAGCGTGGTGCGTGCGTTGCTGGACGTGCGCGTCTGACCTGGACCCCCGCTGCGGAGACCCGTTCAACACCACGGTCCCGCGAGGCTCCCACGGCTACAGCCTGACGGACTGCGACGCGCCCAGCACCGGCGCCGGAGCCTCCTACCCGTACATCAATGCGGCTCGCTCCGTCTGCAAGAAGACCGAACAGCTGGGTATGTTATGAGCTATGATGCCACATCCCACAGCCACAGCCTGCGCTCGATCTGTTTATCCAGTCTTCCCTTATCTTGTACATAAAAATACATAATTACAAATTAATCAATGATCTCTAAAATAGACACATTTTACACAGTTAAGTGGCTACTTTCAATGATAATTCAAACTTTGCGTTTTTTACGGAAATGTGGGTTTTCATTATTCATTTATATCTAATGTTATACACTAGATTTTACTTTTTTAAAACTCATTTAAAACTAATAAACTGAACTAAGACAATACAAGCATTATGAGCTTATGAGCTTATGAGCATTATGAGCGACCGTTAGATGCATTTCCCGCGTGCTCTAAAATTGTGTTAATATGCAAAATTATTGCACAAACGAAATGTATTTAAACAAATAATAAATATCTCATAGAGACGAAGCTATTTTTTATTATATATAGATGTGATAAATAAAATATTATTTATTTTAATTTTCACAACTATATTACATTCAATTTACGTTTCTTTATTTTTTTAATTTATTTTATATTTGCTGATTTTTAATTGAGAGATCATTAATTATCTATATAAAATGAAGATAAAGATGCGGATATTAAAATACTTACATGTATGTACTTTTAACATATCACCTGATGGTGAGAGGGACTGCACCTCTCGAAACTAGTAGAGACAATACCCCAACTAATAATCAATTGAATTAAAAACAAATGTTCAAGGTTGGTGCACACACGCACACACACACACACACACACACACAATCAGACTAAGCTTATGTCAGCTGGTGGATAGTATTTTAGTAGTAAACTCACACACACGCAATGACCTTGTTTGTTTATTTCTTATTTGGACTGTAGTCCTGCCTTACCCGCTTTTGGACATACCTTTCGCGTAGAACACACTTTACTGTGACTTTGACTCTGTATATATGACATATCGATAGAGTGGGTTACCATGCTATGGACATATGCCTGATTTGAGTTTTTTAATCCAGGAATTATAAAAGCGCACCATAGGACATTTATGGGAACAAAGGCGACTTGTAAATTTGTCGATCCAATTAAACGGTAAGATCATAAATGTGAAAATACAATACAATATGAGATAAAATGGCGTTTTATTTATTTATTTATTATTATACACGTCCTATTCAGGCATTAACATAATTTAAAATATGAATTAAATATATTAATTAGAAAGATATACATATAAAATCAATTTTATCGAAAAATATTGTTGTTGCGCCACCGGGATACGAACCTGGATCTCTTTCCTAACCTGGGAAGGTGCATTATTCAACTATGCTACAGCGACTATACTTTTAGCTATAATTTTCGAACCTATATGTTACCTTTTTTTTGATATTAATACATTTAATAGTTCCATTATTTGAAAGAGCCATCTATTTTATTTTTACAGAATCTCAAATACCTTTGAGTAAACTGATAGCAGACGCCAGAATTATCAAGTCATTTTTATTAAATTGTGGACACTTTGATACAACTTTATTATTAGGAGAACATATTCTTATTGTGAAGTTGTAATTATTCAGAACAGACGGTCTGTGATATCCCGGTGGCGCAACAACAATATTTTTTCAATAAAATCGATTTTATATGTATATCTTTCTAATTAATATATTTAAAATATCACAGACCTATGTTCTGAATAATTACAACTTCACAATATGAATGTGTTCTCCGAATTAACATAATTTGTAAAATAATATAAAATTACAATAGAAGTGCAATACATAAAGAAAAAAATGACATAGTGTCGGCATGTTTTTATATAATTAAAAATAAATAATAAATATAAAATGTGAAGTAGCAATTCAAAATTAAATTAACAGCAAAAATGTCGACTACCTCCGCATACCCATTCCCTAAGGCGTGCGATCTGGGGCGTGTTCATTATATTATATCTGTCCGTTGTTATGCATCGCATACTTTAATTAAATATCTCTGTGGAGCACGAACAATAAAAATTCACACGATTGTGAAGCATTTTCTACAATCCTCGCGCAATTTTTATTATGTCTTCAATGTAGGATTGAGGATGTGGTAATCGCGTTGTGCCTGCATGCAGAAGTAGCTGAGATCGCCATGCGTATAAACAGGCGCGTACTCATAGAGGGGGGTTTGGTGGTTAACCTCCCTTAAGCTTGGTCTCTTACGATGAATGGCGGTTGTGGTAATGGCGTCTGTCCTCTGCTCATTTTCAACTGTTTTAGCAAAGCTTATAGTATCACTTCTCTACTTATGAGGTTATCCGTCCGTATTTCGCATAAACATTTCACAATCAAAACCATAATTGATACAACATTGTATTTTATATATTCATAACCTGTTGATTTAAAAAATTATCGGGATATCGGTTTAGACCTAGCAGTGCCATCCAACAAACGTCTCCACCTTGCCGCGCTAGAATAGCATACAGTCACGCGTAACCGTTAAAACAAATACACGTACCCGTACGTTTGTTCAATACAACGACCAACGGCCATCTTTGTTTGATAAATAGCTCGCGCCGGAGAATTGATCTAACGACCGGCCATTGTTTCCCTCGTCGAGAACAATTTACTATTTCATTTGACAACAAAAATAGCAGAAATATGTTTAATCATCTGACTTCCGCTTCGTGGACCCTGATGACAGGGACGCTCATTCGTCCACCTCTCGGGCGCTGTGTAATGAGATGTGATTCTGTCATGTATAAATAATCCGTAGAAACAGGGCCGCCCCTAGGCAAACTAGAAAATGCCCTCCTTATAACGAATGATCCAAACTCAACCGTTGTCTGAATTATTTTTTGCATATTTGGCATCCAATTTCGCCCATTGCAACTCGGATTATGTTTCTATCATTAGCGTAAACTTTATTTTTCACATAATCTAAAAAAATATATATAGATACGTTAAATCGCACGATCTGGGCGGCTAATTTATGTCTCTGAAACGAGAAATTAAGCATACAGGAAATTTCTGATGTAATAATAAAGAACAAAATCCCAACGAATAAAATCCCGACACGAAAAGCGAAAGCCGGCAGATCGCCTCGGTTTTCATCAGGCTGGAGGTGAGGGCCACTCAAAAAGTCAAGCGAGATGTGACGTTGCACCAGCAAATTCTACGTCCACATCCAAGTCAAAATTCAAGCGGTTGGAGGGGATAAAGCGACGGCGCGCAGCGAAGGATGGTAAAATCCAAGTCATATTCTCACATCTTAAGGTTGCGGCTCCACCAGAATTCTATAATAGAATCGGATGAGTTAATGGCCAATTACAAAACCTAAAGCCGATTCGCCACGATGCTGCTGCAACACTCTTAAAACTGTAACAATGTCATATCAGATCACATTTCCAATATCTTAGTTTTGCTGTCGTCGTGTTTCAGTGAACGGCGACTTGACGGTGATCCGCGCGTGCGCGTGGCAGATGCCGGACCAGCCGGTGGGTAAGTGCCCCGCCAGCTCGGGCCCCGGCCACATCAGGGTGCTGCACTGCGAGACGTGCGACACGGACGGCTGCAACGGAGCGTCGCCGGCGGGCCTGCTGCCGGCCCTGGCGCTGGCGCTGGTGCCCCTGCTCGCCCTGCTGTTGCGCTAGGCAGCCTCGCTTTTATGTCTGAATCTTAAGATGAGTTTTACAATTTGGCTAGAGACTAATTTACAAGAGTTTTGTTTAGTTTAATAATTAAACTGCACCTTTAGTGTAATGCAATTCATAATTAATTACGAAATGTTTTATTTTATACAAATCTTCGATATGAATTGTAATATTTAAAATGTGCACCATAACTTTATTAAATAGTATATTAGATTGTAAGACTAAAATGGATGTAAAAATATTATTTCGCACAAACAAATATTTAAAAAGATTACATAATATAATCAATTCATTTGTATACATTCACGTCCCACTCCCGAATTTCTTCATGCCTGCTCCGGCGTTCAGCACTTGTGTTTTTGATGCCTATTTTGTACCAATATAAAGTTTTTTTTATATCAGTAAGATTTTGATTTTCGCAGTGACTATGTGAAATCTAATATTAAGATGACAATTTTGCAATTATTATATATTTTAGATATATTAAGCCTAAGATCACAAATCTTTGACAGATGATGTCGCGGTACAAATAGTATCGATGTATATATTTTTAAAAACTCAGAGCTCGAAATGGAAGATTTAACTGGAACCGTTATAAACCGTTAAGAAAACCTTATTTTATGATATTTTCAAAATGTCTTCTTAAGCTTGCTTAAGTCTGTGCACTTCGAAAAGAATATTTTTGAATTTGACCCATTATTTTTCTATATGTTTCCTTCAGGCTCTAAATCATCTAACAAAAGGCAGTCTGGCTGCTCAAGTTCGACGACCTTTCATTTCTTGTATTCAATATAGGTATAATATGGAATCAGAAAAATATTTCAATTAATATCTCTGGCATGGATATATACTCCTAAATGATCGTGCACTAGGTGGGGGAGTTATGCACTCCCCCTTCGATTCACTCAGCAAAGCAGCCCGCACGGCGTTCCGGTTTGATCCGATCCATTTCGAGCCCTGTAATATGTTTCTTTATATTTAAGGCACTTGTGCTTAAAAGACAGACCGATTTTCACTACCTCATTTCTGTAAAGTAAGACATGTCATTTCGCCGTCCTCCGTGAGGTTTTAACGTCAAACCACCATCTTATGTGTAGAGTTTTCTGGACATTAGCCCTGATGACGAACTCTGCAATGGGATCCGAAACGACTCACAGCAGATTAGCCCAGAAAGTTCTACACGGGAGATATTTAAGGCCTGAGAATAGACTATTTTTGGCAACAAATTTTACTTTACCGCTTTTTCTAAATATTTTCTACGATCGTCTTTTCTGCGCAAATGCTTTATAATTCCATTATACATAATACATTTTAAATAAAAATAATGAGTTACCTATGAGCTTTTTAATTTTGTTATAAATGATAATTCGTCAATTTAAGATTTAGGAGTTCTCTACAAGATCACGATTGGTTTGGTGTAATGCACATTTTTCTTCTTCCAGTATAAATCTCCATTTGTGTCGCTTAATTTCAAAATTCGCTATAATACTATTTTTAACAAATTTGCGTTATATATTATTTAATTCGGAATTAATTTTTTCATTTATAAATATATATTACGATTTGTTCGCTAGCAATATTTAAGTATAATGACGCGAAATGACTGAAATAAATACAATGAAATACAAATGAAATTAATTTTCTAAAACATTTTCTAAAAAAGTAATAGTGCCTCTCATAGCGGGTTTTGAAAGGTGGCGACTCATTTAGTGTAAAGTAAGTACCTATATTTACACTGTATTTAACATATACATAGATGCATTTTTATTTTTATACATATAATTCTGTTTAAATACACTTGTTAATAATATTCTATTAATATCGAAATCGCATGAAATACTTTTCAAAAATGTTTATTTCATACGATTTCGGTTAGTACTATTATTACGACTATTCGGTGAATTAGTACTTAATTTATTCGGTTTACTGTATGAATAGCGAATTGTAAGAATAGTCCTAAGATATTCCAGGCACAACGCGTATCTATTCACCAAAGGTATTTTAGCGACAATATTTCGCACACGAAATGCTGCTACATCAGGGTACATTTTCAAACTGTCAAACTTTCAAAATTAAATAACTGAATAATTAAATAATATTTTATTTTATTCTACAACACGATAATCTTTTAATATTGCAGATGCTTCGAAGCGTATTTTTGGAGAATCTAGATATAGTTCAATAATTGGCGTTCACGCAAAAATTTTTTTGTTCAATCATATGGTCCAGCACTATAATTGATTCGCTGGAGACGAAAATAAACGAAACGTTACCTGGCCAATCTTCTTCTTGCTGTGCCCTATGCGTTCAACAGACGTTGGCTACTTGGTCCGGCCCGGAAAAGTTCTACAGTAGACTGGCCAAAGCAATGCCTCAGGTTCTTCAGCCGCGATGTTCTCTTCCTTCCAGCAATCTTTCCCTGCATTATGAGTAAAGTCCGACCTCGGCTTCGGCCACCTTCGGCCAAAAAATACACCTTCGGCTTCGGCTAAAATCTGCCGAAGGTTTGGCCGAACTGTTTATTGCTAATCAAATAAAATTCATTTTATCTTTTCTGGAAAAGTGCAATTTATTTATAATTAGATATATTTACAATCAACCCCATAACGCAGAAAACTAAGTAACGGTGTAGAATTTTCATTGCTATGTATACTTTTTAATCGGTGTTTCATAATTTTTAAGTACGATTGACCTTCGGCTTCGGTCGGAGGTTACGGCAAGAGCCGAACTCAAAAACTCATTATATTGTTGTATAAGAAGTTTTTGTACACAAAGTATTAATACGAAGATAAATAAATACACATAAAGATAGAAAGTGTAAAAAATATAAAAGTGCAGTGGCGTTTCGTGTGTATTTTAACATAACACAATGAAGACGTGTTAAAATTTTAATTAAAAACAGTAAATTATTATTTTTGTTAGTGCGTTCAAATTTGTGTGCGCCATATTGACAAATCGTGCGCGCGCACATGATTTGTCAACATGGCAATCGACATTTGTTTCTAAAGTAGCGTGTAGAACAGTTTTGAGCGCGGAGCAAGCTGTCATCCGGCGTCTATTGTATTTTGTACACAGAGTTGAATGATCATCTGACCGCCGAGATGATAGCGCCATCCGCGTTCACGCACAATAAGACACTCAAAACGGCTGAAAATTATTTTAGAATTATTCTTATCTATTGAATTTACGGCTAATGTATACTGAATATCAATTATTATGTTTAACAAAACGTGAACTGAATGTCCACCTCTCTCTCTATCTTTACTCTTAATAATTTTCAATTTCATCTAACAAAATTATATAATCCTTTGTCGTGTCGACACTTGTCAGCGTTCCGTCCATTATTTTAGGTGAATAGTGCCTCGGGGCTATTATTCTAGGCTAGGTGTTCCAACAAAATGTAGCTGATTTGTCTTTATAATATTTTGGCTTTGGCTTTAACTATTTTATACGCGCGAAAATGAACATCTTTTGACAAAATTCGATGTAATGTGGTGTGTTGGAGAGGTTCAGTTGTTGCGCACGGTGTCTGATGAAGACAGCGTTGTCTGCAGCTATGCTTTCACGCACAGCGTGTATCGAATAGCCTGTTTCTTAAAATTTTACCATTAAACGATTTAGCAATTTAATGGCGACAAAAAATTACGCACAATCTGCTTTCTATACCCACAACTGATCCGTTATCTTCGTAATATAGCGCTACATTTAGTAATGTAATACTGTCTACATGACAGCTGTCAAGTATCAACTTTCAAAAAGCACCGCTAGAGGAATGGCAGCAATTTCAAATCGGCTACCTCTTGTTGGAACATCCATTACACACACATGTACATAATAATAGATATTAAAGTGAAAATATTGCATAAACTAATCCATGTTTTTATTTCATTTAGTGTAATTATTCAAAATACAATCTTTTGCTTTAACGAGATATCGCCCAGAAAATTGTTTTTTGTAATATTACATGGCCGTAAATTTTTTATGAAATACTTTCGTAACTAACATTATTCTGGATTATCTGTTAACTAATCGTATCTGAAGTGTATCTATAGAATGTTTTAAAAAAATTCTAAATATCTTTAATGGCATTAACTTATATTAAGATCAATTTCAAGATTAACCATAAGCGTATGGAGTTGGTGTGTTTTTTAAAATACTAAATTTCTAATAATTTGTTTACACACTAACGAACACCTCTCAGAACCTGTTTAGAGTGATCACCAAAGCACCTTCGCCTACTCGTGGTCCAACACGGAAATAAATTACTCTAATCTTTAAAATATGTATTACGTCATGCCTAATTCTTAACCGTTAAAATGATGAGATAGGATTTCATCAACACTACACAAATACAGTCAAAATATCGGTTCATGTAATGTTACAACTCATCGGGTGTCGACGTTCAGTTTACCCATTAAAATATTATATTTACAACCCAGACCTACATGAAAAATTACGCGTTGGCGTCACGCACCTGAGATAGCAAAAATATCTAATTTCTGCTCTACGTGCGATATCTCATTTTATGGTACAACGTACATTAATTTATCTTTCTAATCCTTGCAATTAAATAAATAAAACGATATTTAGGAGAACACATTCTTATTGTGAAGTTGTAATTATTCAGAACATAGGTCTGTGATATTTTAAATATGAATTAAATATTTTATTAAATTTTGGACACTATGTTCTGAATAATTACAACTTCACAATAAGAATGTGTTCTCCTAAATAATAAAGTTGTATCAATGTGTCCAAAATTTAATAAAAATGAATTGATAATTCTGGCGTCTGCTATCAGTTTACTCAAAGGTATTTGTGATTCTGTAAAAATAAGGTAGATGGCTCTGTCAAATGATGGAACGATTAAATGTATTAATATCAGAAAGGTAACATATAGGGTCGAAAATTGTAGCTAAAAATGTTGTCGCTGTAGCTTAGTTGGATAAAGCACCTTCCCCAGTTAGGAAAGAGATCCAGGTTCGAATCCCGGTGGCGCAACAACAATATTTTTCGATAGAATTGATAATTAATATATTTAATTCATATTTAAAACGATATTTGTAAATAATAATAATAAACTCCATGTGGTGGGGGTATACGAGTTGATTGCTGTACGTACCTATAATATGATATTAAATTTGCCAGTAGTTTATTTTTAGAGTGTTTAAACAATGTATAAAAATCTAATAAATTTTGTTAAAGTTACTCCTGTTCTTTATTTTTTTTACTGGGTAACTTTATTATCCCGAATGTCGGGACTACCCGCATTATTATCCCGTCTCGCCTGATTACGCTTACCCTATTGGCAATTTAACTGGGGTCAATTGCATCATGGGGAGGTTATTGCGAGTGCTTAGGGCCCAAGCACAGTGTCGGGCATCGGCAGGAATGCTAAGGGGTCCTCAATTAAAAATGATTAACTTTGCACAAGCGCAGCTACCATTTTATAATGATAGTGATATATTTTATACATCACGATCATTTATGGTGCAGGGCAATGTTCCCTTTAACCCTTCCCTATCCACCTACCGATTTAATTGGTCTACCGAGCCAATTAAATCGTATTTTTATAAATATGCACAATTTTAGCCCTAAAAAATCATTTGCGCTTAGAAATGATTAGTGGAAAACCAATTATGTAAAGCGATTCATAATAAAAATAATCATTTTTTAATTCAACGCTATATAAAATTGATGCATTGCATGCTATCTGTGTTAAAAAATATCACTACGTGAAAAAGATCATAAATAAATTTAAATGAAGATCATATTAGATGGGTCTTTTGACGAATGCGTCATAAGAATAACGTTTGAGAATAAAACCAACGTATTAAATTATTATATTTATCAATTCTTATCAACTATTTTAAGGTCATTTAAGCTTGTAAAATCATTTTGTTCCCATTTAAAGTGCTTAAAAAATTCAAATTTCTTGCAGTAACACGAGTTGACAGCATGGCTGCGCAGGGTATTTTTAACGTGGCATGGTACAAGTGTACGCACGCACACGATTTGTCATCATGGCGCACTCAAAAAAATATACCGCGCACACAATGTTCATCGAGACTGCTTCTTTGTGTGTTGAAGTTCAGCGACCATGTTGATTTATCATATGTGAGATCACCAACATTTTGGACATGCAATCAATCTTCTCCTGCTTGATGAGTTGTGTAAGATCACATTTTTCATTTCTTTTCCAGCCCACAAATAACAACATTGAACCGTAGAATTGCGCACATCGTGATCCAAACACAGAGGGAACGTTGATTCAGGGGGCCGTCTCTCACTGGACATGTCTAGAGAGAAGGGGCCCCCAAAATGATTACATCACACCAACAAAATGATTGAACGCGACGCGGACCACGAATAGCAGCCACCACACGATGTTTATTAAACTGTCAATAGTACATAACAGACATGGAGCCTAGAGCTCCTGAACCGACCTGACTATCTACACGAAATAAGTCATGATGAACACCCTACAGCATCCGAGCGAATGATTCTACCAATGTTTATGGAGCTAAAATAATATTTATAGGCCTTATTTCTTACTTGATTTATTTCCTTAATTATTATTGAGACCATATTACATAACATTATGAGGTTGCAGTTTTTTCAAAACATAGTTCTGTAGTATTTTAATACAAATTAAATGTATAAATTAGAAAGATGTACAGAAAAAAATAAACTATCGAAAAAATATTTATGTTTGTATCTTTTCCAATCCGGAGATACATATTTTAATTTTAAAATACCACAAAAGTATGTTCTGAAAAAGCAATGTGTTCTCATTAATGTTTATATTAGTTGTTTCGAAATTTAACTAAAAATTTAATAAAAATGAATTGATTTATCTGGCGTCTCCTGGCGTATATTATTCAAAGGTATTTGAGATCTGTCGCAATGACAGATGTATCAATTTAAAATAGCTGCAGCATGCGGGTTCAAAAATTTGGCGTCAACTTACTCTGTTGGCGTGGTGTAACCGGTATAGCATTTCCCCGGATAGGAAAAGGTCCAGGTTCGAATCCCGGTATCTTATTCGGTATTTAGGCATCTTTCTAATTAATACATTTAATTGTATTATTTCATACTTTTTTTATTATCGTTTCTCTTTTGTTCCTGGTTTACTGCCCCCTTCTCGTTGATTCGGGGGCCCTCGGGTAAGCGGGGCCCCTCGCCAATGACCATCGTCATCACTGGCGCACCAGCTCGGCGAGTCCTGGCTTCCTCGAGTGACGTAATCACTCCGATGTGTCCTTGTTCAGTTCATGATATTTATACATTTAATTATTTTAATAAATAAAAAACTAATTAGAACGCATTCTTATTGTGAAGTTGTAATTATTTCTAATTAAATATATTCATTAGAAAGATATACATATAAAATCAATTGTATCATAAAATATTGTTGTTGCGCCACCGGGATTCGAACCTGGATCTCTTTCCAAACCGGGGAAGGTGCATTATCTAACTATGCTACAGCGACATTATTTTTGACGACAAATTTTCGAACCCATCTGTTACACTTTTTCAAATTAATACATATATCGTTCCATTATTTGAATCCCGGTGGCGCAACAACAATATTTTTCGATAAAATTGATTTAATGTGTATATCTTTCTAATTAATACATTTAATTAGTATTTAAAAATATAGACGCTGCCAACTGTAAAAAATATATAACTGACTTAAAACATATGTAGATGAATTGGACGTAATTCTGTAGGGTCTATATCTTAATTAGCTTTCTTTTTTCGATAAATAGATTTGTCTATTGTGTTTTAAATTATTAATTATCTTGTTTAAGTACATAAATTATTAGCTAAATTATTTGACATGTAACGTATTTTGAATGCTACTATTTCTTATAATAATATTTTAGCGATATTTTTAGCGACAAATTTTCGAACCTATATGTTACCTTTTTGATATTAATACATTTAATCGTTTCATTATTTGAAAGTTTCATAAGTAAAAAAACTTCATACGTAAGTCGCACCTTCGCCATCACTTCGGCGCGTCTCCCCAGGTAGACAAAAGTGGGAAGGTAAGAAGAAGAAAGAATAAAGAAGAAAAGAAGTAAGAAAGAAAGAAGGGAAATCTAACGTATTTCCTAAAACAAGAGAAATTTTTACATTACATCATTTATATCGGTGTTATATTTTGCACAGGCTATTAAAGAATAATTATGCAAAACATAGAAGAATGTCATTCAATATACACATTTTAATGGGTGTGGGATGGGGTGGTCGAGGTAGGGGTGCCAGTGGTTTGCGGCTCCGCTCCCAAACTACTTTATACCTATTCATCTATTGTAAGAAGTACGCTGGAATTTAACTCCACTCTGCGGTCTCCCTACTATGGCTCACATATTATAAAAATTGAAAGACTGCAACATAATTTCTAAGATTTATTCAATTTAAATTACACACTCGATAGCAATTGAAAAAATTACCCTGGAGAAGGGATGTGTGCGATATAAAATGATCTATAGCATGTTGGACAGCCACCAGTACAAAATACCAACTCAAACGAGACAACACCAAGTGTTCTCTGTAGGTACACATAGAAATAATTATGCTGTTAACTCACCAATATCGCGGATGCATCGGTTTGTTAACAAGTTGAGTTTCGATGACATTTGTCATTGCAGGAGCATACTTGAGCTGAAGAAATATTTGTATATAAATTATACTTAGTTTTTATTTTTTTATGTTATATTTAAACTGTCATATTGAAATGTCAATTAAAAATGTACTGTTATATTTTAAATTAAATAAACAAGGTCCTTAAATTAACTGTGACAAATTTGGTTTAAATTAGTCGAGGGCATAGAACTGCACAGAGAATAGACAGACAGATAGAATGTAAAAAATAATTAATTTATCTGATCAAGTACCTACGTATAACTTTAGTATTCAAGCACCTACATATAATGCTAGCGCTTAAAATTATATATTATATTAGAGTTCACAAACATAAATACAGCATGTTAAAAGTAATCTAATTTATTTTTAATAGAGTTCAGACAAAGTGGACCGGCCCATCCTACGATTCATCTGCTTTCACATGCATCTGAGACATTTGCATTTAATTCTCTCAATGGACTTTAATACAGTAATAATGAATGTAGAATCAACTCATTGTATTATTAATTGCGGCCTCTTGGACGAACATCCGTTCGTCTCGCGGCCGAGTACCTACTCTTTATAAGGTCTTCCAATGAAACATTAATTTTATTAATCAACTAGAATCATATGCAGATGCTCAATCTTTTCACCTCGCCGTATTAAATAGCCGATGTCGACATGAATGCAGTAAGGTGAGGCGTTGCCCGAATAAATTGACGTCACTTTCAGGTGCACACAATTACTCATTATTTTTCTTTTAAATAGGCAATCCACTCTTCAACTTTATTTTATAGAAAAAAGTACAATAATATTGTACTTTTGTCGTTCAAAAAATTTGCCATTATATAGATTAAATGTGGCGAGTTAAGGGAAAGAAGATGACACAAGTTAACCGGGAGTTGAAAATTATCATTAACGAGATTGCTGTAAAAAAAAAACCTGTGATCCGCAATGGACAGGCAGAAAAAGTATGGTCAAGGGTTTCCTCCTCGGCACCACACTCTCACATTGGGGAATCTATTAAGTTCAATCTGAATAAATGTGAGGCTCATTCAAGAGATATTTGATATTATTATTTTGAAGACTTTCCTTTTGGAGAACCGGGAAGTGCGGGGAATAGATCTTTGAATTATTTTAAGTCGATTAACCTTATGATTATTTGTATCCAACCATTGTGCAGTCCAGATAGAATTCGTATGTTTTTTTACAATATTAAGTCTGTCATACATCGGAATATAGAATTGATGAGGGAAAACTCCGGAAAGAGTGGCCTCCTTGGCCAGTTTATCAGCACATTCATTTCTATGCATTCCCTTATGTACAGGAATCTACATTATCTCATTGTCTAGCCAGACATTTATATTAGCAGATAGGGATTCAGGAGCTTCTTGTGAGTCGGAGAATATAACAGCCTTATCGATGTTCCAGAGTACGCAGATGTACTCTTTAATTGCCCAACATTTTGCTGAGAAAATTAGTAATTCAATACAGTAAGAAAAACAGCGTACATGTACGAACAGAATTTTAAAAGAAAAGCAATATAAAAAAAACCTATTAACACATAATCTATAGATTACACTCTACAAGAACAAAAGCAAAGCATAAAACGTGTAAAACGAAGAAAACTGAAGGATTTAACGCAATCTCTGGTGTCATGAAACTTGTACAGCTTATTCTTTTTGGAATTTCTAGTTCAACGCACTATTTTCAGCTCGCAACTTCATTTCCATCATGAACTGCAAAGTTTTGAAATATCAATTTAATTGTTAAAAGTTAGGAAAATGTGTCGTATCATTTGTTCCATATTTTTTGTAATGTTCAATGAGAAAATATATCGAAAAAAGAGTTGCATAAATTAATCATTCAACGTTCGTGTACAATTTTAACGGACACATGAAGCCAAGTAGTAAAGCTAGTACTCAAATAAAAAAGTTGTCAAAAACATCAAGTATATGAAATAAATTCACTAAAAATATACATATTTATATTTAAAAAATGAAAAGCTATATTTTAAAGTCGCTGCACAAAAATAATACCTATTTCGTAATTGGGTGGGTAGCCACTTAAAAAAAAATTAATACCTACCAAGAGGCGATATTTTACCGAAAGGGGGTATTTTGGATTTTATTAATGAGTAATGAATGAACTTTGATATTATTTATTTATCTATGAGATATTTATACATTTGAATGTCTCATTAGAAAAATTTGTGTTGAGACAGGCATAGTTTACAAACATGTAAGATAATATGTAGGTATTTCTTTAAGGAGATGAAAGGGGGGCATTTCAAATAAAACATCAAACCATTAATACTGATCTCAACATTATTTAGATTTCAATATTAACAGCTATTTACGCAAATCTTTTTATCATTTTACATGTTCAATTATCTTTATAGGCGAAAAACTTATAATTTATCATGAAGCAATTGAAACGTGAAATTTAAACCAAAATCAATTAAAAATTGCGAATTGGGGAGATCTTCTATTAGTTCAATTAATTCCAATGGTTAAAGTTGTTCGACATCTTTTTTGTTTGAAGCAAATTTTATTGTTTAAGCTTTTTGGTAGATTAGTTTGCTGGCTTTGCAATTTGAGACACATATAGGTGTAGCGATCGGAATTCAAATGCACCGCCATCTCAGTCGGCATCGACGCTAGCGACAGCGCTGCCGGCTGCTGCTACAAGCCTGGCTCGAGCATTCACCACCAAGCAATCTCTCCAGATTCATCGTTTCACAACGGCGGTCTTGCCGGCTCGCGCTCGCCGAGCAAGACCGCCAATTCATTTCATTTCATAAGACACGTGCACCTTCTACATCTTCACTCATTCATTCTTTAATTCTATCTGTCTTCATTGTCATTGTCATATCATACTGTCATAATAAACCTCAACAATCGCCAAACAATATTTATTTAATTTAACCACCGTCCTAACCCCCAAATAGGTAAAATATTAATTGTAATACAACAATACTGAATGGTTTCAATGCGAATTAAATTTGAACCATAAATATATTTTGATAGTCAATGGTATTCTAATAGATTGTGTAGGTATTATAGTACTCAACTTTTTAATATGACCAAAATTCAATAAATAAAAAAAATCGAAAGTACATTAGTCATTTTAAAATTAAGATATTTAATGTGACTCCCTAGATAAAGCAGATTTTTTCAGCTCTATTTTTTCTTTTTCATTTTTCTTCCCCTTATTCAAATCTGAGGCATATTGTGTACAATATGTGCGGCCCTGCCCTGCGCCACCTGCTGATTTCCTTCTCCTTCTAGAGTTTCCCGCGAGTCGTCTTCTCTCTAGTACTGCTGACAAGATCTGCTTCTGGCATCTAATGGACGTGCCCAAGTCAGTTAATTTAAAAAATTTCCATATGTAACAGCACGCTTACAGAACCAATTGAGGAATCTCTTTATCTAAATATCATATTATAACTACTAAATTTGATCATAAAAATATAAATAAAACCAATATCAATTTTTAAAATATTAACTATAAAAATCGGTCAAAACCAATACCTACCTATTTTAAAAGATCGATTATTTTCCCATCCCTATTACTACCAACTTTTTAGTTATACAGTAGCCATGTTTTTGTTTTAGTTTCCAGTTTACACTTCACAGTGATGTCAACATTCCTAGCATTTCGTTTGGGCTTGTTATTGTTGAGCCTTTAATTAAATAAAAGGATAATAATTTTTAATACAAATTACATTCATTTAATAGCTTCACCATGGCGAAATACGTTACGATCGTTCTCTTTGGATTATTGTTCGCCGTCATTTTAAAACAAAGTAAGTCAAATATTTTAGGTTATACTACTCATTGGTACACGCCCATTTTATTGTTTTGTGTATTAAACATGTTTCTAATGAATTTGGTGATTATTATTTTTTATTTTAATTCAATTATTTACAGGTAGTAGTATAAAATGCTGGGTTTGCCGATCTGACACAGATCCAAAATGTGCTGACCCTTTTGATAACACTACTGTACCCATAACAGATTGCAAGAAGGAGAAGGATCTTTCACATTTACCCGGAGTTCGTCCTTCAATGTGTAGAAAAATACGACAGAAAGGTACTTCAACTTCTTTTTATTTTAAAATAAAGCAATGATATTTATTTGCTTGCTTCCCTTACTCTGGAAAAATATGTATTTTTAAGTATGGGAGCAATTCCATTTTGTGATATTTCAAAGGATTTATACAGTGTTTCAGATAATCATTAATTATGTGAAATATGGCGGTGAACAACCGCCAAGTAAATTAAGTTCCTCTCGAAGTTTACTATTTTGGAGATGAAAATAATGCTACTCTACCAGTAATTTACTAGAACGATCTTTCATGAATTATTCCTCTAACACTGGTGCAACAGTTTAAGTGTTCAGCATTCATATGCAGTTTACATCCATTGCATGAGAAATTCAATTTATTCTCACAGCATAAATTGACTATGTTTTAGTGGTCATTTAAGGTCATATACCTGTATTAAACACATAATAAATGTAATGATATTGTGACAATTGTATTGTCATATGACATTAACATTATTGCAAGATTGAAATTATTGTCAAATTAATATCTCACTCTTCTAAATGCCTTTTTAAAATGGTTATTTTTACAGTAAATGGTCAATGGCGATACTTCCGCAGTTGTGCTTTTATGGGGGAGCCCGGACTTGGTGGTGATGAGCGTTTCTGTCTAATGAGAACCGGTACTTACAATATCTTCATGGAGTACTGTACCTGCAACAGCAAGGATGGCTGCAATGCAGCTCCTCCGTCTACTTCAACTCTATCTATTATTCTCCTCGTTTCCACATTGTCAGTCTCGTTTTTAACTCTACGGCGTATACTTTAATCCAATTTTTTTTTTAATACGCGTACAAATGTTGTGAAGTGAGAGACGGAGGATTTGTTGTCTTGTTTCTGTTAAATAAACATTCCAAAGTCTTTTTCATCTTTCCTTCGTTCATTTGAATGAATTTAAACATTGAAAGGATAATTAATAAGTAATATAATTTAATTATTTGACTCATTTTTAGTACATAATAATGTATGTCGGATCTCCGTCCATTTACACGTATATTTTATTTAATAAGATATTGAAATAGCACCTGTCAAAAATCCTCTTTTGTATCTTACACCCGTCTTTGAATATTAGACTGCTGTTGCTTTTGTTATGTTTTTTATATTAGATTCTAAAATTAAATATAACACCTGAGTTATATTTTGTTGACATATGAGTATAGATCTAAGCTTTATCTATGGAGGACCCAAATCTGCTTGTTACACAGGCCATGGTAATTTTTTGAAAATGATGTACTAAAGAGATACATAAATGTCTTTATTATAGTAATACACTGTGCTGCTTTCGTCTCAAAAGTGCCTAAGAAAAATAAATTAATCTTATTTGTAAGAAATTAATACCTAAAAGAAAAAAATATTTTCAAGCCCAATTTCATGTTAGTACTTTGCTAACATATTTGAAATTTTGTTGATTCTGATGGTAATATTTGATTGGTAATAAGAGGGGAAAATGCTAATTTTTAATGGAAACACTACAATCTATAAAATTCCGTCTTATGGTAGGACTGTCAGATCAGTGTATTTATTTTCCAGAAGGTGAGAAATTTTTTCAAGTATAAATCATTTTTTGGCAATACTTAAGGTGACATGTTTTACATCATTTAGTTTTATGCTGATGTGTTTTTGTACCATCGACATAACTATTTATTCTGAATAAATTTGCATACTTAACTTAAAATCAATTTTTGAGATATGTTTTAGTATAATTTTGCCATCGGTATAAGAGTGTAATCTGAAATGGTATTGCGGTAAAATAAAATCTAGAGGAATTTGAAGCTCATAGTCATGTAAAATGATATTAAAACTCAATTTCTGTTAAAATCAATCAGTGTAACACTGAATTATGATAGTTTTAGCATTTTTTGCTTTTTCAAATTTATGCAATTAAAAAAAATGTTTTTGATTTGAAAATTTTAATACTGTCAACTTGCAAAATATTTTTTATATCATTACATATCTTAAGAATGACTCCAAATTTGCCATAGTGATGATATTTTACCTTAGGAAGGTCTACCTCCACTTCATAATAGTGCCTGTATCGTGCCTTACATTAGCATTTTAAAAAAATGAATCTAATCACTAATAGTGAGACAAATTATTTACGCTAGTGAATAATATTATGTTCTCGGTGAGCCGTGCACACACGCGCACGGCCCGTAAAGCCAGCACACACAAGTCAGAGTATGTGTATAAAATATGTTTTCTGAAAAAATCTGACTTATTTCACCCCGAGTTGTGTCATATCAATGTTTAATCTAAATGCTATGCCCGTCTGTATATGTTGCTTTATTGCGTTGCATTAAAAAATGTACACTGTCTCTAAAATGTTGCAAACACAACCTCTAAAAAATTAACGGAACATTGATTAATAATAGTCACATTCTATTTTCGCTAAAATAAAATGTTTATTACGATTCAGGCACCCCTGATTACGACTGTCACCGACTGAATAAAACCATTGTTTGAGATTCCCATGGATATATAGTGTTACTGGGCGACCTGGTCGTTATGGCGTTAATTGCTATCTTTCATAAAAATGCATTAATAGATATGTTGAGTGGATATAAACTAGGTACATTTTTTATGACAGTTGTAGCTCAAACAATGTATGAATAGTTTAGCGTAATAATTGTAAGAACAGCCAGCGTGCCTGCACCTTGTACTTTTATGACAAATTTTGTACTTTTATATTATTTAGATTATAATATATATGTGCATTTAGGAATTAAAAGTATAGTATTCGCATTCCGTCCACTGAATGATTAGCTTTCACAACCAATTGCATGTAAAATGTGTTCTTTATGTATATATACATATATTTAATCGTTAACTACTTAGAGTATAATATGTATATGTAATTACTTACTATTGTGATCGTTTTTCACAATGTTTTAGCCATTTAATTGCTTACAAAAGAATTTATTTTTATTTCAGCCGCTTATCGATGAGAGGCTAATTCAAATTCATAAATATTTTAAAGTTTTTCTAATTAAGTTAATAATTTCATTCCTGTTTTATTATTTTACTTCACATTGATTGTTAGAATTTGTATATATGTACCTGTATTCGTTATAGTCTGTCATTTTCAAGTGTCTTTGTGCCTTACGGTATGTATTTTATATAAAAATATGATTTATTAAATAGTGTTCAATCTCTTTGTTTTTGTGCTTCCTGTCCACCGACAACTAATTTAAAGAGTTATTTTATATTTTGCCGATACATGTGAAGTAAGGCAAAAAATTTCTAACACTGCTCGTTCCAATATACTTTAAATTTAAGCTTGTCGCTTAAGCTTAAGACTATCAATGCTACGACGTTGTTTCAAATCTGCCTTGATATCATAAAATGATTGCATTTAAAATAGTGTCATTTTCAAAGGCGGATCATTCCATTTTAGCCAATAGGAGCTGACCTTCTTAGTCACATGTCTATTGCTGAATAATAATCTTAATCAGGCGTATTGTGAGTTATTTGAAGGTAAAATTGGATTGATCCGATGGGATTTGTTACAAATATGGCTTAATCTTATGTAGTTATCAATTGATTTAGAAATCTGTACCAAATAGTATTTTGCCATAAATATGTTTTAGGAAATGAGCCATGTTTTTCAAATAATAGCCTCGAATGTTAAAATAACCACAAGTCAAACGTAACATGCATACTGTATTTAACCTGAGCCTGTCAGAATTTTTTTATTTTTATCTAAAGGCTGAATTTAAGTCTCCGGTAGGTGTCGCAACACAAAGCAAAGATAAAATACAAGATGTGTCAGATAAATAAAATATGTCACGCTGGATTATTACATCACTGCCCGTGGTGCAAAGTTTTTTATGACAAATATATTCGGTGCTGGGTTGCGTAGAGAGGTCAAAATTAATACGAAGAAATAACAAGAATCCGTGAGACTTAAATAGTTAAGTGATTTCACTTTTTTTTTTAAATCGAGTTGCGTATACAGAATATGTGTCACATCAATTTTCTTTCTTTTTTTTTAATATTATAAAATTTAATACATTTTAAAAATAATCAGTAGGATATATATATCATTTCTTTTAACATTTATTTCTTCACAATGAGAGTAAGACTCGTGTATAGAGGAGTATATATGAGAATTTATGTTTCAGTTAGTCTGTTTACATATTTTTTTTACTTCAGATACAAATTTATAATAGTCTAATTTTTCTAATTGTGATGGGGAGATTCTTAAAAAATTTGATGCCTTGATAAATATATAAATTTTGGGTTGCGGTATATTGTAGTTTTGGAATATCAATTTGGTCTCTAAATCTTGTAGATTCTTATTCCGTGTACTTTGAAAACAGGGCTAATCTTGTGGTATAAAAGTCAAACCTCCAACTAATTGATCAGTAGGTCTTATTGGTCTTGCCACTAAGACCAATAAGCGTGTCAACTTTTCCAATTTGAAATTTGAGGTATTGTCATTGTCAGGTACATTGTGTCCTATCTAGACGACACTAATAGCTAATTTATTAACAATATTAACTCAATATTAAAGTGTGTTATTTTTTACAAAACTTTTGCTAAGGAAAGACAAGGATGAAATAGGTTTTCTTACACTTGCAAAATAAACTTATTTCTCAAACTTTCATCGTTATAAGGTGGGTTGCCATTGAAATTAATCTAATTTAAGTATCTACAGATGCCTCTTGTATTTAAATTAATCCTGTGGAACGACCAGGCTCGAATTAGGATAACTGGTTGAATGTAGGAATGGTTGCCCTTTTGTGATCCCAAAGTGTTTGCCACTGTAGTTTCATATTATCCATTGTAATTTTATGGAAATAAAATTAAATACAATGTGTCGCTTCTCTGTGGCATTGTATCCTTAGCCAGAGGATCCATTGTCCATGTTTTCCGGAATGCCGGCATGGCTTGGCCAGCCAGAACAGTTTTATCTACTTCAAATATTCTATTTAATATAATTTTCATGCACAATTTGTCACAGCGGTAAAATACTGAGGTCTGATATTGATTTGCTTCAGTGAACTGAGGAATCTGATTCTGGATCAACTCCATTGTGATAACAGAGGTCTTCTTAGGTTGTTAGTCTCGATAAGCCTTCATTATGGCAATAATTGGCAAGGCCCATGGGGCCGTTACTTCGAGTTTGGTCTATTATTGAAAGTTTGAATCAAATGTTTCCTTTTATGTATATACCTAAGAACTTTTTCCATCGAGTTGGAAGAATATTTTTTAATATAACAGGAACAATTTTAGGGGAAAATATGCGGTGGAGAGGATAGGATAGGATAGTTTCATATTTTCCATTCAAAGTTTATTTGGGAGGTAAGGCCAAAGACCTTTATTTGATTAAAGATTAATACTATAGTTTGTAAACAATTTGAGTTTAGCCAGATGTTCAATACTGAAAAGGCAACTTTAATACCAGAGATATATGTACATGTTTCATCGGCCATTTACTAGAGATAGGAAGTACATATAATATACTACAGTCAGGAAGTATAATTTAATATTTAAAACGAAAAAAAAATGTTATTTCATATATTTTTTGTTTTAACATAGTTTGTCTATTTAATTGAAGAATTTTGATAAAATACCATTGTAATGAAATATTTTTTATTTCATTTCCATGAATAATTTCAATTTCATTACTTTGGATGTAGTAAAGCAACCTTTAATAAACGAAAACGATATTAAAAATAGTTGATATCATTTAAAATACGACATTAGATGTTTTAATTATTGTTATTCGAATACTGATATCCAACAGAGAGCATAGTAATATGAAACATGACTTATAAGAAAATATTCCGCATGCATTCGAGGAGCAACACAATAACACATTTGTCAATCAACTGGGCCGTGAGTCATGCTTTCAAAAGATCTAACGGTTCAATTCAACTGACTCACTGAGCCATATCGCCCATTAATTCTATATATCTCTTTATCTATATTGAGATAGTCCTTTTTACACAGAATGTTACTGATCAGTTTAGCTAGCTTTAATATCTTTTGACCAACAAGGTCGACATTATCACAGGCTCCACATATGTAAAGGCTGTTGTAGTGCTCTTTCCAAGGCACTAATATTTGAATATCTGAAGTATGCTAAGTTTGTCTAAAACAGATTTTTTTCCCTGAAAACTGAAATGAGATAAGACATAGTTCGGTGTTGTTATATGTACTTTTAACACACATAAAAGAGATTGGGTGTTAAAAATATCCGAGATCTGGATCTTTATTCAGTTATAAGATTGGCAGAACTAATCATATTTTCTCTCTATAGTCTTTCATGAAAACGGATAATATTATCTCTACAGCTTTTACAAAAAGTGTTCCTGTACATAAATTATAACATTATTTCTAGGACATGTACAGCCTTGCTAAGAAAATATTCAGCTGTTTTTCCAGAATTAGTCATCATCTTTACCCGCTGCTGAATGAGGGCTTTCTGAAGACCACCGCACTCTTCGGTCCTTCTATCCGGTTGCCAATCTTCGCCTTGTCACTCCCACATAATTTAGCCTATCCATTGAAACTTTGGACAACCTAATCTGACCCCGAGTGTTTTTCTATTTAAGTCATGTTATATTAATTTTAAAAAAAAAATTTTTTTTTTCATTATTTTTATTTTTATAAAAATATGCAAAACAAATACAACATTCAAAAGGAAACATAATCAGTCAATATTGGAATATTGATGCATATAAAAATCAGCCAAGGATTCAGATAAATAACTCTAAAAAACTAATTTTCTATTCCTAAAAATACATAATACATATAAAGAAATTCACTATAAATAAAAATGAATACTTATTTTTAAATCAATATTTAAGATTATATTGATTGTTGGACGGATAAGATACAAAATAATTATGATATATAAATAAAATACATTGTAGATTTTGACAGATGTCAGTTTATACATGATAGAACTTATTCTACTTCCGCTGCTGAAATATTGGTAGAAACGACAAAAACCGACCTAAGACAAAGAAGTAAGTATTATATAATTTTATGAATGGAATGTTTGTTCACCTTCATTCTAAAATTAATTTCATTGAAAATAAATATTATATATATGCTAATAAAAATAATTTTAAATATTAATTAAAACCTATGCACATAAAAAGGGTCACATAAATATTACATTTACATACCATATATCAAGTAGTTTTTTTTTATGTTTACAAGAAATAAGCTCTTTTTCCATCAAATTTATAATAAAATATACATATTAAATCAACAAAATGAGATTTCTTTAAAATCAATTGAATAAAATATTGCAAGTATTAGATATCTTTTAATGTATTACTTTGATTCAAATATGCATTTTTTCCCCTATAAAATTATTTTTAAAATCGTGGAGGTCTTAGTCAATCCCTCTTATATGTAATACAATCGCAGGTTCTTTTTTTCAATTTGTTTTTACATGATTGACCGTTATTGCATTCTTCATTTGTAGCGGAGAATCAAGTGGCATGGGTGATTTCACACACTTTTAGTGATTATTACCGATATGCAGATAACGGCGGCTAAGAAGAATCACACTCTGATATTAATTCAAATTACATATATATAATATTCAGAAATGATGTCTGTTAGGAAATTGAACTCTATTACAATAAAAATATTTGCTACACATATTTAAGGTCTTTTCTTTCCTTCTAAGAATCAAAGCTTTTTTCTATTGGTAGTACTGAAATTGAGATGCGACTTCTAATCAATGGAATCTTATAACAGAATAAAAAAATAAAAAAGCAGACAAAATAATTATTCACCACTTAACTCCCCCTCGAGCACAAATATTATTTTAGTAATAATAAGTAATACATATTTTCAAAAGTAAATACAGTTCTCAAGTGACAAATGGATCAGGTACATTATTTTATAAAACGGTATTCTGTATAATATATATATATATATATCAATTTATACCTCAAATAAAATGTATTTCATCGACACTGTCATCTCTTAGATAAAAAAATAATGGCTTGAAATGAATTTCATCACATTTTCTTATTACATATTTCGTATTTCATCTATTTAATAGTTAGAAAAATAATATTGTAAATATCTGTAACTTTTATTTCACTACCACAACATTTACGTTGACCGTGCAATCAACTGAACCGAGTCTAATAATTACATCAATACGCTGATTGTAATAAATGCAAAACACAATGTATTTTGAAAGCAATTTCAAGATGCTTAATTCAGAACAGCATCATTTATAAAATAATTATGAACACTTTAAGGCCGTGTATGATATGAGAACTTGTCCAAAATTAATATGTTTATTCAAATTGGAATGTACAGAAAATAAAACTGTCAATCAAATCTAGTATGTGTAATTTATACATAAAACAAGAGTAAGACCTAAGGGCCGGTTTTGTGTGAACAGTAGTAAATTTTGACCATGGAAAGTTTTTACTATCGCCCGTGGTAAAGAACATTTGCGGATTATCGGTACGTCAAATTTACTACTGTCAAAGCATAGATAATAAATTTCGCCTCACAGCGAAATATTCATGAAATATACTTCATTCTCTGCCGCGTTCGAAATCTGTCACTTTACTGGCGAAATTTTTTCAGTTTGTGCTAATGCATATTAAACAACGAGATCAACAGACAAACTCTTATTATTAAAATAGTGGGATATTGAATGATTAATTGTCGTATACTGCAAATTTCAAAGTATCAATGTGACAGATGTCTTTTGAAACAGCTGTGAAGAGTCCGCCATATTTAACCAACGATTTTCAGTTTTTACCATCCTATATTCGAGAGTAAAATTAGTTTACCAATGCATGTTTTACCAACGATCAAACAACCCGTCTTTGCAACTTTTTGTACCTAAGTAACTTTTTTTTACCATATTAAAAAGTTACTACTCATCACACAATCGGCCCTAAGTGTATATAAACTTAATTACAATAAAAAATATTTTAACAAATCGACCTCTCCCACGTAATATCATATTGCAATTAACATATAGATCAATTAGTCGTTCTAGAATTTCGCATGTACACTGGACTCTCTTTTTAGCTTTTTTTTTACACGGTTTCGAAATAACACAGTACTGCATCCCTTGCATGTACATACTACGCGGAATGAAGCTAGGATAAGGCGGGGCGATCAATTTGGCTAGAATGTGTTAAAACTAACCATTTTAGCCCAAACGCAACTGAACCGCGTTCATATATCATAACTGTGGCACATGCAATTGGTCGAGAAGGTTTTGAAGAGCTTATGATTGAACATATCGCTGAAGTGACTGCCGATGAAGTTCTCGATGAGGAAGAAATACTTGAAACTGTTTTAGAGAAGCACACCAGCCTCAAGGAAAGTAGTGACAATATATTATATAGGGGTTCATCTATTGTCTGATCTTAAGATACAATACACAATAATGAATTTTATTTTTTAATATTCTGAATTAATTTTTATATAAGGAAACCAAACCACCATTATTTTTTATTTTAGTTAACTTTTTTTGCACAGTATTGCGTGGAACGTATACACTGTGTAAAAAGAGAGCCCAGTGTATTTGATATATTTTGAAGTGGGATTGATTTGTTTTATGTATTATGTTCAATAGAATACAAAACATATAAATAAAAAAATCTGTCACTGAAAATGTATTAATATACACAAAAAATACTAGAACAATGAAAAAAAGTTACGATTTAGTTATTATTGTTGTGTATGTTATTAGTTATGATATTATACTATTATATAATAGGAGTCGAATGTTAATAAAGTTTTGTATATTAAAAACCCATGAAAACGTTTATGCAATCATTGTGGGAAGATCAAGGTAAATGAACGGTTTAATTATTAACAAACTGCTGTAGACAGCCATATTTTAATACTAGGTTTAGGTATAACTCCCATTATTCCTAAGGCACAATGTATAACATCTTAAAAACAGTAAAACAAACCTACTCACGAGATTCAGGAAAAATATAAATTATTATGTTTTAATTGTATTACACAATTTATCTCTTACAAAAAGAAAATGTATTTATATTTATGTAAATCACCATGTGGTGTGATTTTATTTAACAAAATTTTGCAAGAAAGTTAAAATAATATTGTGAATCTAATTTAAATTTCCTAAGGTCCGACGCAATTCAAATTGTTGTTGATTAATTCAATTGTAATAAAACAGTATTTTTCAAATGAAAGATGGAATTGTTGGTTTATTCCAAATCACTTGAGGCCAGTGATGAAATGTCATTCACTTCTCTGGGCCCCTAACATCTCGCAGATTATCATTATTTAATATCGTAAATAATAATTTAATAATCTGTAATATGATATTTTCAAAAATAACTATAAAAAATACCGTACCTAAATAGTCCACAATTAAATGATTATACTTCTTATGAAGTGAGAAGGTAACTGACCCATAAATTTTGTAATCGTTTAGACGTGTTATTTCGTAAAAGGCTGCTTCGTGTATTTTCAATGAACTGTGAAGTAATTTGGGAAATTTATAAAACTAATAAACAATGTTATGCACAATTTTAAGTATATGAATTAGAAAGTCTAATATGTAGTCGAGACATTTTTTTCTGAGTGGGTTTTTACTGAATTTCTACAGATGAGTAAATCAAAAATGTGTGCGCATCAGGAAGAAGATCGGCAATGTTGGCATTATCAGCAATAGTGTGGTAATGGGCGGTCGAGCGGCTGAATTGCACTCGTCTGAGGAGCAGTAGCACTCTTCCCAGTACACCCCGTTCTCGTACACACCCCAATTACACACGCCCGTAACACCCGTGTCTGCTACTGACGCGCAACGGCGAATTACCTGCCGCCATCGGCCGTCCCCTATGGAAAAATGTTGAAAAATAAATTAAATTGACTTGAAAAAATTGTAGTACGTGGTCAGTACACGTGTACAAAGGGTTTGATAATTTTACATAAATAATTTAAAATCCGTCTTCTAGTTGGAAACAGATGCCTCTACTGCTGTAAGCGACTTCTGAGGTCAAAAATATCGAGTCAAAGAAGCAAACATGTAATATATAAAACAATAATAAGACATATGGTCACATATAGTTGTGCAACGGGGTGACAATCCATAATAAATAAAAAATTAACGCAAGTAACTGAGAAAAGTTTATGGACCCATACTAGAAAATGTAGTTTACAGAATGAAAATGAACCACAAGCTCAAAAATTTAATTGAGCAAAAAACAATTGTCAAGTTCTGTATGTCCCACTTTATTATAAATTCAAGTCACTGATTTGCCATTAGTGCTACACTAAGTATTTGTATAATTCTAGACAAAGGCTACTTTAACACTAATAGCCTGGATTAAGTAATACAAATATTAAAGGAAGGTGATAAACTATAAACACAAGTAATGAAAATTTGTTGGTCTTCAAAGTTAAAGAATGAATAGAAATAGAAAAATGACTTAATTAAATGTCTCAAAGTTTACATTGAATAATCATTAAAACAAACATGATAGTATGAGTGGGGCCCGGCGCCTTGCGTCCCTGTCCTGGGCCAACACACTTCATTCTGCACATTTCACTATCTTTTACTTCAAACCAGCTTTATAAGACGTTAATTTAATTTTTAGTTCAGATTGTGTTATTAAAATATTGTTATAATAATGGTAAAGCAATTTTGGGCGTGCATAATCTCAACGCGGCAATTTTTACGACTCAACTATAAGTTGAAGTTGATATTGTTTCAAAATGGCAAAAATTTCTCGATTTATACTTGAGTACATACAGTAATCTCGTGTAATAATCTCAACTACGGCTATCCTATAAGTATTTTTTTAAATAACTAATTATAAATAGAAAGATTAGTACAATTTATTTTTTTAATACTTACAAACGAAACCAATTGGGCTCTGCTGAGTAATCTTCATGCAAAAAGATCCTGGCATAGGAGATTCTTCACTATTGCACTCAACAGCAATCTGTTGTTCCTTGTCAAATCTTTTGTACGCACCGCAAGTATCTTCTTTTTTATCCTGAGCAGAGGAACACATATAACATCTAACTGCCAAGCCTAAAATGGAATGATAGGTTAACAACCACAATAACAACAAGTGTTCACAAAAATGATAAAATACAGTCTCATTAAAATAACCAGCAAACCTGTTGTAATTATAGATGATAAAAATATTAATAAACAGAAATTAATGGAATGCATTTTAAAATGTGTTTATATAAAATAAAGACAACAATGCTAAATCAGCGATATGACAAATTCACTGACAGATGAATTCATGCCGTTGAGTTGACGCCCAATTTAGGGAGGGAATATTGTATCGATACTTACCAGCGTACCTACCGGAAAATCACGCTGATGACAGATTAAATATTATTGTAATTATGTGATCGGTGCCGACTGTAACGATTGTTAGTAACTGTAATTTAAAGCCATATCAGTAAAATAACATCATAACGATGATGTTGTTGACGCAAGCCGAATACTTATTTTAAATATGAATTCAATATATTAATTAGAAAGATATACATATAAAATCAATTTTATCGAAAAAAATAAGTTAATAAACATAAATAATTACAACTTCACAATAAGAATGTGTTCTCCGAATACTTATTCCTTGTCCTTTTTGTCCATTAAATAATCTATACCTATCCCGATCTGGCCAACTCATTACATGCGATTTCACCGACGAGGGGACAGATTGCTCTCAGACCGCAAACTATCAAGATCTTGTGCCTTTTTTTCTGCCATCCTACATCCGCGCCGTGTGTATCGCTGGGACCGCAAAGAGGAAGTGTATTCAATAGTTCCGAAAGTGCAGTGATCTCTCGATTCAGCACAACAAACGTGCTAGTCAACCGGAGGTGAAGACGACGCTCAACCCAGGACTTTAAAGCAAGGTAGGCCAGATTCATCTGCCCTTATGTTCCTTCAGACTTCCAATTTGGGTTGCGTCCACTAATTATTATTATTTTTGATACAGTCCACGGGATCTTATCCCACCAGATGTAAAAATGTATAAGTTTAGGTGTTTCATTGTTTTTATAATTTTAATTAAAACACTTTTTGAAAATATTCCGCAATAACTCTGTAACATGAAAAGTTAACATTTTAAATACCTACATCCATTTCTGTGAAACGTTTGCTCATTAGTAAACAGAACATAGTTGACAATGAATAGTGGACACTACTGGAACGAAATTAGAAAAAATACAAATTATTATTTACATAGGTTGCAATCCTTCTGTCGAAATAAATTTCTGAATTAAGCAAACTTTATGTGGACGAAGATGTACGAGCTTGCTTAATCCGGCGGCGAGAAGGCGCAAGGCGGGCTTCTACGGACCGAGGCAGCCGGGGTACCAGAGCAGTGGACCGGGGAGGGCGCGGGGAAGACTTCCAGGAGCCGAGGCTGAGGGGATCAGTTACAGCAGACGCAGGCTGAGAGAATCCTGACGGCAGGAGCTAAGCTAAGTATTTGTTTAGTCTTTCGCTTTAGTTTAGTAAAAAATAGGTCACTTACGCAAAATATACAGAAAAGAATCGGTGAATATGTTACAAATACGGAATGAATCGTCGGTAAAGAGTGTTATGAAACCAGTGATGTTACAAGTTCAGGTTGAAAATGTGAATTTAAATTGCATGCTAGATTAACGTAATTCCATTTAATGTTTACGAAAAGGTGTTGAAACATTTACAGTTACAGTAAACGGATATTAAGTTAGTCTGGTATGACAACAAACCTTTAGAGATTCACGGAATATTGAAAATCTCAGTGAAATTCCATGGTGAAATATCAAAGACAAAGTTCTATGTAATCGGAGATGGGTTGGTACCTATAGTGGGTAGGAATTTTATGAGTACGTTCAAAATTGGTTTTAACTGTATTAACATTTTACATGTCGAAAAATAAAATATGAATGAGCTGCAAAATAATTTTCTGAATTAAATCAAAAATCCGGAGGTTTTTTCTGATAAGATTGGAGTGTTTATATAACGTAAATCAGAATTTTGTTCCAAAGTTCTATGGTACTAGATCAGTACCATTTGCCTTAAGAGGTAAAGGAATTTTAAAAAAATGTTGACGGGGTGTTGTCACCAGTTTTAGCTAGTAAAATATCTTCATAAATAGTTTGTGTTTCAGTCGCATTTTACGTGTGACGTTCACGTATTACGAATATTATTTTCAGCGCGAATTTTAAATTAATATTTAGCCCGCATTGGCCGGGGTGGGTTTCTGCCAAGCCGAAGCTAGTTTCTCTCGCTATACGCCTGTCGAACGCTCCGGACCGGCTCTAGGGCGCCGCCGGGCAGCTCCATACCGACCGCCATTTTGCCTCGAGACGAAGCCACCAGGAAGCTGCGATGTGCCTCCTGGAAGGCATCCGAGGACCCTGCCTTGCACACGAGGCAAACGGCGGATATTCCTGCCACTCACGCTAGAGGACCAGAGGCCACCCATGAGATAACTGGACGCGGCAACGGAGACCACATGGCGAGCGAAGCTGCTACGCCCGCGTCCGTGAACTGGACCAGGGGCGGGCTCTAGATGCCGCTTGTCGCACGCGCACGTGGTCATGCAATTGGCCACAAATGTGAAGACAGACAAAAGTGAGTGGGAAAATCAATTAAGCAATTAGTGCGCCCGCGTTTAATTAAAGTTAGATGTAAGTAGCGATAAGAATTTTGCTTTCTTCATATTTCCTTGTGCTGTAAATAAATGTGTGAATTTGTTATATGGAAAGACGTGTTAAGTTATTTTACATTCCCGCCATCTCCTCGTGACCACCACAATGTTGATTGCGCAACGACCAGAACGTCGCGTTTATATCATTCCTATTGTAAAGAAATCTGGAGATTTAAGAATCTGTGGGAATTATAAATCCATATTTGATCATTGATAGATACCCGCTACCAAGATTTAAAGAGATTTTGGCTGAAATAAGCGGCGGTTGTTATTTCAGAATTGGAAGAAAGTTGTAAAAATTTCGACTTCGCTGGGGTTGTTTCAGAACAACAGATTAGTTTTTGAAATAGCTTCAAGCCCATGTATATTTGCGAATGCGATGGCATCGTGTTTGCAGGGGTTAACAGGGACGGCAGTGTTTTTGGACGATATTCTCGTATCGGGGAGAACTTTCGAAGAACATGAAAATAATGTAAGGGCACTGGTGGATAGGTCAAAGGATTGTAACCTCACGGTAAATGTAGAAAAATGTGATTTTTTTTAAAGAATGTGATAAATTTCTAGGTCATGAGATTGACAAGAACGGGATGAAACCGTTAAAAAGCAAAATTAATGCGATTTTAAAGGCAGATTATCCGAAAGATATAGGAGAACTTAGTAGTTTTCCGGGGTTAGTTAACTACTACAGAAATTTTATGGGTATTTTGGCGACAATTCTACATCCAGTGCTTAATTAATGCAATAATAGATCTAGAAACATTGGCTATAACGTTCGGTTTGAAGAAGTTGTATCAATATTTATACGGTCGTAAGTTTATATTAGCATTTGAGGCGTAAACAAGGAATTTCCCAGGACCTTCCCAAGATGAGGTGTTCACTAAAGACGCACTAAGAAGACAAGTACGTAACATTGGCGCAACGTAAAATTGGCGCAGTCGGTTTAAGATTTTCTTGATAACGAGCATCAAGGAAATAAGGACCATTAATTCCAAATTCGAGATAAGCGGTGGATCGATGCACAAAAGGCACAAGGCGAGCTTCTACGGACCGAGGCAGCCGGGGGACCAGGGTAGGCGCACGGACGACTTCCAGGAGCCGAGGCTGAGGGGATCAGTTACAGCAGACATAGGCTGAAAGAATCCTGTTGGCAGGAGCTAAGCTAAGAAAGTAAAATGCGATGTATTTGCCACGAGATCGACGATTGGGCGATCTTTAAGGCATAGTTCGAATGGTTTCTGTTAACTGATGATGAAAAGGGAAGATAATCTAGAAATAATCAATTTTTCTAACCGCTATGTCCGAAAAAAACGTTCATTGATTTGTGTGTATCCAAAAAGATTATTGACGTAAAATTGGAATTTTTAATTGATGTACTCGACAAATACTGCTTGGAAACAATATTGGTATCTTTGCAAAGGGAAATTTTTTTTTGAAATAAAACAACTAGAACACGAGTCAATTAAGGATTTTGTGTTAAGATTTTAAAAATTTAGTAGTAAATGTACTTTCGGTAAAAGACTGGAAGACAACATTAAGGATGTTAAAATTAAAGATAGGTTGTATTTAGAATCGAGTGATGAAACATTGAATTGTTTTGTTCAAGTCGCATGAAATATTGAGGCAAATTCACGGTGACGTGGTTACGGTCGTCGACAAAAGAGGTTTTTGCGGTTCATGTTACAAAGTATAAGGCGAGAGTGAGATCAAATAGTGTGGTATCTCGCGGGAGTTTTATAAATTCGCAATGGAACTCAAAACAAGTAGGTAGCAAATCAAATAATTCTTAATGTTTATTAAATCACTAGAAAAATTCAATATGTTTTAATTATAAAAAAATAGGTCACTTACGCAAAATATGTAGAAAAGAATCGGTGAATATGTTACAAATACGGAATGAATCGTCGGTAAAGAGTGTTATGAAACCAGTGATGTTACAAGTTCAGGTTGAAAACGTGAATTTAAATTGCATGCTAGATTCAGGGCAGCGATTAACGTAATTCCATTTAGTGTTTACAAAAAGGAGTTGAAACATTTACAGTTACAGCAAACGGATATTAAGTTAGTCTGGTATGACAACAAACCTTTAGAGATTTACGGAATATTGGAAATCTCAGTGAAATTTCATGGTGAAATATTCTATATAATCGGAGATGGGTTGGTACCTATAGTGGGTAGGAATTTTATAAGTACGTTCAAAATTGGTTTTATTTTTTTTTCTAGCATAAATAGTACATATGAAAAAATAAAAGTAATCGCTTTACTAGACGTAGTTTATTCTAAAGCAATTATCTGTACAGTTTTTAAAAGTTGTAAATGTTAAGAGGTAAGTAAGTATAATGTTAAGTGAGTTATAAAAAGTTATGTGATAAAAGTATAATCAGAAGTTATAAAAAGATTTTGAAAAAAGTTATAAAAATATTTTTGTCAGTAATATACAATTGTCGGTGACAAGAATATGTGGTTAGTTAGGTTAGCACAAATGACGAATTAGTTTCATTTTGCTTTCTACCCACATCAAGCAACCATTTTGCTGTTTTTGGTTTTAAATCATTAATCACTTTAGACCCCCTTTAAGGTCTAGTGACAATTTATTAAATATTCTCGGAGCACAAAATAAGAAAGTACGTTGAGCGAATTTGATATTAAATTTTAGCACTGAGTAGTATCTTAAGGCTTTGTTCCTGGTTTCCTTTGGATCGGATCGAGGAAGTAAAGTTAATTTTTTTTTAAATAGTTTTAAGATTGCTCTTGTAAACAGTTATCTTATATCCAAAACTTGAAAGGATTTAAAGAGTTCTTCAGAGTTGTGTCTAAATGGCCTCTTATTTATTACTCTGATGACCCATTTTTGAGCCTTAATTAGAGAATCCATTGAAGTAAGAGCTGCACCACCCCATGCATATATTGCGTAACTGATTAGACTCTGACAAAGAGAATAGTATACCATTTTTAATAAAGTAATATTCATGAAGCTGCATAAAATTTTGAAAATATAAATTAATTTTCTCACTTTGGAGCTTACTCGATCGATATGAGGAACCCATCGCAAATTTTCATCAATTGTCAATCCGAGATAAATTATCCCTTTCGATTTTTCAATTATGTCGCAGTTACATATTTGATTTGAATCCGAAATTCATGTATGTATTCTAATAGTATTTGTGACGACATGGTTCTCTTGTTTTTTTAACGAAAAGGCAATAAAATATGTTTTTTTTAGTTAAGTGTTAGGTGATTATTTAGAGTACTTTTAATTTCTGCAGTGGCTAATTCTGCCCTTTTGAATGTTTCATCCCCACGTATCACAATTTATAATGATTGCAGTATCATCAGCATAACTAATTTTAATTTCATATTCCAAAGTTTTATTTAAAAATTCATTGATATATATTATAAAGAGTATCGGACTGAATGTGCTACCTTGAGACACTCCATATTTAATGTACATTAGATCACTGCGGGTGCCATTAATTTCTGCAGTTTGATTCCTATTTTCATGATAATCTTTAAACCAATTCAAGCAACTGCCTGTGATACCAATATTATTGAGCTTATTTAAAAGCTAAGAGTGTGATATAGTATCAAAAGCCTTCGATAAGTCTAGAAAGATGCCTAGTACTTTGCGTTCCTTATCCATGTTTGTGGTAGCGTGTTCAACTAGTTTTGCAATAGCATCTTCAGTTCCCATATTGGCTCTTAAACCATATTGATTTTCAGATAAAATTTTATTTGCCTCAAGATTTTCCATGAGTCTCTTTTTTACTGCTTTTTCCAGTAGTTTTGCAAAATAGCTAATTAGAGAAATCGGTCTGAAGTTTATTATATTTATTTTATCTCCACTCTTGTAAATAGGTTTGATAACTGCTTCTTTTAAATGTAATGGTACTATTCTTGTTTCTGGCTAAGGTTAAATATATGTAGCAGAGGTTTCAGGACAAAGTCTTTGATTTCTTTCACTGTGAAACTAGATATCCTATCGTATCACACTGCGCAGTTTGTACGTAGAGATGAAATTAGAGTGGACAATTCACTTGAAGAAATTGGCTAATATTTGAATCTATGTGGTGTGTGTTGAAAAATTGTATTTCAAGTTAGGTGTGTTTTATTTAAGTTTTTGTATTTAAGAATGCTATCTGTTAGTCTGGGACTCAAGTTGGTATAGTATCAATTAATTCATCAGCAATGAGTTTAGGATTCTCTTTTACAAATTATCCTAACTAAATAATATATTTATCATTAAGGAGAACACATTCTTATTGTGAAGTTGTAATTATTCAGAACATAGCTCTGTGATGTTTTAAATACTAATTAAATGTATTAATTATAAAGATATACGTATAAAATTAATTTTCTGGAAAAATATTGTTGTTACGCTACCGGGATTCGTGCCTGAATCTCTTTTCTAATCCGGGAAAGGTGCATTACCAACTATGCTACAGCGACAGTATTTCTGATGACAAATTTTCGAACTCAATGATATTTGAGATTCCGTAAAAACTATGTAGATGGCTTTCAAATAATGGAACGATAGATGTATTGATATGAAAAAGTCTAACATATAGAGGTTCGAAAATTTGTCGTCAAAAATACTGTCGCTGTAGCACAGTTGTGTGTGGTTCATTGTTTCATGTGTTTTAAGGGTTCAGTAAGGTATTTTATTTATTTACAAAATATTGATTGTATATTGATATTCAATATTGATTTCCAATAATTTAAATTTATTTTTTCTTATATAATAATCATAATTCTCGGTACATGCATAACCAATAAATGCGTTCGGTTCGTTTCCAAATAAGATATTTATTTTACTGATAAGATGAAAAACACTCTTAAAATTTTCACTTCAGAAATATTTTATTCCGCACAGTGAGTAAAAAAATTAAGGGTACCATTGATCGCCGAACAACCCTCAAAAGGAAAATAAATATAATAAAAACCAAAAAGATTAAATGTCGAGTGCCGAGCCGCTAACTCGAATCAACGCCTTGAGAAGTGCCGATGAAAAGAATAAAAAACGGTTTATTGCGCCGAATAAAGGTCGCTTAGCGTGAAAGCTTTCGATTTCGTGTTGAGAGACGTGGCCAAACTTGGAAAGCTCCGACGGGTGACGGTTCGCAGATCTGCTAGTGTCTGCCTTTTTTTTTTACTTTGTTCTAATGTCTTATCGGAGTACCGGGCTCTCTGAGCCCCTTGCTCCTTCATCTGTTGTTGCCACTGAGGGCCGATTTAAAATTGGTGGGATGATTTAAAGTTTAAGATTGCAAATTTCGTGGATTTAACTGCTAACTTGGGGCAGGAGATAATAACATCGATTTCGGACGTTTTATCCGCGATGGTAAACTTATGTCGTAGGTTGATAATGTATTTATTGTGGGGTTTCGGTGCTTGGGGAGATCAGCATAGAAACGCTTGGAGAGATGTTTAATGAATTTCCGTATGGCGGGAATGCCCGAGTCGTGGTGGAGTTGGGTGATCCTGATCCATCTTGGGGCCTTCAGAGCGAGTCTGATGACCTTATTTTGGAAGGATTGTAGTCTGTTAATGTGTGTCTTTGCCGCGTGTCCCCAGACGGGGGCTGCGTAGAGGAGTATAGGCCTTATTACGGCCTTGTATAAGAGGAGCGCTAGTGTCTGCCTCTACTAGTGGAGTTGTATGAGGTATTTAAGATTTCATACAAAATTATAGTTTTTCTATCTTACCATTCATTATTTTAAACGCTGTGTAACAAAAATTATAATACTGGAGCCGAATTTTTACGAATTTCACCTAAATTCATTACAACTTGAATCTTTACTGTACCATAATAGAAAATACCCATACGCAGCCATGCTGTCAACTGGTGTTACCGTAAGTTTGATACCGTTTACTAGCTTTAAAATACTCATAGTTAATGTCATACATTTACTATAAATATTAATTTTACGTAATTTAACGTAAATTTTAAAACTTAAAATTCATCTTAAATTACACACTAAATGCTTTTTTGATCACATATTATTTCATCAAATTTTATTATTTTTACACTTTCCGTTGTATTGATATAAGAGCACGTGAACTAAATTTATTTTGGCCAATGGCGTCTCGTAATTTTTTTAAATTCGTTACATTGTGGATAATATTCTTTCACCATTTGTACATTGGAGATTTGTCATAAATTATATCAATTAATTTTTCGGTCCCCGGAGCCTCTTCTAATTTGGGAGCCCTGCACCATAGCCCCTTTAGCCCTATAGTAAACCCAGCCCTCTTCCCAGACCGCATGTTAAATTTTCGTTCAACGATTCAGTATTTCTATACGAAATATCTTGGTTTTGAAAAAATTAAATGGTTGATTTTTGTGCGATTTATTTTAGAACCGAATTAGTATAATAGATAATAAATTCTGAATTTTATTTGCTGTTCATTAAAAACATTTTTATTAAATGAATTTTTAATATCTTATTTATTTATTATTCATGTCCAACTTAATATAATGAGAAATGCATTTTAAATATATAATACTTAAACTTAAACTTAAAGTCAAGTTACATTCCGTTGACGCAGTGTTTAAGCCTTTCTGACAAATATAATTAACCCTTTAACGCCAGCCAAATTGAATACGGAGACTAATTGTAATTTTTTTTAAATAGCGTTGCGTACACGAAATACGTGTTACATCAAAATTCTTACTACATATTTTCAAACTATACTAAACGCTTGTGATGTAGAAATATGACCAACTTGATGGCCTCCTGGAACGAGGCTCGAACCCCCGACTACCCCGAATGCCAGAAATTTTATTTAAAATATTAACGATGCAAAATAAAATGTGTAAAATATAGGATGTCCAGCGGTAATTTTTCGATTTTAAAATTGAAGTAAAAATAAGCAAATAAGTTGTGACATTTTTGTCCTCCGGTTCGCTCAATGTAAAGCATGAGATACGTGGTCCTGATGCATGCGATTCACCATACCGTCGCCCATCCACATCGGCAATCATTCTCAAGGAGTAATAATAGAATATGTTTTAAATTTACAATATTATAATTAAATAGCTTTTATAATAATAATAATGGATAATTTGTATAGCGCCATTTTCGTAAAAACTTTCACCTCAAGGGCGCTTTACACATAATATCTTTTTTTAAATTAAAAAATCGTTAATTTCACTTATGGAAATGATTTTTTAAAAAGTGCGTTTTTAGTTTCTTCTTAAATAAAATCTCTGATGCACTGTTTCTAATAACGGAGGGCAAAGAGTTCCACGCTTTTGGGCCTGCCACTGCGAATGCCCGTTCACTAAATTTAGACTTCTGGCAACGGCTGATCGGTTCTACAACCCTTCCTGCAGCTGAAGTAGAGGCTGACCTGAGAGTTTGACGTCTACCATTCAAATTGTCTGGGATACAAAGTTCTTGAAGATATAGAGGCGCCATGTTGTGTGTCGCCTTGTACATCAACCAGCACAATTTAAATTCAACTCTTTCAGGGAATCGGAGCCAATGTAGCTGATGTAAAAGGGATGTTATATGAGAGAATTTGGAAACTCCATATATTATAGATTGTAATCTATCCAGCTGAAACATTGGTAGGCCAGCATAGTTGCTGTTACAATAGTCCACACGTGACACCACAAATGCATTTATAAATAGACGGGCTGCCTCAAGAGGAAGATGTCTCCGAATACTTTTAATCTGTCTCAGTTGATAAATTTTTGTTTTGATTTTGTTTACAAAATTTGACAAAGTTTACAAGATTTTGTTTACAAAAGTTGAGCATGATAGCATGAAAATGTATGAGCCTACCAGGTAAAATTGTAGCAAACAATAATATCACAAGCATTTTTTTCTTTTTTTTTGACATACTACGTAAGTTCATTTCTGACATGAGATATCATTATGAAATTTAAAAACAAAAATATTTCTCACTTGTATAAGAAAAATACATGAAAACATCATCGATGTATGCAGTAGTACCCCGCTAATATGTCAAGTTATTGCCGCAAAACAAAAATCGTAGATAAGGGCGAGCCATAATTTTTTCAGTTTGAAATTCGAGAAATTCTACACGAATTAGATATGCTTTCAAGATGAGGTTAATATTAAAATTCGTATTGTTATAATTCGTAAGTATCAGAGAATAATTAATGACGTTATTTATTACGTATATCATGCGAGAGAGGAAGGTTTGAATAGAAAGAGATGATAATAAAAATGTTAATTTTTTCGCATTCGAGACAAGTGTCAAACATAACTCGTATCTGAAGGCAATTTTTATATTGAAATAAAAATTTGTGTTGTTATTTGAATGAATCCATCGAAAATTATATAATTTATTGAGTACCTAATTTATATATATGAATATGTTTTGAAATCAAACAAAGTACCGCCATATATTAATATGAATGTTCTAAATTTAAAATTATTATGACGGCTTCAATTCATTATTTTGTTTAATATTATCGATTTAAAATGCCACGTTGGCATTTTGGTGATATGTCTGTTTTATAATTATATACTAATTATGAAACAGACAGCTTGCATTTAAAATGCAACAGTGTTATGTATAAACGAAATATTTAATTGCGACATACATAAAATGTTTATTTTGTTCAAGAAAACGTTGTTTTTCCTTAAAATCAGAAAAAGGACATCTAATTTATAAAATTTGCTACTAGTGTTGTGAATAAGTTTAATAATAATTCATATTGTGGACAAAATATCCGTGTAAACATATATTTTCGGCATTTTTTAAACGAAAATAATGACAGCGCGGATTCAACGTCTGTCATGGCCGGATAGACCAGTATTTTAAAAATGTTAAAAATTGGTAATATGTTTTGCAAATTGAATGGTTTATAACGCTGTTAATTTACAAAACACAGATTACAAAAAAAAAAAATATATATATAGTGTAATTTAATTTACTAATTTAATTTAATTTACCAAAATTATCACTGTAGCATGCAGAAAATGCATCTAATGGTCGCGGTCTTTCTTATAATGCTTGTATTGTCTTAATTATGGCAGGGAACGTTCAGTTTATTAGTTTTAAATTAGTATAAAGGTCATATCTAAGTAATAATTTTAAAAACCTAGTAAATAACTTCAGATATAAATTAATAATAAAAACACACATTTTCGTAAAAAACGCGAAAATTTGAATTATCATTGAAAGTAGTGCCTTTTGAGATTAAGAAATTTATTTATGATTACATGTATAAAAACGCAGTATTCTTCTTTTTTTTATTTATAATTTTCGTAGGGATTAAATTTTTATCAATGACTCACTCACGTGGACACACGCAATTAAATCATTTGAAGCAGAAAGATTGTCAGGTAGATTTCAATAGATATATCATAGTCATTACTTTCATACATTAAATAATTAGGGAATTTTATTTACCTAATTAATCGACATATTAGACATATTATTATTATTTATTTTTATTTATTATCTTTGTTTTATTAACCACTAAATAGAAAAAAAATAAAAATAAAAATTTAAAAAAGAATTTTAACCACAAAGGTAATATTGCTAATTTTAAAAGTATATTATTATTATTCTATTTACATATCTAGAAAACATTATTATCAAAATATTATGCATGTAAAATAATATGTTTTGTTTTTCCTGTATGTGATATATATACGAGTACGTTACTTTTTTAGTATTTCTACATATTTTTATATCTTAACTGTTATTTTTATTTATTTTTTTATATGTATTTTCTCATCAAAAATAATCATAATATTTGCTTTTAGTTATTGTGTACAAAAAAGCAATAGGATAATGCATTATTTACACTGCATTTAATATATGTTTGTAATTTTCTATAAATAATCTTATATATTATAATGTTAATGTTTTATCGAACCGTATAAATATATAGACAAATAAATAAATATTGCAGAAGATCTCATGATAAGACATCCAAAAAATGTAAATGCAATTTCTTCGATCGTGACCAGGAGATCCCGAAATCATCCTCCATTTAAAATCTGTCGAAATATAAATCTTCTCTCTCCCAGTTATACAAAATCTATTGGTCGAAGGAGTGTTATGCAGTCGGTAGCGCAAATCAGAAAAGGAGAGCCAGCGAAGAACAGATTTGAGTGGCGAAACTTTGTCGAGGACGCCAGGACTCACACCGGACTATTTCTCAATCGATGATGATGATGATATATATTAACCAGCTTGTTTCAAAATGGAGGTTATTAAAAAATATTGGCCTCAGAGAAAAATCTCATAAAAGTAATTGAGAGAGATTTTTTTTTCGCATGCAGACCAAATCTACTTGATTCCTGCGACAGTGCCGGAAGGGATTTTTTTCTTTTTATGATAGGGTTGTTAAAATATTACTCATTTTAAAAATGTATTTTTTCCCAGGGTAAATCTCAGCGTAGAAACATTTGTCCTGTGGGGGGGACATTTCTCCATTCTTCGTTTATCTTTTTTAATTACAATTTCATCATTTAAAATGGAGTATTTAGAATTAAGTACGTCGAGCCGATCCATCTCAGAAGGGCGCGACCCCCTCCTTTATTTAATAGGTCTTCTTTTTCCTCTCGTTCTTCTTGCGTTCGGTCGTAGCCGGCTCAGCTAAAGGTCTGCTATCATTGATAGTTTACTTAAAACGACGTCTTTATGTCTATGTTTCTGTTCGCAGTTCAAGTTGTCTATTCAGTTGGCTATCATCACATTGTTTTCTGCGGCCCGGAAAAACTTTACAGTTGACAGGTCAAACCATTGCCTCAAGTTCTTCAACCATGATGTTCTCCTTCTTCCTGGACCATGCAGACGCAAGATGTGATACTTCTCTGCGCGTCTCATTACCTGCATGTTTGCGATATTAAAGTCTTTGGGTTTTTATTGTTTTAAATATATATTTTTCCTTATTTATCCGAACCATGACATCTTGGTTTATAACTCTATCCATCCAGTTTATTTTAAGAGTTCTTCTGTAGATCCACATCTCAAATGCTTCAATTCGCCTGATCATTTCCCTCCATGCTTCCACTCCATAAAATAATACCGAGAACGTGTAGCATCTGACCATTCGCATTCTGAGGTTTAAGTAGATCATGACTTCAGAACATCTTTTCCACACGGTTGAAACTTGATCGATTTTAACAGAAGCATTCGTCATTTATAATGCAACCCAGCTATAATTTTTTTTTTTCAATTTAGTTTATATTTTGTTTTAATAATAATAATAATATTAGATAATTTTTATGTAAACGCCTTCGATCGCTGGTTCCCAGGTTTTCGATTAACAATATGTACACACATGATACATGAACTGCACTAATCTGTTAACTTTAGATTGGTGATTTTAGGACTGCTGAACTGCTCGAAGCGCGGGATGTAATGAGAGTGACCCCTCGGTTACCGTCTTCTTAGATTCCCAAAAAAGGCGGCAATACTCACGCGCACACATGCACATTATTATCAACCGGGAAACGCAGTGGTGCCAACCGAAGAAATAAGGCGCGTAAACATCTCCCCCTTAATCGAGACCCGACTTGGCTACTAATCCGATGGTAGTCTGCATAACTTAGAAATAATACCCCATTTTAACGTAAAACCCCTTACCTCCGCAACCCGAATTATCACATCCTTGCACGGTAACAACCTAATGAACCACCCACGTCTCCAGTGCGTAGGAAATAGTTCGGGAGGAACTTTGCTTTGTCACCGAGGTCCACTTTGCTGCAGGGTATGTAGATATTCGGTCCTCCATCTCTGCCAAAAGTGTTGGGACATTTTTTGAATGTGCCAACACATACGCTACCAATAGCGAGACAGCCGATTAAGTTTGAGGTCTGAGTAAGGATACTCGGGTAAAGAACGTGATGAGCTCTTCAAAGGTAAGGCAAGTCTCACCGAGCACGAGTTTGGACTTAAAGGCGCGTTGAATAACCATGTGATACTTTTCTGAGCCAGTTTCCGCTCTATATTTGACCAATTAGACCTAAGGAAAGCGTACAGTTCCTTGAGATATTTGTCCGTGCCTACATAATTGGTTCCGCAATCGGATCTCACTAGAGATGGAAGACTCCTTCGTGAGACGCATCAAAACTGCGACAAACGACTCAACTGACAGATCCGTTACAATCTCAAAATGAAAAGCCTTGGTAGATAGGCAAACAAAAATGTACAAATAACATTTTTGTAGCTTAGAATTCCGTAGAGTACTCGTTTTTATGTGAAATAAGCTGGCAAAATCGGCACCTACCCCGATAAATGGGCGCACCCCTCTGACGCTACCAGAAGGGAGGTCTCCCATATATGGCTGAACTGGACGCGCTCTCGACCAGTAACACTAGAAACATTTAAACGCAATAGGTCTCGTGACACGTTGAGCTGATACGATCCAGTATGAACGAGACAATATGGCTGCAAGTGTACTCGCCTCATATGGAAGATCTGAAGCCCTAATCCTACCACCGACCCGAAAAATGTTATGGTCTTCAACAAACAGATTTAATCGCCGCACAGGGGTTTTAATAAGTTTTCCCGTATGTAAAGCCAATATTTCTTCAGTGAAATGTATAGTTTGTACCATCCGAATTAAGTATTAGATTGAATTTCTACGTTCCGCAACCGTGAACGGACCGTTTTTCCGAGACAAACTATTTTTACAATTGTTTGCAAACCGTAACAAGTAACCAGTAACATTTACTAACTTATCAAAAGAGCTATACCGTTCAAATAAATTAAATTCCGAATCTAAAATACCGATATTAGTTACTTTAACAATAGCCTTCAATCCGGGCAACATCTCCGTAGGAAGATCTGTCTGTGAAATAATAATTCGGCAATCGATGCATCACGTGATGCTACGTCCGCATAGTTCAGTTCACATGTCTCCAATTAATTGTGACCCTTCATGAAATGATTTGACTGAAACGGTTGCCTTCGTACTACCGTTCATCGACGAGATAGTGTGATTGAGTAGCACCATTAACAATGCGGCTCCATTTAGTTCCATTTAGGAAATGGTAAGCTTAGTTTTCAACTGTACAACCCTGGACTTGGCAATAAGTACGCGTACAAGAACGTCGTCTTTCTCCTGTCCCGACCGAATGTAGACCGAGGCGGCATACCCTAATGAAGATCCGTCGCAAAATCCATGTAGTGAGTACCGAGCCCGCCTGTCCGGTTTCAAACACCTAGGTATCGATAATCGTTAAGTAAGTGGGATAATATTTCCCGAAACTCCCTAATAATATTAGCAGGTGCGGCGCATCCCAGTCCACCTTCCGTGAATCATCGTAACTAGCCAGCAGCGATTGTGGCAAAAGTTTTATTTTGAAAACTACCATATCATATAAGCGAGCCACCAAAGATCAAATGTTTCGCCGAGTAACCGTATTTTGGGAGCCCAAATTGACCCGATAAGTAAAACTATTCCGGTGAATACCTAAAATATTTATGTAAACGGAGGTGTCTGTCTCGTCGAATGTCCGCGGTGATTCTAAATGGTCCGAAAGGAAACAATCTACCCATAACGTGCCGAGTCCGTGAGCTCTATTAGGTCGTCCCTTATTTCCCGGAGCTCTTCCAGAGTATCAGCGCCACCATTTAGATCATCGACGTAACTCGATTTTAAGAGGATCTGAGCCGCCCTAGTCTTAGTTTTCTCATGTATGGCAACGTATGTATGGCAACGTATGGCGACAAAAGGACTTGGTTTTAACCCGTAGGTATTGGTCGTCAATTCGTAACGACTCCGGCAGAGATGCCCGCCAGTATATCAGCGGGTACCTCCGATCGTCATGGTGAATCCATGTTTGGCGAAACATCATGTGATGTCATGCTGCAGCCGTGCGCTCGAATATAAACAATCGTTCAGAGAGACCCTCGCACTGGTCATCACACTACCGTCAAAAACCACCCGAATTTTATTGGTTTCTCCAGATTTTTTAAACACCCCGTGATGCGTCAAAAAGTAGCGTTCCAAATCCGAATTTACGTCAAAATTGGAGAGTCACGTGTCTGAGTTCGATATATTCCATCATGAATCGTGAGTATTTCTCACGAAATTCAGAATGACGTTGCAACCGTCGTTCAAGAGCCATGAACCGTTTCAAGGCCGTTTGACTTGAATCTCCTAATCGCCGATGATTTGGTAAAAGTGGCAGCCGAACCACATATTCACCATCTTCCCCACGTGACGTGGTTGATGTGAAGAGCCGTTATTTTTGGCTGTTCCTCCGAACCATTTATCCAGCTCCTCCAGCAGAGAAATGCCCGAAAAATGATCAGACTCACAATTTGACACCGGATTGTCTAAAATTGCAGTCTGATCAGGCCCGAAGAATGATAAGTTAAATATGGTACCCCAGCGCATAGGGTCCTAATTATTTGTCCCAAAATGTCACAACCAACGATGGTGTCGATCTCCGTCCGCGGAGAGAAACCGCCATCCGAATATTTTAATTTGCCGCAAGAAGGTCTCGGTTGACCTGCTAAATATGCGGTTGGCTTTTTTTAATATTACCGCCTTAACCGACAATATTGGGTGATCCAATTTTTCTGGTTTAACATGAATTGTGACAACATGACAACTACCACCTACACCCACTGAAAATGTAAAAGTATAATGCCGTTTCAGTCGTAAGATTGTTACCAAGTCGCTTCTGATTGTTACCTGTGATCCGAGGTCTAAGAGAGCTCGCGCACGTACAAAGTTATTCTGCGCCGATTTTATTTCAACAATAACCGTGAGTAAGATTATATTGTCCGATAACTTAGTCAACATTGCGACATCTAAAGCATAATTTATTTGTTGTCACCCAATCTTTGGATATGCTACCAAATTTCCGGCACTCGTCGATGTCACGCCCCGAATACCGGCAACCCTAAATTATTTAAGGCTCTAGTTGATTCGATTATCGGATTTAAAACCTTGATTCGAAGTCCAGATGTTGTAGTTAAGACCGGAAAATGTAAAATTCGAGATATATAAGATTTAAGATGTCCATAGCGATGTCCGACGAATCGTCTGTTGCGGGTAAATGTTGTATTAATGATCGCGGTTCATTAATAACATTGGTGAATAAGTAATGAATTTTTTTCGTATCTGAAATATCTTTTCTGAATATAACCAAAGAATTGCATAGAGATAGGATCCGATGAAACACTCAAAATGTTTTCGTACAATTCACACAGCGATGCGTATTTATTTTCCAAACTCCGGAGTCTGGCTGTTAAAACGGTCGAATAATATTTCTCATTTTTCAACATAACTGTAGTATTCTGAAACCAATGGCAGCATATTTTAAATCTCACTTGATGTACCGAAAAAGCAAATTTACGCAAACCCGGTTAATCCGGTTCGAAGGACCAAATTATGTTTATGTAAACGCATTTGATCCTAGGTTTCCAATAAACAATAAGTACATGAACTGCACTAACCTGTTAATTTTGCTGTCTTTGGATTTTAACCAACTGAAGCGCGCACTGGTGGTTTTAGGACTGCTGGACTGGTCGAAGCACGGGATGTAATGAGAATAACGCCTCGGTTACCGTCTTCTTAGATTCCGAAAAAAGGTGGCAATACACACACATGTAGATTATATAAAACGAGAGCGAGATCAAATAGTGTGGTATCTCGCGGGAGTTTTAAAAATTCGCAATAAAACTCAAAACAAGTAGGAAGCAAACCAAATAATTCAAAATATTTTGCGTATGGTTCATTAGATCACAGAAAAAATACTTTAAAAAATTAAAAAATTCAATATGTTTTAAATGTAAAAAAAATTTCTAAGTGTCACTTACGCAAAATATGTAGAAAAGAATCGGTGAATATGTTACAAATACGGATTGAGTCGTCGGTAAATAATGTTATGAAACCAATGATGTTACAAGTTCAGGTTGAAAACATGAATTTAAATTGCATGCTAGATTCCGGAGCACCGATTAATGTAATTCCATTTAGTTAGTGTGTACGAAAAAAAGTTGAAACATTTACAGTTACAGCAAACGGATATAAAGTTAGTCTCGTATGATAGCAAACCTTTAGAGATTCACGGAATATTGGAAGTCTCGGTGAAATTCTATATAGTTCTATATAGTCGGAAATGGGTTGGTACCGATAGTGAGTAGAAGTTTCATGAGTACATTCAAAATTGGTTTTAACGGTTATTAACACTACAGGTCAAAAAATAAAATATGAATGAGCTGCAAAATAAATTTCTAAATAAAATCAAGAATGAATATCTGGAGATTTTTTCGGATAAGATTGAAGTGATTAATAAATACAAAGTTAGATTAACCGTAGATCAGAATATTGTTCCAAAATTCTATGGTGCTAGATCGATACCATTTGCCTTAAGAGGTAAAATAAAAGCGTAAATAAATAAAAAAATTGAGGTCGGGGTGTTGTTACTAGTTTGAGCTACTAGAATAGTTTCACCAATAGTTCCTATCGTAAAGAAATTTGGAAATTTGTGGGGATTATAAATCAACTATTGTTGCCGACCATACAAAAGTGGTCGCCTCAAATCGCTTTCGCTGGGGCACGAGCGGATTCACCCGACCGAAGTCGAGCTCTTCACACTCGCTCCAAAATCGTCGGTGGTCGCAGACCCAAAAGTCTCCACCGGACCGAGGGATCAGGCCTGAAGGCGGCTGGACGGTGAGGTTCCGAAAAATGAGGTGCGGAAATGAAAACACTTGTTGTATTCGGCGCACTGCAGACGAGACGAGACGAGAGTGAGCCCCGTGGAACTTGGATATACTGGTTTTATGGAGTATCGGATCGGGTAATCCCTGCCTCCTTCATCTTGTAGTATCAGGGCCTTGGGAGTTGGAATGGTGGTGTGAAATTATTTTTATGTAAAGGTTGAAAAATAATTGAATTTAAAATTGAGTGACGCAATGTCAAGATTTTAGGTTGGGCCAAGGTTGCGTAATGATTTTACAATTTGAGATACGGTTAAATTTCGCGAGTTGAGTCTTTAGTCAATTTTAAATGGAATTATTCTTAAGGTGACCGGGTGCCTGATAGGTATTTTTATTTTAAAGTGAAGTTTTGATGAATTTTTATTTTTGTTTGAGAGATTATAAGAGTACCATTTTTAGCCTTTTGTGTTTGCCTTTTAAACGTTCGTCGTAGTCCCCCAGTAAGCTTATTGTAGGGTTGGAGTGGTTTGCAAGGCTTGCATAAAATGGTATTCAAATTTTTTTAATATATTCTTTTATTCTTTCCAGTGTCGTGGTGAAGTTGATTTGTTCTTATGAATCTTGGTGCATCTAGTGCGATGCGAATAGCCCTGTTTTATATGACTTGTATCATATTTATATTTGTTTTGGCAGCATTGCCCCATATGGGGGCTGCATAGGTCATGATGGGTCTGATAACTGATTTATAAATTAATCATTAGTTTTCGATTGATAGTTTACTGCTTCTACCCACCAGTGGGTAGAGAGCGGACAGGGCTTTGGATGCCGTGTTGGCTTTATCTTGGATATGGGCCAAGTTAGGCGTGAATCGAGTGTTAGCCCTAAATATTTTATTTCCTTTTTCCAAAAGATCTCCTGGCCGAATAATTTTATTTTTGCGGGAGGAGCTATTGATTGTTTTGTAAACAAAATGGCTGCTGTTTTACTAGGATTGATTTGAGTTCGCCAGTCGATACACTATTTTTCGAATTTGGCAGTGTATTCTTGGACTCTGACTATGGCCAGGAGGGGGTCGCGTGATGAGGAAGTTACTGAAGTATCGTCTGCAAATTGTGATATTGACGTATTGTGGTCAATGGGGATTGGTACATCTCTCGTGAAGAATATGTACAAAATTGGAGCTAGTACTGCTCCTTGGGGGACTCCGGCGGTTGATTCGCGTGTGGAGGATAGAGCGCCTTTTACTGTTACTGCAAATGTCCTGTTTTCAAGGTAATTTATTATAAGGTGGGTAATTTTATTTTTGAGGCCTGCCCTCGCCATCTTGACGATTAAAGCTTCTCTCCAGACATTGTCGAACACGCCTGTTATGTCGAACGAGATTAGGGCTGTCGATTTTTTTATATTAAATCCTAACGTTATTTGTTCGGCGAGTCGTAATAGTTGATGGGTTGTAGAGTGTCTGGCGCGAAACCCGTATTGATGGTCTGGAATTAGTTTTTTGTCTTCTAGTTCTATTTTTAATCTTACTGCAATGATTTTTTCGAATACTTTGCCTGTCGTAGGCAGGAGACTGATGGGTCGGTGATTTTGTGGAAATAACGGATCTTTATTAGGTTTGGGTATTAAAATTATTTTAGCGTGTTTGAAAGGGTCGGGGAAGCAAGATAGTCGTAGCCATGCATTAAAAATTGCCGTGAGGGCGCAGATTCCTTTCGTTGGTAAATGTTTTAATATTTTGTTGGGGATTGCATCAGGTCCGGGTGCTTTTTTATTCGGGAGATTTTTTATTATTTTTACCACTTCTTTTGGCGTTGTGAATTTCAACGGTTCATCGGTCGGTAGTGGTTTATTATTTTATTTGAGTGAGTTTTATTGTCGTTTCCTGTAAATGGAGAGAATTGATGTTCTAATGAGTCCGCGAAACTATCCGCTTTGTCTTGGTCCGTGTATACGATGCCGTTTAGTCCGTGAAGCGGAGTCAGGGAGGTTTTTGGATTGCGCAAGGATTTCGCTATTTTCCATACAGCGTTTTTATCCTCCTCTAGAGAAATAATATATTCGTGCCATCTTTCACTTCTGTGACTGGCGATGGCACTTTTGACTTGCAATGTCAGTTTCTTGCAATCTTCTGGATTGTGCGTGCGTTGCCATTTGCGCCGCGCTCTATTTTTTTCACGGATTAGATCTTTTATTTTTATGGGTAGGTCCGGTTTGGTTTGGTTTGATTCTATTTCTTTTGTCGCTTCTTTCATGACGCTTTGCATCATTTTTATGAAGTTGTCTGCTTCTGCGTTGAGGGTTTTTGCGTCTGGGATATTTGTAGGTATTTTTATGTTTTTGTCGAATAATACCGGGATTTTCCGACATTATTTTTTGTTTTGTCGGTTTTGTCGGCTCGATTACTAGTGTGCCGTCTGTTAGATCCATTATTATTGGATCGTGGTCCGATGAAAGTTCGTTTTTAATTCTGATATTATTTCGTCGATCGGTATCGTTTCGGGTATTCCACGCAGAACAGCTTTGATAGGCTTCTCTTCAACTAATTTGAATGAATGATGTTTTACATTTTCCTTTACTAGAAAAGCCGTTGCTCTGCGATGGTCTAGTGCAGTTTTTATCTTTAGGGATATGCCTTGATTTAGGTTTAACGCCGTGAAGTCTATGCCTTTGTCGGCGAACATTTTAGATACGCCAGCCCATTTATCTTTATTCCTAAGAACGATTTGTGGAATTCGCTTCGCGATTGATTCCAGGAATTTCTGCGCGCGGAGATTTTCTTTTGGTTCATTGGTCGTGATGGACTGTGCCGGTATTGCGGGGGGCGCGGCGGCGTAGTGTGGCCTTCCCAAGTTGGAGCGCTCGGATGTGCGAGTTGTGGCGCGCGGGGGGGGACTAGACCCGGGCGAGCGCGCAGTCGAGCCGGTTGCTTGCCGTTTTGTAGGCGGTGAGGTGACGGGTGCGGGGATAGCTATTTGCTCTGTCGGTGACGGGGTGCGGAGTCTCGGCGAGCGCGGTGGTGAATCACGGGGGGGAGCGCGGCGCTTCCTGCGTTGGTTCGGTACCTGGGACCATTCCATGTCGCTGAAGGCAACTGACTCACCGATTGGGTCGATGGATGGCGCGGGGGAGGGGGCGCGGGCATAATGGGTTGGCGTGTTACGGCGTCGGATTACAGAGTCGCGGCCGTGATGTTCCCAGCAAAATGCTGGGGAATTTTCTTGTGGGTTTGAAGTAACCGTTATTAGTTTCTCGCGATAGAGTTTAATGAGAGCGAGCCCGGTGGCCGTTACCATGTCGGTCGGTATTTCACCCTCTCTTTCTAGAATTTTCTTAACCTCAGCCCACGTTGGTTCGATTTGCATGTTGAGGTTTGTTTTCAAGTCGATCGTATTTGAATATTTGTATTCGGGGATTGATTGCTGTGGTTTACGCGATTTATAACCTTATTATTATTTGGAGATGATTTGGGCGAGTGAAATGATTTTAATATTTAGTTATCGGGCGTGAATTTAAGTTAAATTTGGTAATGGAATTTTAGCACTGAGTGAATGAAAGAAAAAAAAAAAAAATTATTATTAAATGACTGAAAAGAGTGTAAAAATCTTAGCGTGGCAAAATTTAAGGTTTTAATAATGGTTGGATGGGAGTATAGTGAAAGGAGTAAAACCAGTATACAATGTTCAAATGAAGACTCACCGTCTTGATGGAGATTCTTCTGGTCGTGCTGGATTATGATATTCACTGTTCATTTAACTGAATCTAACTGACTTTCGATTAGGATACGGTGACCGTACCTCGTCTTTCGGGCTGAACCGCGTCTTTTCCTTCTCGATTGTCTGGAAATTTATTGATGAAATACACTGGTTTTAATTACACTTTTAAGGCTCACTTTTGGTATAGCGCAAGGCCGTCAATAACTTGTAAGAACTCAAAGAGCGAACGTGGTATCTGGTAAATGGTCAGAACGGTTCTATATTGCGATAGTGAGCCCCGTACTACAGTGGTCCGATATTTATTCATGTTTGGCGGACATGCTCCGCTAGCAGCGCCCGCCACCCCCAAATCTGTCGCTGAGCCAGTCAGGGCGTGTTTACAACCCTAGCCGCGCCCTGAGCGACACAGCGGCCATCGCCGCCTGCCGGGAACAGCGCAACTTTGCTTCATTTTTCGGTTGCGGGCTGGCAGGCGGCAGAAACAGGTTTGCGGAGACTTTTTATTGATAAATATATTAAATTCAACAAAAGGGGGATATCACGAGTAGAGAATTTGGTAGGTTACATTATGACTCGTGATATCCTGCAATAAGAATTATCCGGCCAGTGCTCCTTTGTTTTTTATTTAAGTTTTTGAATCAAATGTTGCCTTCCTGATAAGGGTTGTTTGGGTTATTGAGCGGACGGCTCATTTCTATGGCCCTGATAAAGGTTATTTTTAAAATAAATAGAAGCATTGGCGGAATACTTCGTATGGGTGCCGTGGACTATGATATTTGTTTATTCTACTGTATCCACGGCACCGAATAAAATTAAAATAAAACAAAAATAGGCGACGTACCGACGGGTGGGCAAAGGTTTATTGTGTTCCCAATCCTGTGGCACGCCGCACAAAGTAAACAATGATTTTAACAATGGTTAAACAAACAAAACAAACAAAGCAAAAACAAAAACAAATAATAATAGTCTCATATTTTTATTTATAATTTATGTTATCTTAACCACAAAGATAACATTGCTGATTTTAAAAGTGTAATAATAGTCTCTGTGTGCAACAACTATAAATCCATATTGGATCATTAATAGATAACCACTACCAATAATGAAATAAGCGGCGGCTGTTATTTCAGTAAAATAGATCTGAAAAGTGCATACTCTTAATTAGAATTGGAAGAAAGTAGTAAAAAATTTACAATAATTTCTACTTCGCTGGGGTTGTTTCAGTACAACAGATTAGTTTTTGGTATAGGTCCAGGTATATTTACGGATGCGATGGCATCGTGTTTGCAGGGGTTAATAGGGACGGTAGTTGTTTTTGGACGATATTCTCGTATCGGGGAGAACTTTCTAAAAACATGAACTTGGAACAGAAACATGGCGACAATGAACAAATAACACGAACTTGGCAACAATACTACATCCAGTGCATAATTTGTTTTAAAAACATGTTGAATGGGACTTCAACGAGGAGTGTAGAATTGCGATAGATAAGGTTGAAAAGTTGTTAACGGGAGATAAAATGTTAACGCATTATACTCCAAAGGTAACATTGACATTGGTGTCAGACGCATCATATAAAGGGCTGACGGCAACGATTTTGCACCGGTTTGCTGATGGATCCGAGAGACCAATTTCGTTTGCAAGTCGAGTGCTAAGTGATACGGAAAAAAATGCAATAATACATGTAGAAGCATTGACTATAACGTTCGGTTTAAAGAAGTTTTATCAATATTTATACGGTCGTAAGTTTATACAAGGAAATCCAACATTAGCGGTGAGCTGATTGCAGCGATACTGTTTGTTATTAACTGTTAAAATGCAAAATTACCCAAAACAATATTTTGTTCAAGGCTACAAAAGCACTTAGCCAAAGTAAGGGACGGACGGTCATAAAAGCTCGGTATTGTTGGACGCAGGTGGGCCGACGCAGCTTGGGTACAGCGGCGAATACAGCGGCGGTAATCCAGCAAACATGACTAGAGTCACGTCCGCAAAATGCACCTTGAGGTATGCATCGCCATAGGCGACCAGTCCTCTGATATTCTTCGCCGTGAGAAGTGGCTCCGTAGACGCCTTAGAAGGCAAGATTTTATTTTTAATCAGAAAATAAAATCTATATCGTCTCTAAAAGTATCAAGCAAGCGCTTTATACATTGAAATTCCGGGGAAAGTTTAAACTGTGCGCCTCGAGTTTAAGCTTAGACTGTGATGTTTTCTGCGATTAATCGTAAATGAGCAAGTATTAAAAAGTTGATAAATATAATCGGTGTAGCGAGAACAGACTGTCGCTATAGCATCACAATATCGCGTCCAGAGTCCCGGTTTGCCTGGATAATTGGGCATCATCATCTCGTCATCAACTACAAGCCTGAACTCCGTCACCCTACGCTGGCACCACAAGGAGCTGACCACACTTCACGTCCAGGATCCAGGACCATCCTAAGAGGTAATCCCTTACGTGAGGGACCTGAATAATCAACATCAGACAAGCGTCAATATAGACAATTTGGCAGAGAAATTAATGCTGGCATGATGAACACAAATATTTAATGTTCATTTAATTGTAATTATTTTTGAATAGCCTTATTTATAAGTATTAAAGTAAATTGCTCATTTTCCACTTTCAACACATGCAAGTATCTAAAAATATAGATTATAAATTTTCTTATATAAAATATTCTTTTATTTCATAACCATTTGGCTTTTCAATATTAAAAAATGTACCAATTAGGCTAGATGCCTCCCCCCTGAACACGAAGCCGAGGCAGAAAGAATAAATTACCTAACCGAACGTCATTTAATTATACGTGGTAAACGTGAAATCAGAACGAAATTGTTCGGATTTTTTATCAAGTGTGCCGGTAGATGAACCAGAATTGAATGGTGATGATTTTTTGGAGTCATATTTTTGTGCAATAGAGGATATAGAATTTATAGATTTGAATATAGATCAAGTAATATGTCAAACTAGCCAGGACCCAGTTTTAAATAAAGTATGTGAATTGTTAAGAACAAAATATTCGAAAGTAAATAAAGACGAAGGATTTAGCATTTTTGGATTAAACGTTTTAAATTATCAATTATTAAAGATTGTGTGTTTTGGAATCATAGGTTAGTCATACCAACAGTTTTATGGAAACAAGTGTTAGAAATGTTACACAGATCGCATCTAGGATGCGTGAAAACAAAAGGTTCTGTATATTGGCCAAAGATAGATAAACACACAATTAGTGAATGTGATTCTTGTGCCAAGATAACAGCATCTCCTCCAAAGTCAAATTTAGCGAATTGGCCGGTATAGGAAAGTATTTGGTGCCGAATACATATAGATTTCTTCGGACCAATTGTGGGTAAAGTTGTTTTAGTAATTTGCGATGCAAGTTCAAAATGGGTAGAATGTTTAGAAATAAAGATTGTCAGTGCGGGTTGTATGATAAAGACTCTGAAAGGTTTATTCGCGCAATTAGGGAATGAGCAAACTATTGTCTTAGACAACGGAACAGCGTTCATGTCGAGAGAGTTTCAAAAATTTTGCAAAGAACGTGGCATTAACATTTAACGTCGGCCGAGCCTTCTCACCGATGCCAAATGGACAGCCTGAGAATTCGGTGAAAACATGCAAAAATATTTTAAAGAAAATTTTAGTATACGGTAGATTTCCTGTCGGGTATGACGAGAGTTTAGAGAGTTTCTTGTTAGATTACAGGAATGCTCTCCACACTCTTCTTCGGGTATAGAACTAGCTATGCTTATGTTTGGTAGAAGGTTTCGATCGAAATTCGATTTTTTTATCCTTATCTCCTTCTCCTCCATAATAAATTTTTGTTTCTTTTGCATAAACTTTAAATTTTTCACAATACTATCTCCCAACTCTTGAGTACTTGGAGATATTAGGTATTAAAAAACCGGAATATTTGATAAAAAATCCCCATAATTTTTTTCCGAATGTATGTATTCAACTTCAAAATTTAATGATGACAATAACCCATTATCGCAACACCTCTAGATCGATAATCGCACACTTTTTTACTGCGTCGCTTACTGCCTTTTTTGCAAAACTTACTGGCTGCATGCTCTTGTTAATTTGTTTACCGATTAACGTCATACTAAAACACTCAGGTATCACCTCCGTTATTAATTTTAAATCTTGATCTGAATTTAATTTATTTAAAACCTTTTTTACAAATGCTAAAATTTTCATTTTATCTAATGCCATTTTACATTCGTCGTTGAAATCCTATTCAACGCCTTTTTGCAACAATCAATTGGATGTAAACTTGCATTCAAACTTCTCATAACATTTTTGTAATGCTTAAATAAACCTAAAAAAACTTTTTAAATCTCCAACCTTCCTTGGACATGTTGACTTAATACGTGTACCTACGTTGCTTTTAACCGATTTACTACCGTTTTTAACAACCACATGACCCACACGGTCAACCTTATTTGCAACTACCCCCGTAAAATCCCTTTTGATTTTATTAGAAACTACCTCCGGGTAATCCTTCTTGATTTTATTCAGAAATTTATTTTGCAGCTCATTCTACTAGCTCAAACTAGTAATATCACCCCGAACTCAAATTTTTTATATATTCAAAATTCTGATCTACGGTTAATCTAACTTTGTATTTATTAATCACTCCAATCTTACCCGAAAAAATTTCCGGATATTTTTTTTTGAAAAATCAAGAAAATAAAATCAATAAAAATTTAGAAATTTATTTTTCAGCTCATTCATATTTTCTTTTTTGACCTGTAGTGTTAATACCGTTTAAACCAATTTTGAATGTACTCATGAAACTTCTACTCACTATCGGTACCAACCCATTTCCGACTATATAGAACTATATAGAATTTCACCGAGACTTCCAATATTCCGTGAATCTCTAAAGGTTTGCTATCATACGAGACTAACTTTATATCCGTTTGCCGTAACTGTAAATGTTTCAACTCCTTTTCGTACACACTAACTAAATGGAATTACATTAATCGGTGCTCCGGAATCTAGCATGCAATTTAAATTCATGTTTTCAACCTGAACTTGTAACATCATTGGTTTCATAACATTATTTACCGACGACTCAATCCGTATTTGTAACATATTCACCGATTCTTTTAAAACATTTTTTTACAATTAAAACATATTGAATTTTTAAATTTACAACTATCTTTCTTGTGATCTAATGAACCGCACGCAAAATATTTTGAATTGTTTGATTTCCCACCTACTTGTTTTGAGTTCTATTCCGAATTTTTAAAACCTCCGCGATATACTACACTTTTTGATCTCGCTCTCGTTTTATATAATGTACATGTGTGTGTATTGCCACCTTTTTTCGGAATCTAAGAAGACGGTAACCGAGGCGTTATTCTCATTACTTCCCGTGCTTCGACCAGTCCATCGGTTCTAATAAACCACCGGTGCGCGCTTCAGTCGGTTAAAATCCTAAGACATTAAAGTTAACAGATTAGTGCAGTTCATGTACTTATTGTTTATTGGAAACCTAGGATCAAATGCGTTTACATAAACATAATTTGGTCCTTCGAACCGGATTTACCGGGTTTGCGTAAATTTGCTTTTTCGGTACATCAAGTGAGATTTAAAATATGCTGCAATTGGTTTCAGAATACCACAGTTATGTTGAAAAATGAGAAATATTATTCGACCGTTTTATCAGCCAGACTCCGGAGTTTGGAAAATAAGTGCGCATCGCTATGTGAATTGTACGAAAACATTTTGAGTGTTACATCGTACGGACGTTATATCTACCCACGATGCATTGTTTAAGGAGGCCGAAGAGTTGTACAATTAGTTTGTTGCAATTTCGACAACTTTTTCGAATTCGGTCGAAACAATGACGTTTGCGGAAAGGTCAATAATATCACAGCTTCCCACTATCAATCTCCCGGTTTTCGATGGTGATATATATTCATGGTCCAGTTTCCTATCTCTATCCAATTCTTTGGTTATATTCAGAAAAGATATTTCAGATACGAAAAAAATTCATTACTTATTCACCAATGTTATTAATGAACCGCGATCATTAATACAACATTTACCCGCAACAGACGATTCGTCGGACATCGCTATGGACATCTTAATTCCTATATATCTGGAATTTTACATTTGCCGGTCTTAACTACGACATCTGGACTTCGAATCAAGTAGAAATAATTTAGGGTTGCCGGTATTCGGGGCATTACATCGACGAGTGCCGGAAATTCGGTAGCATATCCAATGTCAACCGCAAAGATTGGGTGACAACAAATAAATTATGCTTTAGATACTTCGGAAAGCATACGGCGGCGAACTGTACTTGTAACAAAGAATAATGTCGCAATGTTGCCTAAGTTATCGGACAATATAATCTCACCCGCGGTTATTGTTGAAATAAAATCGGCGCAGAATAACTTTGTACGTGCGCGAGCTCTCTTAGACCTCGGATCACAGGTAACAATCAGAAGCGACTTGGTAACAATCTTGCGACTGAAACGGCATTATTCTTTTACATTTTCAGTGGGTGTCGGTGGTAGTTGTCATGTTGTCACAATTCATGTTAAACCATAAAAATTGGATCACCCAATATTATCGGTTAAGGCGGTAATATTAAAAAAAGCCAACCACATATTTAGCAGGTCAACCGAGACCTTCTTGCGGCAAATTTAAACATTCGAATGGCGGTTTCTCTCCGCGGGCGGAGATCGACACCATCGTTGGTTGTGACATTTTGGGACAAATAATTATGACCCTATGCGCTGGGTACCATATTTAACTTATCATTCTTCGGGCCTGATCAGACTGCAATTTTAGACAATCCGGTGTCAAATTGTGAGTCTGATCATTTTTCGGGCATTTCTCTGCTGGAGGAGGTGGAGAAATTTTGGCGTTCGGAGGAACAGCCAAAAATAACGGCTCTTCACGTCAACCACGTCACGTGGGGAAGATGGTGAATATGTGGTTCGGCTGCCACTTTTACCAAATCATCGGCGATTAAGTTCATCAGAATTTCACCGAAACTTCCAATCACTAAAGGTTTGTTGTCATAGGAGACTAACTTAATATCCGTTTGCTGTAACTGTAAATGTTTCAACTACTTATCGTAAACACGGAATTACGTTAATCGCTGCTTCTGCAATTTAAATTCACGTTTTCAACCTGAACTTGTAACATCACCGGTTTCATAACACTATTTACCGACGACCCATTCCGTATTTGTAACATATTCAACGATTCTTTTCTGCATATTTTGCGTAAGTGACCTATTTTTTTACATTTAAAACAAGTTGAATTTTTAAATTTACAACTATCTTTTCTGTGATCTAATAAACCACACGCAAAACATTTTGAATTATTTAATTTGCTACCTACTTGTTTTGAATTCCGTTGCTATTTTTTACCACACTGTTTGATCTCGCTCTCGCCTTAGACTTTGTAACATTAACTGCAAAAACCTCTTTTTTCGACGACCGTATTTGTGAATTTGCGTCAATATTACATACGATTTAAACAAAATAAGTCAATGTTTCATCACTCGTTTCTAAACACAACCTTTCTTTAATTTTAATATCTCTTATCCCAATGACAAACAAATCCTTAATTACTTTTACCGAAAGCACGTTTACTAATAAAAAATTTAATGTTAACATAAAATCCCGAATTGATTCGTATTCTGTATTATTTTTAAAAAAGTTTCCCTTTGTAAAAATACCGATATTGTTTCCACACGGTATATTTGTCGAGTACATCAAATTAAAATTCCAATTTTACATCATTTATCTTTTTAGGTATACACAAATCTTGCAACAATATGAACGTTTTTTCGGACAAAGCAGTTAAAAAAATTGTTTTTTTCTAGATTCTTCGCCTTAAAGACCGCCCAATCGTCGATCTCGCGGCAAAATCACAGCATTTTCTTTTCCATTGCCCCACAGATAGTACCCACAGGCGAAAGACTAAACAAATACTTAGCTTAGCTTCTGCCGTCAGGATCCTCTCAGCCTGCGTCTGCTGTAACTGGTCCTCTCAGCCTCGGCTCCTGGAAGTTGTCCCCGCGCCTTCCCTAGCCCGCTGCTTCGGTCCCACGACTGCCTCGGTCCGCAGAAGTCCGCCTTGCACCTTCTGTCCGACTGCACGCCTTGAGCTTTCTCGCCGCTGGTTCTCTTCACCCAGAAAGTCTTCCAAAAAGCCTCGGCTCCTGGAAGTCCGCCGACGATCACTGTCCAAGAAGAACGATCCTGATCTTCTTTGCTCTTTTCTCGATCCACCGCTTGTCTCCAATTTGTTCCTCGCGAAACAATTTTAATCCAATGGTTCCTTATTTCCTTGATGCTCGTTATCAAGAAAATCTTAAACTGTCTGCGCCAATATTACGTGCTTATCTTCTAAGTACGTTTTCAGTGTACACCTCGTAATGTGAAGGTCCAAGAAAGAGCCCGCGCCCTACAGCGCGCCGCCCTTTATAGCCTCGCACACACGCGCCGGCGGTGTGGCATTCACACACAACTATACAATCCCAAGGACATCACAATTATCAACCAGGAAACTCAGTGGTGCCAACCGAAGTAACAAGGCGCGTAAACAGATAATTTTTATTACGTCACAAATTATCTCACCTTTGTAAATATTTACAATAAAAAATTGTTATTTGAACTTATGAAAATGATTTTTTGAAAAGGTGAGTTTTTAGTCCCTTCTTCAATAAAGTCTATGATGCGCAGTTCCTTGTGACGGAGGTCAAAGAGTTCAACGCTTTTGGGCATGCCACCGCAAATGCCCGTTCGCTAAACTTGGACTTCTGGCAACGGATGGTCGGTTCTACAACCCTTCCTGCAGCTGACGTATAGTAGGCTGACCTGAGAGTTTAACGTCTACTATTCAAATTGTCTGGGATACAAAGCTCTTGAAAATACAGAGGCGGCATGTTATGTGTCGCCTTGTACATCAACCATCACAATTTAAATTCAACTCTTTGAGGGAATCGGAGCCAATTTAGCTGATGTAAAAGGGATGTTATATGAGAGAATTTGGAAACTCTGTATATTATCCGTGCAGCCGTATTTAGCATGGATTGTAATCTATCCAGCTGAAACATTGGCAGGCCAGCATAGATGCTGTTACAATAGTCCTCACGTGACACCATAAATGCATCTGTAAGTAGACGGGTTGGGTCAGGAGGAAGATGTCTCCGAATACTTTTAATCTGTCTCTCTAATATAATCTGTCATTGAAAGATCTGAATCTTAACTATAGATTTAGCATTCGCAGACATTGATTCCCATATTAAGTGTTGCCTTCTAGGTACTGCTGTCACATCTTACAGTAAATAATACTCGGTTCAACGAGAGTTATAGATATTCAATGTTACTTGCTAGAAGTACCGTATCATTGACTTAAAAAAAAATAGTTCAGGTCTAATGGGTTTTTACAACACATACGCATCTTGTAAAAACAATAGATTTTAAATACAACACAGTTACATTAGTGCTAATAGTAATAGTTAATTCTATTGAATTAATGGATATTAGAATCAAAATCTCCGAGGATCAATATGATCATAATAACCAGCGCCTGCTGTGTATAACTAGTATAAGACTATCGGTTCTCTATTACAGGTACTTAAGAGGCTATCTAGAGCATTTTTATTTCAAAAATGGGTATATTAATATGTCACACGTGTATTTGGTAAATTGATCAATTCGTTATCAATCTTAAAAAATAGAACGACAGATCCTCGCCCATAAAATGTTCGGCGATTAAATGTAAATTGATCGCGTCTAATAATCCACAGGGATTTAAATGGATGTTTGCACACTGAACGCTTTTTGTGGACCGATCTAATGGATACAACGTTAATGGCTCGGCGCTGTGGCCCGGTGTGTCGACTCTCGAGTATTTAACGAACCGGAATCATCGAGAATATATATTCGGAATTTTACACTTATTTCGTATGGCAGACGCTTGTTGTCAACTAAAGGGCGTCATGTACAAGACGTGCGCCACTGGAGAACTGTTACACTGGTCTCATGCGCCGTCAGCAACTGACGGCCGGCGCGAGCTACCCAGTTTCACTCTTTATTTTCTCTTTGACTTCAGACTCAAGTCCAGTAGCGTTTGGTTCTCACTATCGCGTACCATAGTTATTTATTGAATCCAAAATCTCTAACAGGAGCTATTATCGAAATTGAAAAAATATCAGAAGCCGGAGCTATATTTGCGAGAATCTCACGAACCAGGGCTTTAGCGGCGTTCCAGTTTGCTCCGGTCCATTTCGAGCTCTACCTACACAAGTTTGTGCACTCTTCTTCATTCTGTTCTAATAACCCGTGTCCACGGTGATCTGTCAATGAGTCTTTGTTCTCTGTCGGAAAAGGTACGTATGTACCGGACGTGTCATTCTAATCCGGGAGCGAAACACACGTGATGATGATTCATATGCTCCGCACTGAACTCTGTACTGACCTATACCCGCTTTCGAGTCAAATCTCCGAGAGAAATCTCATCGGTGGATACATGCCATAAGCAATAATTTTGTAAAAATAAAGCTTAACATGTATTATTTGCAACAATTCAAATTAGGTTTACCCGATTGAATTGTTGCAAACTTATGGTTAATTTTATTTTTTGAATTGCGGCAACCTGAATTTTCCCTACTTTTATGTGTGTTTTATGAAGGTACCTTAACACCATAACACCTTAGTAGGGCCGAAGGGCCCCGTGAAGCCAGGCTAATTATTTCCGTCTTTAGTTTATACAGCAGACCCTAATAAACATGACTCATTGATTCAAAAATCACAGGTTCGATTCCCAACGGATGTAATAAGATTATGAACTTATTATCATACCGTTTCCACGCGGGATTAGTAGAGAGGATAGAGCGCCACATTCTTCTGTCATGACATACAACTCTTGCCTCATCCGCATTCATACATCTTCTCAGGCATTCTCGTGAATTGTTGTCTAGTAGTATACGAGTATCTGGTTTATCTGGTCAAGCCAAGTTTTCTATGGACGTTCTCTATTTCTGGCGCCATCAACAATCGCGTCATATATCTTTCATATCTTTCTTCTTCTTCTTTTAAATAGGGGTGGTTTGTGGTGATTTGTTCCATTAATCAAGTTAAAACTTTATTTTATAGAAAAAAATATATATATTATAGAATAGGAAATATTATATTACAAGTCAATACCACTGTCGTTCAAAATATTTGCTATTATATAGATTAAATGTGGCGAGTTAAGGAAAAGAAGATGACACAAGTTAACCGGGAGTTGAAAATTACCGTTGACGAGATTACTATAAAAAAAACCTGTGATCCGCAATGGACAGACAAAAAGATGTGGTCAAGGGTTTCCTCCTCGGCACCACACTCACACATTGGAGAATCTATTAAGTTCAATCTGAATAAATGTGAGGCTACCTGGCAATGCCCAATTTTCATTCTAGAGATATTTTGATATTGTTCTTTTGGAGACTTTCCTTTTGGAGAACCAGAGAGTGCGGAAAATGGATATTTGAATTACTTTAAGCCGATTACTCTTATGATTATTTGGATCCATCCATGATATTACCATATATATATTGGAATATGGAATTGATGAGGGAAAACTCCGGAAAGAGTGCCATCCTTGGACACATTTATCAGCACATTCATCGTATCATTCTCTTCTCAATCATTCGTTCCACCTAAGCAATAATTTTTATTTATTTTCTATTCGCTATTCTAAGATCAGCATTCTCTTCTACTATGTTCATTTTTAATTTACCTAGGTACCTACATAATATTAATATCAGAAATATTGCTGTCCAATTCCAAAATTACCAATTTCTGACAACAGAGATTGAAAAATTTACATTCAGAATAAAAATGTCACTAATCGCTAGTGATGAGAAAAAATGCTACTCTTAACTCACAGTTGCGATTGTGATTGGTATTAGATAATATCAGTGATTGAGAACTGTGACTGTGATAATTATTTCATTACTAATGTCCATGTGCTGCACGATATCATAACACATTAAATAAATAAAAAATCAAAAAAGACCGAGCGTAATATTAAAGCTTCGATTGTGTTAAAAACATATTCTAACATAAATAACTAACAAAAATCTAATTTAAATATCACCACAAAGAAAATAAAATCTTTTCATAAAATAAAAGTGTATTTTTCGGATCAAATTCCCAGTATTTACTGTTTTACGCATATTTATAGGTAAACAGTTAAATTCCCAGAATTTACTAAATGACGCTGTTTATGATTATGACGTCATTCCTTCATAGATTTTGCACATTAATTTCATAAATTTGTGAAAAATTTTATTAGTGCCATCTGTCGGAAAGTTAAAATAATGATAAAAAATCAATTTACGTATCACAATGTTTTCAAATACTCAAACACTGATAGTGAGTGTGACTGAAACATATCAGTGATTGTCTCACAGTTCGTGATTTTGTGCTCATCATTACTTATCGCCCTAGTTAATGTTAGTTAGTTAGTTAGTTAGTTGTAGTGTAGCAGTTTCATTGTAAATTATTCAACATGATACAAAGTATGTTAAGATATTTAAGGTATCAAGATAAGTTAATAAAATAATAAGAACCATTATTTTTTTGTACATACGTTTTTATGCCTTCCAACAACGGAAACTTTATTACCCATCAGGATGGGGTACCACAATTGTATTCTTACGTTTTATTAGTTATTCTAATTAAAAGTCTTATCATTTGTCACATAGTCAAATTTTTTTTAAGACTGACTAAAAAAGATGAGAAATAGTGACGAAGGCTGAGGTCAGGTCTCAGATATAAAAGAAAGACTTTTCACTGTTTCCGGGGAAAGTTTGTAGAACTGCATAATCACATACGTGAAAAAAAAAACTCTAGTTTTTTTAATATTCTACTGGTTAAATTTACATGAGACGCTTTAACGAAACGAGTAGAATAAAAAACAAGTGTCTCATGTTCACATATCGCACATCTAGATCAAAACTAAGACAACTCAAAAAGTCATTTTTCAGTAGACAAAAAATAAAAACATTTTTTTTCATTTTTTGTTACTAAAGTTATGAAACTAAATAACGTTTTAGGTCACCAATGTATATGACAGAGTATGTTGCGCATATGACAGAGTTACGAATTACCGATCATAACCGAGTGGCTAAGACGCCAGATCTGGATTCGCAATTTCAAATCGCCGGCCGACCACTTCATTTTTTGAAATTCTAAATCTGCCACTAGGGGCCGTCGGAATGTGTACATGTATCGTTTTCAACATTGAAAAATAGATGTTTCCGAAATTCCGGTCGTGGCCGCGCGGCGGCCACTACCTAGCAAAAGCAATCGATGCCGATGATGTGCTACCACTTTATAAAAAGTGTGTATTTAGGTTATAATATAATTAAATAGCACCACAACAATACGAAAAAAACTGGCTACTTTAACACAGACGGCAGTCTAGCAAAGTAGCCAGGACAATTTTGTATATATATCAGAGGTCGAGTCTACTCCATCGCACATAATAAACTACGAGTATTATACTAAATTGGAATATAATTATGATGTCCTTGAGATGGTATGGTGGTGTGTGTGTATGCGTGTATGAGTGCCGCACCGCCGGTGCGTGTATGTGTGGCTATAAAGACGGCGTGCGGGAGTGCGCGCGTCTCTTTGCTTACGGTCCATCGGCTTAGTTGATATACCTTATACGAAATTGTAGCTTATTTTAATAAAAGATTAATTGTTTATTGGACCTTCACATACGAGGTGTACACTGAATGTTGATCATGTTATATTTTATCTTCACCTCTGTTACAACAAAAACGTGTATGTCAATAAAGTCTAATACATAAATAAATATAAATTGATTTAGAGTAATATCTCGTAATTATCAATCATTGTTAATCTACTGCTAGACGAGGGTCTGCCTATGACTGCCAATTTTTGCCATGTCACTACCACCTTCTTCGACAATCAATCTTTTCTTTTTATTCAATTTCGTCTATCAATCAAGACTTTGGGTATCGTAAAATGGCTGAAGCTGATGATTAAATATGGAAAACTAATGACCCTAGGGTTAATGCAAAATAACTTATATGGCCCACAGTGCCAAACGTGCTCCAGACCGATCAACCACATAACGTTTAATGACTCATTCATTCCATATAATAATATATTTATATTTAATAACTCGGATTGTTGCTAGGGGAGGTTGCGGGAGCAAGAAGGGGTGCCGGATAAAACACGAGGCAGTAAGCAGGGGCAGACTTAATAAAGCAGGGGCCGCCTCTCACTGAAGATTTTGAGACAAAGAGCTCCCAAAATGATACAACAATACACAGATATAAAGATAATTTCTTAGAGTAAACTATTAATAAAACTGTCAGTCATTGCGTAACGATGATGTAATTAAGAACATTCGTTCTGGTCAGCTAAAGTGATTAAACCTAAAGAGTAGATGCTGGATTATTTGTTCATTCTTTCTCCACCACAAGAACAAGCGTTTGAGCGGGGCGTATTCAAACATTCGCGAATATGGATTATTTTTAATTAATACGCGACGGTAGTTAGTCCGTATCCAAGCGCACACTGAGCTTGCTGCAGTTGGAGAGAGTGTTAATTACTGCAACATCTTATTTCTTCCTTGTGTTTAAGAATAGGTTAGGAAAGAAAGGGACGGAGATACGCAGGTTAAATTTTGGTAAATCGCGAATAGAATGCATGTGTGAGGCAACAACAAGTCAGACGCCAAAAAACTTAATATAATCTAATTTATTTAAACGGCGTTAATACTCACCTAAATTACAGTATAGAATTATAGCCAAAACATAGATAAAGCAATTATCAGGTTGAAATGCTGTTTTTTTTTTTGGCACGTTGTTGAGTTTATGTGAATTCTCAAATTCCTCATTATACAAATGCGAGAACAAAAACCTTGTAGTCATCGCAATTACCGATGTTACTGTTCCCATTACAAATTTCATCGATTGGAGGATCTTGTAATTACGTGGTATTTTATGAAATTTACAAGTGTTACATTTCGGAAAACATGTCCAGATGTACATTTTAAAATATTGTATCAAAAAAAAATGGTGTCACGCTTTTTCTAGAACCTCATTTTATGATTGTTGGATCTCATAGGGTGAGAGAACGAGAGAATGTGTTGTGCCATGAATATTGAATAACTCCATAAACATTTATTAAACACCGTGAAAAATAAAGAGTAATACAATATATAACACATTCTTATCTAATTATTTGTTTCACACTGTTGATTACATTGTGAATCCTTGCCGTGAAACCGTTCTACGATTTGGCAAATATTAAAAATCATAATATACATGTATGTAATAAAAAATTGGAAGAAATTTTTTTTTTTTAAACTTGTGTAATCGAGCCAACAAAAATAGATCTTATTAGGAGAACACATTCTTATTGTGAAGTTGTAATTATTCAGAACAGACGGTCTGTAATATTTTAAATATGATTTAAATATATTAATTAGAAAGATATACATATAAAATTAATTTTATCGAAAAATATTATTGTTTCTGGATCTCTTTCCTAACCGGGGAATGTGCATTATCCAACTATGCTACAGCGACAATATTTTTAGCGACAATTTTCGAACTTTTGATATTAATACATTTAATCGTTCCATTATTTGAAATAACAATTATATCTGCCTGTATTTTTCTAACTATCCGAGTGTTTCGTGTTTCTGTTGGATTTGCTACTCTTTTCTCGGTGATCCGGGCCTCTGGTGGGCGGGGCCCCTCGCGCATATCTAAATCCGCCACTGGCTGATGAACGAATCGGCCAAACGACAAAAGATGTGCACGAATATTCCCGAAGTGTTTACTTACCTGTCGGTGTTTTGTTCAAATTTAGTCGAACAGTTTGCGGGTACCTGCCTGCTCGAGTGCTCTCTAGGGCTGTTCTGGGAATATTAGTTGAGTAATTTATGAATTAATTGTGATTTTATACATATTAAATCAGTTACAAAACTACCCCGGGAATGTTTTCGTCTCTATTGTTTGGGTAAAGTAGTATTAATTACGACTACTGAATACGAAATACGCTTATTTCAAATTGATTTCATTTAAATTATTGAGATTTTCGGAAATGATTGCCGATTTTCAAGTTTTACATTCTGGGAAATAATTTGTTTATTTTACTGGTGTACATAGCTGTGCTATATTTCTATTGTGTTAAAAATTTTAAAGAAAAAAGTAAAACTTTGGGACGTTCATTTTCATGAGATATCTACTTTTTTTTATTTGTACAATACTATATGTAAGAATATTATATAATTTTTACAACTAAATAAAAACATATGCATACATATATAAATACAAAAATTATAAAATTTACAGGAAGGATGACCACACATTTCTTGGGAGTGTTTCTGTATGTCTGGTAAGTAGTCTGATAACTAAATTTAAAATATATTTAGGATGGCCCAAAAAAGGGAGAACATATGGAGAGTTATTTCAAAACATAATATAATTAATTATAATTCTTCGTGTATTTTTTTTTCGCACAATATTTAGCTAATCAGAAATTACCAAAACACCCCATATTGCATAATTTACCGGGTTTAAATCTGGGCTGTTCGGTGGCCACACGCCTGGCTCGATGAAATTAACATTCTCACGACGAAGAAAGTTGATTGTATTTCTGGCTGTGTGAGATGAAACTCCGTCCCGCTGTAATGTCCAGTTATGCTGTAATGTCTAGCTATAATACAGACATTGTTTTGAAACTCTGATCGTTTTCCTAGCACCCCAACGTTTTTCAATTCGCAATTTTTTTTTCAAAATACAGAATGGCGACCGGAGATTGTCGCAATAAAACGTAATGTAGGTAAATAGGTAAGTAAGTAAATTAGTAAACTATCGTTGATATAATTAAACCTTTTTTGATGTAATTATATCACATTTTAAGAAATGTTCGCACTTGTTTTGGGCCACCCTGTCATTACATACAGTCGTAATTTTTTTTCTTAGCAATTCTCAATGACTCGACTTAAGACACTTTGAATAGCAATGCATGTTATTGGCGGGAATTATAAACTCGCTATTCAAAAAAAAAATTATCTACCAATGATTTATTTATGAACCTGAAAAGATAACCGAGCAAACCCAATGAGAGCAGTTTTCCTAACAAGGTGGCGCGTTAGTTCAAGTATAATGAATGTGCACAGAATCCACACGTATTCTTTGGTCCATTTCTTCATATAATAATTTAATAAATTGGCCAAGATTCGAAGTATAGAGAGATGTGCGGGTTGGGGCTAATCACACGACGAATTGTGACTTATAATTAAACGTAGACTATTAATCAATTCTAATATTTTACTCAGAATTCTCAACTTTGAAATAGGGCGATAATTAGTGACATCGTGTTTATCCCCATTTTCGTACAGTGGAGTTATTAGTGATGTAGCCGTAAATACTTCTATAGCTTGTTCTGGGTTTTCTATAGATAATGTTGAATACAGTAATTCAATCTATGCAAAAACAAAATACACAAACCGTTGTGAACTAGTGCTGGCAGACGCCGACGTCGCTCTCCTTGTAGTCTGGTGGTCCTTAACTCTGCTGGTCAGCCACCGAAAAGCTTCTCACAACCGATAATCCGAAAATATATAATACAAAATGTTTTTTTAAAAGTCCATCCGAACCGCAAAAACTGTTTATTTCCAGAAGCAGCTTCACTTTTGTCTTCTGTTTTTAAATCCACACAAAAAGAACACACATATTCAAAATTTTATACCAGGCCGGTAGGTAGGTATGTCGAAGTATATAAGCGCGTAAACAAGTGATGTTTTTTCATTTATCGGTGAATTTGCCATCTTTTAGCGATGTATATAGAAGATGTACAGTTGGCGACGTATGCAATTTACGTCCCGTATTGCATATAATTAAAAATTGAATATTTTCTTAAAGATTACTAATTCTTAACATCTGACATGAATACAGTTCGAAGTGTGCGAACGAACCAAGGCGAAAATATCGCATCAGTCGTGCTTGCACCCTTTTCGTATAAGAAGGTTACGCGAGCGGCTCGAATCGGTGTACTTGGTCAACTTTAGGACGCCGTGACTTGTGAACCGCAAGTATTTTGGAACAAAACAAATGTTGTTAAACGATAGTTTACTCGTTAGCATCAAAGCAGATGTCATCGAGACGAATTTAGATATTATCGAATTTAGCATTTATTTAATTTTTACAATTGTGTACAATACAAGTGGTGTGGTGTTAATAGACCTGCTGTTTTATTTTAAATATCATCAAACCGCTTATAAATGTTTATCACAAGCGTAAATAATACTTTTATAAATATAATTACAGTCGCCTAATCTAATTTAGTAAATTGAATACATTTATTGATTAGGAGAACACATTCTTATTGTGAAGTTGTAATTATTCAGAACGGACGGTCTGTGATATTTAATACACATTTATTGAGTTCCCTTTAAAAAGTAACTTTAAAAGTAATAAGTTTTATATGTATATGTATAAAAAAATGTATATCTTTCTAATTAATATATTTAATTCGCATTTATTGACTTCCCTTTATCCTCTCTTTAAACAGCAACCTACCTCCGGGTCCGTAACGCTGACAGATGTTCATTTATTTACTAACACCGTTCAGCACAACAGATTAAATTCGTGCTGTGTTAACATTAAACTATCAAACGCACACCTTAATGAAAGAAACGAGAATGTCACCGCAGTTGGCTCACGCAAAAATAAGTCTTACGGCGCTCCATCTGCAGGGAATCTGATCGACAGTCGCGCACCCCTAGAATCCGTTTTCCACTCAAACGGCTGAAAATCACTCCTGGACGCATCGCGGCGCGTGGCGTGCCGGCGCGGGGATGGGGTGAGAGGGGCGCTCCGTCTCCCCGCTCCCCGCGTAACGAGGGCGGGGGTGGAAAGCGAGAGAGAGAGAGAGGGCGGGAGGGAGTGCGGTCTCGCTCGCGGGCCCGGGCAGCCTCCGGAGAGCGTACCCAGCGGCAGTCCGCCTTATGTAACCCTGGCGAGGGGCGCGCGGCCGCACTCTCCGTCAGTCTCGGTAGCTTGGAGCGCCTCCGCTCGCCCGCGCCCGGCTCCAGCCCTCGGATCGGCCACGCTGAAGGCTCGTCAGTGGCGGAGTAAGTGCAGCAGGGCGAGCTCCGGCCCGATGCGCGATTCGCTATTCAAGGTCACCGTTTTGACTGATCCGTAGAGCGTAAAGAGTCGAGGGGATGAATGGCGTGAGCGGGAAACGCACCTGACGTCTGCATCACTCGCACGGAAGGTAACTCACTAATACTATTATTTCAATACATAAATAAATATAAAAACAATTTATTTCTCTTGATATTTATTTAGATATTAAAAAGTTTTTTTTTTTTATATTTCCCCTTATCTATATTCAAATAAGCCCCTTGGGAGGGTGGCGAGATCAACAGGCTATATGAATGTTGTGTAATACATACCGTAATTTATTGTTTTTAACTGTAGCTTCTACAGGACGTTCCGGGCGTCTCTTAACCTTAATTAAAGTTTTTTTAAATTGGCTTTCGAATATTGTGTGAATATTACTTTTTAAATACAGTCCATTTGAACTCTTCCTATTATTATTTTTTATCTAATCTATATTTGTAAGTAATACGATTTCTGTATTTTTACATATTTGATAGATAAATAAATTTAAAAAATAATAATATCATTTATTTATAAAACTATTTGAGGAGACATTTTTCAGCTGATTTTCACGTGATTTTGTCCGGTATAAATTGTGTAAAATGTATTATAATTTATTTTAATTATAATTTAATGAAGAAACAAACAATAAATATATATATATATATAATTTTCCATTCAAAAACATCTACGATACCCTTATTCTTCTCGCTGGTCTCGCGTTTTATTTTGTTTGTTCCTTACATTTTGATAAACAAAAAAACATACTAAAAAATAATAGGTATCAACAAACTATCATAATAACAAACCAAGTACAAACTATTGGTATGCACATTGTTAACAAATTAATTATCAATCTTACTGTGGCGAAAACAGAATTAGAAATATATATATATATTTTTTTTTTGTTATTATATATAGTTCTTCTATCGTGTTTCTTTTCCTGTCTCTTTATGTGATGCCCCACACATACATTGCGTAATTTTTTGGACCTCTCTTCTGTTGAGAGCCACGTTTTGCAACCATTCGTAAGCCTGACAATATGCACTTTCCATTATAGACACAGAGGTAGATTACTTTTGAAAATTACATTCCGTCCGAATCCATATGCCGGGCCGTCCGGCCTTGCTCTATTCTGCCGACAGTAACGTCGAATATGGGAATTAGCTATCCTACATAGGTACGCGTAATTATCGACTTGTTCGTACTGGTCGTCAACATGGCTGTCTGTCGACGGTCGCAGTATTTCTGTCAATAAAGCTGTTCATCGTGTGTATAATACTCCAAGAAAATAAAGCGGTAATGGGCAGGCAATCGTTGGACAAACGAAGTCATTCAGGAGAATCGAGAGGCTCATTGGCCGCCCTAAAACACGCTGGACTGATGAAATCATCAAACGTGACAGGGAATAATTATGAACAGAGAAAAGTGGGAGAGGCTTAGGAAGACCTTCATCCAGCGGTGGATATAAAAGCGGCTGATGGTGATGGTGACGATGAAATATTGTATTGTGATATATATATACCTATCAATAAGGGTGGAAGATGTATCTTCGCCGAATCCAAAAGTATATAATCAAACGTGAGGAGCTCTATCACCAATAAAATAAATACATTTCCTATCCAAAATCTTTATATGTAAAAATGAAATGTGTGTCAAGCCGGAAATCAGAAAAATATTGCAGCGCACAGGACATCTGTACATCCCTGAATCTGAAAACCTCCATATTACAAGCCTCCACATGCATAATATACCCTGTCAGCGGTAATTTGTGTAAAATATCGTGAAGCAATACTGAATAAAATATATTTTAAAACAACTTAAATTAATCAATTAGAAAGATATACATATAGTGTAACCGCGATTACCCTTCATAATATAAATATAAATACACCAACCATTGTGAAACTGAGCTGATAGACGCCGATGGTCACTCCCCTTGCAATCGTGTAGCGTCTAAACTCTGCTGGCCAGCCTCCGAAACTTTATCACGACCAAAAATCGAAAAATAATAGACAAAATGTTTTTACATCACCGCCGTAAATATATCAGTCCGATCCCGAAACTGTCTCTCACCAGTAGCAGTTTCGCTTTTGTTTGCTGTTTTAAATTTATACAAATAGAATGTGCACGTATTCAAAATTTATACCAGGCCTACCTATCGAAATATATACCAATTTCGTAAAGTTAACCCTATAAGATTCCCAATAATTTAATACATATAATGCAGTAAGTGGCTCTGAAGGCAAGAGAGAGAGATGTGTTGATACCTTTGGGATGACACTTGTTGCGCAATGTCTCCATTCTGCAAGAGCATCAAGGTCAGCCTCTCAACCGTGTACCTAAAACAAATCCTTCAATTCTAAGTGCATTTTGTGAAAAGGAAAGCTTGGAGAAGCTTGTTGAGAAAGATCTCCCACTCGTTGGACGGTCCAAGAGGTAAAGGCAATAGACACTTCTCTGAAGACATCCCTAAGATCTGCAAGACACCGAGAAAAGTGGAGGAGCACAGTCAAGAGGCTGAGAGATCATGATCCACGGTAATACTGGACCAACGTGGATGATGATGTAAATAATACATCTGTTATTCCATTTTTAAATAGTTATCAACTTTATTATGCAATGAAACCCAAAAACCTTTGAGTAATACACGCTACGTGAGACCACGATAAATCAATCCATTTAATGAAAATACTACAAATGATGTTATCTAATTTGTATAAAATATCACATGTTCTAAAATTGCAACTTCACAATAAATGTGTGTTTTTTTTGTATTAAAAATTATTTAATGTATTAATTAGAAAGATATACAGAGTGACCCAAAAAAAGTGAGAACATCGCGTGACACATGAGTTATTTCAAAACATAATATAATTAATTATAATTCTTAATGTAATTTTTTTGCACAATATTTAGCTAATCAGAAATCATCAAAACACCCCACATTACATAATCTACTGGGTTTAAATATGGGCTCTTCGATGGCCACATGCCTGGCTCGATGAAATTAACATTCTCACGACTCAAGAGAGTTGATTGTATTTCTGGCTGTGTGATATGGAGCTCCGTCCTGCTGTAATGCCTAGCTGTACTCCAAGCTTTGTTTTGAAACTCTTTAATCATTTTCCTAGCACCCCAACGTTTTTCAATTCGCAAATTTTTGATCAGAATACGGTCTTCTGCAGTGATTTTTGTCATTCTGGGCAACAAATTAACAAAAACAAAAATTAATAATCAAAGATGGAGACCGGAAATTAATAATATAGTAAACTATTTAAGCTATTAAAACTAATTTTGATGTAATTATATCACATTTTACGAAATGTTCTCACTCTTTTTGAGCCAACCTGTATACATAAAATCAATTTTATCCAAAAATATTGTTGTTATTGTACCGGGATTCTAACCTGGATCTCTTTCCGAACCGGAGAAGGTACAAGGTTCGAATCCCGGCAGTGCAACAACAATATTCATCGATAAAATTGATTTTATATGTATATCTTTCTAATTAATACATTATTTATAATATCACAGAGCTATGTTCTGAATAATTTCAACTTCACAATAAGAATGTGTTCTCTTTAATAAAACTTATCTATTGGTGAATTACGAAACTTTACGTGGGAGGGGTCAATTTGTGTTTATTTATCAATTTGCTAAATTCAAAGTTGCCCAACGATACCTAAGCCTGACTTATGATAAACATTTTTCATTCATCATCATTTTCATCTCAATCAATCAAGATCCGATCTGTCTCCATAAAGTATTTGTTACTCTTTATGTGTTTTTATTATCTCGGTGTAATCGTTCCTCTGGCATTCGCAAGACAGTGGTGTTGACGCTTAACTCGAATTTATTTTTCACCGCACTGTAAAGTGAACGTATTACAACTCTAGCAGCCCTGATTCTGCTGTCTTTTTCACCTCCCCGTCTCCCGTCGCTGAAGAAAACCGATATATTTTATTAAACTACTAAGGTACGTACAGGTTGAAAAATAATGATAAAACAGTCGAAAAAACCGATCGTAGATTGGTATCCGCTTGTTCCTTCGAACATGCTGACAACTTCAAGGACAATTATAATTGCTTAGCTTTAACAGCTAAATTGTTTGCACTCTCTTATCGGTTCCGCACTACAAATGCTAATTAACCGCACAGTTAAAATGAGCATGTAACAATTTAATTCAAAGAATATAGTATTAATAAAAAGACTAAACATAGAAAGTTTTGAACAAATTTGAATTTAAATATTATACTAAAATTAACAAAAATTCACTTTGTTTAAAATCACTTCACTCGGTTTCAGAACCACCGTTCCTTCTTCAGGGTAAACTAGATACTAACTTGACATGACAAAATATAGGCAATCATACAGGGTGTTAAAAGTGGGGCTGAATGGGTTACATAACATAATGTAATCAATGGTGGGGGGATAGAGACAGATGATATGGTGAACGGAAACATATTATTAGGTTAGATTTTTTTGGAATACATTCATTATTAATTGTGGACTTCTTGATTTCTAGGGCCTCTAAGTTATCTAAGCATTTACCTTTATTATAAATATGTAGAATATGAACTCCTGTACTTTTATCAAACTATGGTTCTTTTCAATAATACGATTGGAAAATTCTGAAAAACTATTATTATTTAAACATCTCATACATGATGGCGCAAAATTAATCATCCAATTTTGTTTTTGAATAACTTTTTTCTAAATAAAAAAATAATATTTTGAGTGGTGGAAATCTTTATTTGGATCTTTAAAAATTTTTCTGTTATATCTGTGAAATCATCTTTAAATAAAGATTTCCATCACTCAAAATATTATTTTTTTATTTAGTAAAAAAGTTATTCAAAAACAAAATTGGATGATTAATTTTGCGCCACCCTGTATGTCCCTTACTCCGAGTATCAAAATTACGACTCGTTTTCCTATGTAAAATGAGGGGCAGTCATTACATTTCAATTTATAGACACCAGAGTGAGTCAGTTTATGATCCATATCTTTAATATTTCCAATATTTTTTTTTGTATGAAAGGCTCGTGGGAGGGAGAGTTTTCGAGCATTGGATTGAAAAAATATTTATAAAGAAAATTTTACGAATCGCTCATAATATCATTATTATTTTTACAGGCATTGAATAAGAATTTATTCATGGCCATTTTACTAAGTCTTTTGTTTAGAATTTTATCAATCAAATTAAGAGAAAAACCATGAATTGAATTAAAAAATTTCCTACTTGTAATATAATAGTTACTGTGTATTTTTTTCTACAAATTGACTGTTTTCGAACTCTTCTATAAAAAATATTTTTCACGTCCCAGTGAGGTCTCAGTAAAGAGCCCTTGAATATTTTAAATGACGATGGACAGAATGCAAGCGGACTCATCTAAACTCTTTTCAATTCTCAATGACCTCAGGCAGGGTGGTGCACTAGCGTGCCATCTATTCAATAGTGCCTTAGAAAAGGTTATACCCGGTGCCAACATTGCAATGTCCTGTATTATTTTGAACAAATCTATTCAATTATTGATATAATTACAAAATCCGAGTCACGCGAAATGAGACGCGATGAGGTTAATATACAGAGATTTATTTGCATTCAATATCAGTATCACGTACAGAGATTTTTATCTGAAGATATATTCAGAGGTCAGCTCGAGATTAGTAGAAAAAAAAAACAAAACTCAAACCCGCGTACACGACGTTCGATTTGACAGCGAGACTTGACACCTACTCACAAACGTCCCCTAGAACCACAAATACCTATAACTGTTTATGCTGAAAAAATTAACAAATTACAAATATTTATTCAGTTTTAACAGTTGACAGATTGACATTTGATGTATAAGTAGGTACAACAAGCGTAAAGTAAGGCACCAGACGGGACTCGGTGTGAACATGGTGAACTACGAGAGCCCAGGGTTGCCTCCGAAGCATCTTTCCCGTATCTGTGATTGTCTCGAAAATCTCATAAAAATCTCATGCGTAGATTTTGGCCAGTCGGGAAGCATTCACTAAATTGGAAACCTCTGTTGTATAAGAGAATTGCGGATAAATTAATCTAAAACTAAATGTATACCTGTATATGAAACACCCTATGTGGGCTCCCTTACCTTATACAGTCCATGCAGTGGAGATGTTAGGAAAGAGATCAAAAAAGAATTATGTCCGCTACTTAGGTCTAGTGCGCAAACTCCGGTCCCATTTTGTCTTCAGAAAGACTGAATGTACATTCACAAGGCTTTGATTAAACCTGTATTCATGTATGCTTTCGAAACTTAGACTCTAACAAGATAAGATAAAATAACCTATTTGCGTAGACGGAATGAGATTGGAAATAGTAAATAAAACAGTCTAGCTGAGATTCAGAATAAACGAAAACTGGGATCCTTCCATGGAAATTGCCTGAGCTGTATTGTGCAGCCATCTAAACTTAGATTCTGTAGATAGTAGTACTAGATTCTGCATCTCATAATTCAGATGAGGATCTAAATCAAGCAGGTGAGGCCCTGGGAGACGAAAGATATCGTGGCTGAAAAATTTATTTATTTATTAGACTTAATTGAAATACATGTTGTTGTTGTAACAGTATAAGTTGTTACAATATAACATGATAAACATAAGATACAATTATATTGCAATTAAGTCGTAGTTTATTGTGTGGGATGGAGTAGACTCCATCTCTGAGATATACAGCATTGTCCTGGCTACTTTGCTAGACTGCCGTCTGTGTTAAAGTAGCCAGTTTTTTTCGTGTTGTTGTGGTGTTATTTAATTCAAGAAAGACAAAGATTCAACAGGAATAAAATATATGTATTTTTGTTGTGAGAGTGTTGTAATTGTGAATTATTAATGTAGTTATTGTATTATGATTATGTTGGAATGTTGGACAGCGATGCTTCTGATAGATGTCTACCCAATTGGGGTCTTTGTCTTGCGTTGTGACCATGAGAGGCAATGATTATATGCGAGTTACGAAACTTTCTAACGCGCTATTTCTAACTCAATTTTCACCGGGGGATCGCTGTATAAATACATATATTGTACGTTAAAAAAAATTGAATTGAAAAATAAAAATGCAATATAATATCATACATCTATAAAATTACTAAGCCGTGGTTAAAATATACATTAAGGTAAAATATTATACACTGTATAATGTATCAAGCGCTTAGACGACTATAAACGCAGCTGTCGGTATTTGTCAGGAGCAAACGCGCTCTGCAAGGGGTGTAACTCAATTAAGCCCCATTTTCGCATTAAATATTTAAGCCCATCAGCTTAGATATGAGCAACACTGCTCCACGCAGCCTACAAATGGTTAACACCAGAACCAGGTAGCGTTTTTGTCGGTCCCTTTAAATGTTGATTTATTTTAATCTTTTTTGTCCCTGAATATCGGTAGTACTCATTGCTAATAAGTTTGGCGTATTGCTAATGGCCCCCGTGCGCGGATTGAGACCCAAGGGGGTAAAACGATGAGATAAATCACAGGAACGACAGCCCCCGCCATCACTCAGCCAATAACTATCAAAATTAGTAAGTGACATGGCGGCCATCTTTATGATTTATGATTAATTAGTGTGAATTGAGAGGTGTATTATAAAATATATATATATCAGAGAGCACATATAAAATCAATTTTATTGAAAAATATTATTGTTGCGCCACCGGGATTCGAACCTGGATCTCTTTCCTAACCGGGGAAGGTGCATTATCTAACTATGCCACAGCGACAATATTTTTAGCGACAAATTTTCGAACCTATATGTTACCTTTTTGATATTAATACATTTATTCCCCGGTTAGGAAAGAGATCCAGGTTCGAATCCCGGTGGCGCGACAACAATATTTTTCAATAAAATTGTTTTTATATGTATATCCATCTAATTAATATGTTTAATTAGTATTTAAAATATATATCAGATTGATCTCTCGAATAGCGAAAATTAAATGTGACTAAAATAAATAATAGCCAAACTCAAGTCGCCTCACGTCAAAAATGTTATGTGTTTTATATTTCATTCAGTGCCAGAGAGATTTGAAATTTAACTGATTTTTAACTTGATATGCTCTAATTAATTTGCAATCATTTTTCCGACCCTCCGCTTACCCGGGACCGTTTTATGAGCTAACGCTCCCACATCAGTCGTACTCATTCGCCGCAAGGTTGGCATAATGCAGCAGGGCCTGGTTAATAAAAAGGCCATTCACTGTCCGAAAACAGTGCCAAATCGCTTTATTAAATAATTTAACAACAATAATCAACACAGCTGTACGGAGGCCACCATAAAGCCACGCAGCGGCCACAACGCAGCCGCTCTTACAACACTTTCTGCTTGTCTCTAATAAAACCGCGAATAATAGAATTATGTTCTCCACAAAAAGGAACTAAAAATAATATAATATTAAGCAGTGCGCTGTTATGTACCGTAGCGTTTTATTGGTCAAATAGTAAATAACATCCGTAGTACATAATAAAGTATATAAAGAACACCGAACACTGGCAATGCATTATGAAAGGATCCAAGATACCTTTGAAAGAAAAATTCTTCGTAGAATTTACGGCTCCATAAATGGCGCGAATGTTGAAATCAGAAGAGAAAGATCTTACGGATAGGTCCAAGTCATATACACAGAGGCCAGTGTGCTTCCAAATCAGCTTCCCTGGCTCTTGGAAGACCAAAAACCCGTAATTCCCGTGTCCATGAATGAGATTTTTGACTCGAAACTCTTCGGAGACAACACTCGGCTTTCATAGTCCCCGTGTACACACCATGTCTCAGAAAATCGCCGCCACGCGCCTTCACTTCACGCTCGTCTTATGTCAAATGTCATTATCGTATGTCAGTTGGGTGATTTTTAATTTTTAATAATTATTAAGGAGAACACATTCTTATTGTGAAGTTGTAATTATTCAGAACATAGGTCTTCAATACTAATATAATGTATTAATTATAAATATTTATATATAAAATCAATTTTGACGAAAAATACTAATTTAATGTATTAAATGTCAATATATATAATACATATATGTATATGTAGATGTAGACAGATGTATTAATTTGAAAAAGTGTAACATATAGGTTCGAAAATTTGTCATGAAAAATACTGGCGCTATAACACTATTGGTAATAGAGATTCAGGTTCGAATCCCGGTAGCACAAAAACAATATTTTTCAATGAAATTAATTTTATATGTACATCTTTATAATTAATACATTTAATTGGTATTTTAATAATTGTTTGTTATTTAACTCCTTATATTAGTGTTAATGTTTAATGATTTTTGTCTAACTTCCAGAATAGATAATTGTTGGAATCTCTATGGAAGTATTACGTGAGCTTAATATTAGCTGAGTTAAGCACGCGTCGAATCTCTTTTTTGAGTCTCTTTTTTACCAATCTCGAGCTGATCTATGAGTTTATAGCAAATAAAATCTCTAGTGTATTCGTATCTAACATGCTTTGAAGCAGCCTTGGATAAGACATATAATATATTAAAAGAAAAACACATTTTTATTTATCTCGTCTTTAATTCATTATGTGTAAAAATCTGCATTAAATCTTACAAAAAAACTATTTATTTAATAATTCAACTTGGCCAAGTTGACAGAGAGCTCGCTCGGCATGCGAGAAGTGCCGGAATCGATACCCGGCACATCGCACAGGCGCCTCTAAAAACAATTTGATATCAAACCCGCTGAATGAATATTATCCGTTTTCGAATACTTAGTAATATTTCAATTCACAGGGCGTGTAATTTTGTAAGGGTTGCGACTACGCTTCCAATTCTCCGGTCCTGTCAACATCACCCGACTCGTAACTAAAAAATAGAATACACGGCGACACTTCGATGTTCGTGCCCGTAATGGAAGACGGCGGGAGTCGGGGGTAGGCTGTAGGCTGTAGGCTGCAGGGTGGTAGGGTGTAGCTAGCAGCTAGGTAGGTGCGCCGTTCGGAGAATCTCCAATGGAAAAGAGAATCGCGCGGATTTCTAAAAACTAATAAAACGTTGACGGGGGAGCTTACGTTGAGGATTTGGAGAAATTGAGAAACGTCCCCGGGAAGAAGTCAAGTTATGAAGTTAAGATGCTACGTGATCGGTAACAATATCCAACATAAATGTCGGTAGCGTAGACGAAGGAATTACAAATTCCGATGATGAAAGACATTCAGCGAACAGTCGGAAATCGTGGGCCGGCATTCGACGCGATTTTTAGAAATCGTTTTTAAAAATATGCGAAGTATATTCACATTAAATATAATAATATTTATGAATCAATTAGAAAGATATTTCAAAAAATATTTAGTTTTCCAACTAACTTACTGTTAAACCGTTTCCTCGCTGAGGTAGGCAGAGAGGACAGAGCGCCACACTCTTCGCACACACAATTCTCGCCTCATCCACATTCATACATTTCCTCATGCAAGCTCGTCAATCATTAAGGCTTCTAACAGGACCATCCTTTAGATCTGGTTTACCTGGTCGTGCCAAGTCTTCCGCAGACGTTCTCTTATTTCTTGTGCCATCAATACTTGCGTCATGTATCTTTCTCATTCATCTGTTTCATAAGACCATACCACCTAAGCAATCCTTTTTAAATCTTATTCACTATGCTAAGATCAGCTTTATTATCTTTCTTCATTATTTACCTTGTCATGGATCTGCCACACATCCGCCTAAGTGATCTCATTTTCGCTCCATTCAGTGTACCTTCGTTCCTCTTCTGCCGGTTCCAGGCCTCACTTCCAAACATCAGTGTCGGTACCAGGACTCCAAATATTTTGCACATTGTCTTACAAGTATTCTCCTCCTTCTCGAATACCATCAGTTCGACGTGTTGGCATAATAAGGTCGCTTTCTTTACATTCATCGTACATCCCACTCACTAAAATCTACAATTCTCAATACAATTTAAATGAAATTGTATTAATATTAAACTTTATATAAACCACTGCGTTGTTTTTACGTCAACCGGTTTCGATACTGACGTAAAAACGACACAGTGGTTTAAACAAAGTTACATATTATATCTAACCACAAATTTAACGTCACAAACATCAACAATACAAATTAAATTAATCAATTAGATAGATATACAGAAAAAGTCTATCTATCGAAAAAAATATTTAATTGCTACCGGGATTCGAAACTGGACCTCTTCCTATCCGACAAATTTTAAATATTTCAAATTGATACATCAATTATTCCATTTTTAAAAGCAATCCACTTATATTTAAATACTAAATACTTTTTTGATAGATAAATTTTTCCTGTATATCTTTCTAATTGATTTATTTCATTTGTATTAAAATACCACAGAACCATGTTATGAAAATGCAACTTCACAGCAAAAAATGTGTCCTCCTTATGTATTTATGTATTTCTTGTTTACTGTTCGCCATTAATACTGCATCATCGATATACAGTATACAAGACTGCGTTGGTAAAAGTACGTGTGTACTGGACGCGTTATTCTTATCGGCGAGCGAAACATGCGGTGATGAATCATAAACCTACCGTTCTTTATCCGCACTTGAGTCGAATCTTCGGTAAAAATTTCATCCGTAGACGTGGGCCTTCATTATAATACACTCAAGAATGTTTTCATATGAGATTCTGCTCTCGCATCACGGAGATTTGGCGATAAATATCCGTGTGCATCAGATGGTAATTCTAGTTTGCGTATAAAATATAATAGGCTAATCTCTCAGCACTCAATCGTTTCAGTCTCAGTCTTGTCATCGTTCGCGCGGCTCGTTTTGCGATCGGTTCTTGGCTCATCTTGTTGACGGTGGACTTCTCGCCATTTCGCATGCATTGACCACAAGATTGTCAGGCATCTTCATATTGCAATATGCCCAATTCGAGCACGAACTATTTTCCTGTACATTTCGTTGCTGGGGAATAGAATGAGTCATTCGTTTCGAAGCCATCACCGTATCTCGGCGCCATCGGACATATTTGTTTATTTTCTGCTCCAGTGAGTTCTGCGGAATAGATACAATTACAATTACAATAAGATAAGTCTCTATCCTTCAGGAGTAAAGAGTTACAGATAGACTTTCGACAGCATGCAAGAGAAGAGTCCGAAAAAAAAAAAAGTACATAATAATATAAACAATGTGTGTATTTGTAAAATTAAATATGTATCAAATAAACACGAAAGTTTTTACAATTCTTTAAATTTATGCGGCTCGTATGATGGAAGGACTAACTTAATTATCATTATGCCTCATATCAACGGACGAGATTTCTCTCAGAGATTCAACACATTTAAAGAACTCAGAATCATCACCGCATATATATGTTTTGCTCGTAGATTTTAATGACGTATTCAGTACACACATACATTTAGACTCCAAGAGATGAAAGTTTCATCTAGAGATCATCGTGGACACGAGCCATAACAAGGAGAATTTCACCCTCCGTCTGCAAATTTATAAGTATAATTATTATTACTTGCTAAAATATACATTATGTATATATTTTACAGTATTTTCAGTATTGTATTTGTAAAATTTTGAACAAGTATAAATCTTATACAACGGTAATACAAATAAATCTATAGTATATCTTAATATCGAGATATACTATATAGAGATCTATAGTATATCAAAGTAATCAATTCTAATAAAATTATAATTATCAGGTTCATTGACATTAACAGTTACAAACATTGATAAATTCCGCTCTATTAATAAAATAAAAAACAATATTTTTCGAAAAAATATATATAATTAAAGATTCAACAAAAAATTAAGACAAAATTTTAATTAAAATTTAACATTGGACTGGTACACTGTTAAGATCAAGAGATAAGTTCAGATATTCACATTATCCATAAGGGATATTTACGTCATATCGGTTGATTTACCTTTAAGAGAGTTATAAACATTTAAATTGAGTAATAACTAGTATTAAAATACCCACAGTTCAGAAATATAAGGTACAAATATTAATATTTTTATTAATTTGTTAAACTGCACGAAATTTAATTGTAAATTATTTAAATTAACACAATCGCTATCGACGGTATATGTGCGAGCGAGCAATCGAATACCTCGCATAGTTCCTACTTCCGCTATGCACCGGGCTGGACCAGAGATGGTAAACCTATATCGCGAGCAAAATTCCAATTTTATTTTTTATATTTCACTTGAGTAGAGTAGAAATTCGGTCGCTTATGCGCCATGTGGAAAAATTTTGTACGGTAGAATGTGGAATGAACAAAAAATGAATGCGGTGGCCACAAAAAAAATGAGAACATCTATACGTAATGTAATTTTTTATGCACAATATTTTGCTAATCAGAAATCATCAAAACACCCCCTTATATGGCATAATCTACTGGGTTTAAATCTAGCCACATGCCTGGCTCGATGAAATTAACATTCTCACGATGAAGAAAGTTGATTGTATTTCTGGCTGTGTGAGATGGAGCTCCGTCCTGCTGTAATGTCTAGCTATACTCCAGACTTTTCAATTCGCAAATTTATGATCAAAATACGGTCTTCTGCAGTGATTGTTGCCATTCTGGACAACAATTTGAAAAAACCAAATATAAACAATGGGAAAATTATTAATCAAAGATTGCGACCGGAAATTGTCGAAATAAAACGTAATGTAGGTAAATAGGTAAGTAAGTAAATTAGTAAACTATTTAAGCTATTGTTGATATAGATAAACTAATTTTGATGTAATTGTATCACATTTTACGAAATGCCACCCTGTAGTCCCTCCCGCATAATAACAATCGTACGAATGAGTTAGTTACAGCGATTTTCCTGTAAATCTCACTTTTATAAAATATATATATATATATCAATCAATATGCGGCAGACTTAGTCATATCCGATTCTCATTCGGATCTCGGCTTGGCACTCTCTTGTGACGAGAGATCTCAGGTAAATAAACAATTTACCTCTTCACAATCAAAAATATGTACATTTTATAAAACTACGAACAAAAATGTACACAGTGAGATTTAGAAAAAAAAATCAGAGCTCGTCCGATCTTTTGGAGATTAACATACATGTACACCACGTGACACCTCGGCGCAAGTATTCCTATAAAACCTCGGGAAATGGGATTGAACAATTTCATTAGGTAATGTCCACTCCCGCCGCCATCTCATTAGCGGATGAAAGCGGAGATTCTGTGTATGATAAGAATCCTTTAGAAATAATACAAGTTAGTAAATAAAGTTTGCATATCATTTTAGAACTATTTTCTAAAGCACGTATTACATTAAAGGCCTTACTTAATTATATTTTAGACAATATGTTATTTCGCCCTTGAGAAAGTCACGACAGAAACTCAAACTCGGGACGCGAGTTTCCACTGTTTTCCAACAAATCAAAAATTGCGATCTACCACACAATCTTACACCGTATTATTGCTATACATACATAAGCAAGTGAGACGAGAACTCTTCTTACAAAAGCCTCGGAAATGAAACTGAATGCTTTGAAAGGAAAATTCTTAGAAGTATGTATTCGCAACAATTCTGAGATTAAAGATCTTTATTCAAATCTCAAACAATAAGATGGGCAGGACTCGCAGAGCGGAGATTCGTCGAGGATCCCAAATGGACGGCGACCTCTTGACATACCCGGATGAATCAACCGGGCGAAGGCTCTCGCTAGGTCGTGAAGCCATCGAGCTGTAATAGTAGTAGTTAATCTTGTTTTATGATAATAAATATTATTCTTAGTAAGACATGGTAATTGGAGAAGATAAAATGGTTTATATACCTGGGTTGCAATGCAAATGAAAGATTCTGTTAAAATCAAATGCCGTATCCGCGTGAAATAGATGTTCTGCATGATCTCAACCTTAGATTGCGAATGCGAATGGTCAGATGTTATGTGTTCTCAATATTATTTTATGGATTGGATGCATGGATACATACCGAAGAAATGATGAGGCGACTTGAAACATTTGAGATGTGGATCTACAGAAGAATGCTCAAAATAAGATGGAAGGTTAGAGTTAGAATTAAGATGTTATGGTTTGGATGAATACAAAAAAAAGGATTTAAAATAATGTGTAATTGCATTTTATTTTATTCTTTATTTTTTTTATGTATGCATTACATTACTGCACTGTCTACTATAATACAGTAAAAGACTAGTGTGGCAGGCAAAGCACCGAAATACATGTCTTTGCTGCAATGTTTTATCCTATTATAACAATATTACACACTGTACCATCTCTCAAAAATTTTTTTTTTTTTAACCCTTCCCTAGCCATGCTGTAACACAGGTCTACCGCCCCAATTAAACCTACATATTTCCGTAAATACACGCAGCACAAAATTTATATTTTAACTAAATTTAAAAAATCATTCACGCTTAGAAATGACTAATGATTTGTAGAATTAGCTTTATAACCAATTATGTAAAAGTAGTTATTTTTCAATTCAATTCCATGTAAAATTGCTGCGTTGGAAAAAATAGTATTTGCAGTAAGACAGAAAAATATCAAACATTACTTTCACCGTGAAAAGAATAACAAACATACGAATATAATTATTTATCTTTATCACTAATTAAATGAAGAATAATAAGAAGGAATGTCATTTTGTATAAAACATGAATCAATGAATGCTACGAATAATATATATTTTTTCATTTTTATTGCTCGATATTTAGAGTACGTCATCAACTATTTTAAAGCAATTTAAGCTCGTAAAAGCATTTTTTCATTAAAAATGCAAAAAAAACTCTAAATACTTAACGGTAACACGAGTTGACAGCATGGTTGCTTAAGTGTATTTTCTATCACGGTGTGGTAAAGGTTAATAAGAATCAGAAAACTTTAATATCACGAAGTACGAGATGTTGCACCTAATATAATGCAGGGAAAGATTGCCGGAAGTCGTGTCTATCCACCGCTTACCCAGGACCGTTTATAAGCAAAAGCTCCTATATGGTCCCGCTCATTCGTCACCAGATTAGCAACTGTCCAACACCGTCCCGCATATAGTGACGGTGGTGCCGCACAGCTGTCAACACAAAATTGCCCTCATAGACCCCGACAACTTTCACTTTATTGAGATAAAAACAAAAACATATTATACTTTTAAAATTAGCAATATTAATTTTGTGGTTAAAATTCATATTTTTTATTTATTATCTTTGTTTTATTAACCACTAAATTGAGTTTAAATACATCTACCGGTTTCGAAAAATACCATTTTCTTCTTCAGGATGTCATAACTAACGAAAACATATATTATTGTTTCTTACCAGAATGTATTTAAAAAAAAAAAAAATTTTAGTACCTAACTCAAATCATTACTTAATACAAATTTACTCGAATAATTTTTAGGATAAAATTTTAGAATGTGACTCGTAGTTAAATTTAGTTGGATGTTTATAATATTTTGATTAGTTTTACACGCTTTATTTATCTCCAATGATTCCAAATTATTTAATTTGTGACCAACACCGTTTATATGCAAAATTGACAATCTCAATCTGGATAATGCACCTTCCCCGGTTAGAAAAGAGATCCAGGTTCGAATCCCGGTAGCGCAACAACAATATTTTTCGATAAAATTAATTTTACATGTACATCTTTCTAATTAATATATTTAATTAATATTTGTGAACTTTTGATACACCCCCGGGAATGAGATGATTAGGCATGTTTCAATGATGCGCCCAGTTGTGTAGCTCATTAATTTTATGCACATTGGCTTTGGCAACTCCAGGTCCAAGTCGCACTGCTAGTATAGAAACTATTACGATGTACAGTGGTGTAGTTTTTATTTATTGTCTAACTTTTCAGTCATTTTAACGGCCTAGCCGTAACAGCGCACTCAATAAATAAAATATGTTTTTGGGCGTTTCTTTACAGTGATTTTCGCTTTGCGGCGATGGTAACCTAAACTAACCTAACCTAATCTAACTATTTAAAAAAAAAAAAATTATAATCCCATTTCAGATTTTTGAAATTATTAATCCTTAAATATTTGAATATTTTTGGCACAGTTACGCCACTGTGTATGGCCCCGAAACTTCCAGGGAAAAGTTAACCGTGCAGTCGGGTCCTCAATTTTTATAATTTAAATTTGTTTGTCTTTGAATATCTATCTATCTAATTTATTTATTTTTATGTATATTTTGTGATTGCCCAGTAGCTGGAGGCAGACGGATTTAAAAAAAAATTCCGGGTCCGACCCGGTACGAGACCGGAATGTATTATATATTCAAATACTGAAATAGCAAATACTCAATATATTATATATTCAAATACATAAATAAAACACGCCCACCGTATAGCCGAGTTTGTACCATTTCGCTTTCAAACGCCGAGCACTGTCACACTGCGCATGTTCCGACATCGTTAACCTTGAAACTGTCAGTTTGTAACATTTCAATCACAAAATGTGTAATCTGTAACATTTTATTAACTGTTTCAATACAAGCTAGTTTTATAACTTTTTAATCAGAAATATTATCAATTATAATATTTAAATTCACACATTATATTTGAATATACATCGGGGTGTATTTGAATATACATCTGTTGATCATCTGTCTCCTCAAAATAGAACATAGCGTCCAGAGCCGGCGATCTTGTTTAGCGCAAATTAGGCCTAATTCACACGAGCGCGGTAGTCCCACAGGTCCATGCGTCACTCTGGACTAACACAATGGGTGATCTCAGCCGGCTCCATTATTGCCGTGTCCCTTCACATTGCATCTCAAACACAAACACAAACAAAATAAAAATGGGGACAAAATTTTTTTGTAATTTTCCATGACGAAGTGCTCCAGGCCCAAGCCTGAATTTTACTTTGAGTTACAGCCGTGCAGCCTTTCAGCCTACTTAGTCAGAAACGTAAGGGCGGGAGGGGCGGAGGGTGTAACTGGGGTTGGCTTCCCCAGCCCCGGAGCATTGTATTGTCCGAAATCTAAATAACGATAAAAATATAACTTAAGTAATGCTCATCGTAGACATTATTTAGAAGTTGTCTGAATGCTTCAATTACATTTCTAAGGTATTCATTGTGTTGCGTACAAGCATAGATGCCGAAAGAATTCAGGATACGGAAGGAATAGGCACTCACCATAATCCAGATTCAACAGACATCTCTAAAATGTGGACTTGTACTGTTTAAACTCACTATTTCGTCAAAGGTACCGACACAGTATAGACGCAAAGGCTCAAATTAGTATAATTTTGTAATCCTTTACGTACACGTATAACCGCACTGGCTCAAGGTCTCCGATCGACTGGTCGGCGGCGAGGCCGAAAAGGGACGGGAAAGGGAGAGGAGGAATGCAGTGCATTATTTTCGTTCAAAAATAAATATATTTATACACACATAAATATATGTCCTAAACATATTGTGTCTAAGAATATGTAATCTATTGGTCTCTTTGATTTTCTCTCTTTTTTGCACTCTCATCAGAACTAGTGGCAAGTTTATAGAGTTGTATATGTCGCAATTGCGAGAGAAATTATAATCGTGAGCAACAGAAAAAGCGAAAATAAAAAGGGAAAGAAGACTAAGAAATTGTTTTAGCACGAAAAATACTGGCAGATCCGATTCAACTTGGCTATTCATAACTTCATATACTCTCTGTCTTTGTCGAGTCGGCTCGCGAGCTCTGGACTCCAGGTTTGTTATTAATAATAGTTTAATCTTTATCTGTATCGCTGTTCGTAGTTCTTTCCATCCATCTCCAGGACCACATCATATACTTCCAACCTATTTCTCCGTCTCTCTCTCTCTCTGGTTAATCGTTCACGTCTCAATTACATGTAGTGCTGTTCTCTAGATGTATAACATATAATCCAAAAAACAAACTCAAAATATATCAAGTACAATTATCATTTTGGCGCCTAGTAACGATCAACGTCAATTACTGATGACGAACAATCATGGACTGATTGAAGTTCTCGAGTGGTGCAACTTTCGTCCTCTTCCACAGCCGCCAGGATGACCTGGTCATCAAAATCCGAAAATCGACCCTTTCCCGACTTGTCCAAGCTGATATCGCCAGCTTTGAAGCGAACAAACCACTTTCAGCATGTCCTTTCGCTAATCGTTCCTTCGCTGAAAAGATTATCTTTCTAATTTTTTCAATTACCTAACTCTATTAAAGAATTCATTAAATTCGCCAAAAAACGGCGGATAATTATTACGCATCAACCTAAGATATTATTTTTGATTAAAAATCACAGATCGACAGTGACACAAGATCCCACTAGGGTAATGAAAGCGAGCTACTTTTGAAATAATCCAAGAGGTATAACAGTAATATTTTTAGCCCTCGACCTTACCATATCTTGCACAAAACCTGAGCACATCAGTCAGGAGTTTATCTGAGCTATCAGTGTAGAAAGATTTACGCCTCCCGGGATCGGATTAGATTGAACATCGGACAAGAACGTTGTTCGCATTCTCGTCAATCTAATTTTCTAACGCTTCCGTGCCGGAAGATTTACAGCGCAAGATGAACCAAGTATTTTATAAGATTGACAAAAGTAAAAAGACTGAATTAGTCGTGAACGAAACTTGTTCAAATTCATTCTTGATATGGTATAACCGTTCAGCTAGTAATAAAATGTATAGACTATTTAGTTCCATAGGTATTTTATTATTATTACACTTAGTGCACAATATTTTAGGAGTAGATATATATTATTAAAAATATGAGTCGAAAATGTTTAAGCCGCCTGTGCTAACTCTCAACCATATCAGAGATTATTTTTTTCTTTTTTTATTAATATTAATATATATATATATATATATATATATATATTAATATTTGTTTCGTCTCTATGAGAGTAAGACTCGTGTATAGGAGAAGGAGTATATTCAAGTTAATTTATGTTTCAGTTAGTCTGTGAACATATTTTTTTTACTTCAGTTACAAATTTATGATAGTTCGAAATTTTTCTAATTGTGATGGGGAGATTGTTGAAAAATTTGATACCTTTATAAATATATTGATTTTGAGTTGCGGTATATTTTAGTTTTGGGATATCAATTAAAAAATAAAAGTTTTATTTTAATTCCAAATTACATATTTCACATTTCAAGCTATTGGATGATTTAGTACCTGAAGCAAAGATAAAGAATAATAATGAATCAATTTCGCAACTATTTATTTCTAAGTACATAGACTTAAAGCTTAACATCTCATTGGAAAAATCTCATACACATATTTTCCGTAACGTTATAGAATTTGCGGCCTTCCTTAAACATTTTCGACTCGTAATTTAGTCAAATATCCAGCCATAAAAAGGTAAAAATATCACATAAAATCAAACTTAAATAAAAAAAAGAGAAAAACATTTTCAATCGTCGTACAGGCATACTGATACGAGATTATATAATCAAAATATTGAAATCACATTGTAATTAGTGACCCTATCAACCCAGCTTACTTTTAAAATCTATCTGTAGATCCACATCTCAAATGCTTCAATCGCTTTACCTTTGTTTCATTGATATACGTAGCATCGTATCATAGTCATTCGCAAATTCAATTTGAGGTCATAGTTGTACTCTATTCATGCGGAAGAATACAACTCAAAATGAAATTTAATTTTCATTTTACAAAGTTTATATTATTTTTAAAATATTTAACGAATCATAGCTCATTCCGCGCTGTACCGCGTGCTGTTTATCGCGCGACTTTCGAGACGAGTCTCCGAGGCAAGTCTCGTTCGTGTACACGCGTCATAAAATCATCGGGGCCAATCTATTTGAACAAGGTCAATCAATATTTTGTCATATATTACTATAATTTATATTTGGTTTTAATAAAAATCTGCGCTACCAAGGTAGCTTGGAAGCGTCGAAATGGTTTGTTCAAATATGAAGGAAATGTTCTCGCGGAGAAGGCCGGCGCCCCCCTCGGACACTGGCTGCTCTGGCACCCTCGTCTGGGCCTGACTGTCCGACACGGTACCCGCACCTGGCATCGTCTTTGACAAAATATATATAAAAAGACGTACTGATTCTAATTCCTGGTTCCTTCCTTTTCGGTCGTAGAGAAATGAGTGAGAGGTGCGCTAAAAATACTGTCACGTATATTATATCACCCCTGCACACATGTGATTAATGGTTGGCTCTCCTGTCATTTTTCAATTTTGTAAAAAAACATATCGACCGATTTATATTGTATTCCCCTTGTCCACGGGTGATATTTTTATCTCGAGACAACCTCTGATTCAGTGAATGTGCTCTCGTGATATTATTTGGACACAATCGATTCGAACGCCCCTACTTGTCTCATCACTTCACACTTATTGTATGTCAAATATCAGTCCATTGACTGTTAATGCGATCCGTTCATTTTTCGAGTGAATTTGAGTCTGTCCTGCAGCAGTATATATATTTAATGCCTTCTATTTGTTCAACTTTTCAGAATAAATAAATAAAAGTTTATCTGCAGATCAAAATCTCAACACGTGTGCAGAGTACTGAGATATATCTCAACTGAATATCTGAGACATAATACATGATCGTATCTCATTTCATGACATTTCACCAATTATGTAAAATCACACAATCCTCATAATAGTGATCTAGCAATGAGACTTTGATATCTGAGAGTCGCTAAAGGTACGTTTACACTGGATTCGTCATTTTAATCCGCGCGCAAAACATACGGCTGATGATTCACAAATTGCTTCACGATGAACACTATGTCGCCCTTCATCTCGTCTCGAGTTTAATCTTTGAGAGAAATCTCTCTCTTGGACAACAAATTTAACTTTCAAACTCTAAATACGCGCAACAGATGTTAAAATCATTGTTTAAATGATCGGTCTCTTTTTAATCGGCCCTGACCTTTGACGATTGTTGTCTTTTGTTCGCGCGGAGGCCGCAGCGGGTGCGACCCCTGACATTTATGAAAATCCACCCCTGAGGTCGCCCGAGCTCACCCGGACCGCGGGCGGATCTTTTATTTATAAGCTGTTCGCGGAATAACTTGCCAGCCCATCAATTCAGCGGCAGGTCTCGTGGGTAGTTTCCGATTCTGGGAATTTCCTAACATTTTTTTTTGAATTAATATTTTACACCGCGCAGCTATCAGGGGCGTAACTAAAAAAAATGAATAAAAAAAAATATTGGACCCGAATACACAATTGAACAGTCTCTTGCATGTGTTGTGACATCGTGATGTGACGTCCACCGGCTCACCCGGGGTAAAGCATGAGATGCGTGGATCCGATGCACAAAATTCGTCGAACTGTCTCCCATCCACTTCAATAATCATTCTCAAAGAAAAAATAATAAAATGAAGTTTGAGATTTACAACATTATAATTAATTAAGTTTTTAACATATAAAGATTGATCATAAATAGCAGGAAAAAAAACAACGTATTGTAGGATAAAATAATATTACAACTGCGTTATTTCAACAAATTATCTTCATCAAAATAGTAACAATGCATTAAAATCAGGTCTGAGATGTGAGAATAAACATTATAATTTTTGACCTCTTCAAAATTATACAATCGGGAATTTACTTCACAACAGTAAGACACAAAGAACCTACAGGAGCAATCCACAATTTAAATTCATTGTTAATGGTTTGAGTCACCCTGTCGTATGACTCCATTCACCGCAAAACGTCACAAAAGTTAGGTTACTTGCTTATTTGCGTAGTTCCTGATGAAGCGTAGAAATCATTATGTCCTCGTGTTGTAAAAATCAGATTGAAGAGATGGAACCTAATCGTATTCTGGTTCATGAGTAATCTTTCCCGAAATTGTTATTGCCATCACATTCCCATATCTTGTGATGACCGTTAACCAAAAAAATACACCTCCGTATCACGGACGTCAGAATGGGAAGGGATTTTTACATCCTGTAAACATACAAACACAATAACATAAACTCTTAAAAAACACAGTACAGCGTAACACAAATGCCTAATATGTCAAATTATTCTCACCCTTCCTTTCTAAATTTGAAGTCACATTTTTGATATTTAATTCCACGAGCTGCTCGTTGCACTCGCTCTAGTCCGTTACTTTAAAGTTCCATAGACAAATTTCCTTTCAGCGGTGCAGTGCTGCCATTTTCGAAACGTCAACTCAAAACAAAATCGAGTGGCGGGTAGGTACTATAACATAATGTTATAATGTATAGTATGTAAGATACATTAATTTATATGATATATTATATTATCCTTTAAATAGTAAGAGTAAATTATTGGTATCTTGCCTTTCTGTAACCAGTTTTTCAGCGGTTTTAATGGCCTAATACATGGATCGACAAATTTCTGAGACATGACTCAAATATGACATTTTTACAATGAATTTATATGGCAATTATCTCGGACTAAGATAGGTTCTTAATTGTTTTATTATTCGAACTGTATATACCCGTTGAACAAATGAATTATGATTTTCTCTCACCCAGCACTCTTCATTTAACTAACTTGTCGTGTAGAAGAACTTTAAGTGATTTATTATTTTTATTTAAAATAGTAAATGGCATACTGGACGCCCCTAATTTGACTGAACTGATTGTATACCACGTTCCTGCTCGGAGTGCTAGATCGTCGGCGCTGTTCCATGTAAATTCATCAAATACAAATTTTTATAGGAATGCACCCACACAAAGGCTTTATAGGCTTGGGAACGATTTTGGTCTTGTATATATATACAGATATTCAAAGTTTAAATATAAGAGTGATGTTTTTGATGCTGTTCTGAGTCAAAGATACAATTGATTTTAATACTCGGCCATTCTGTGTCAAACCTAAATTTTCATACAAATATCAACAAACAAATATTATCTTAAATAATCTATAGAAAAAAAAACGTTCACAGAAAATAATGTAAAGCTTATTATGTATAAGTAATGATATCCATCAATGTAAAACTAATATGAACGGCGACTGCGCAATTTTCGGAGAAAAAAATAGTTTTGTTTCCAAAGTCAATCATTGTTTCCACTAATTCTGCGTACGACAAATCATTTACTCTGGGGGATAAAATAATAAAAAAACATTATTTTACCAGTATAAGACCACTGGTAGCGTAATATTAGTGTATTGTGGCTCTATTGACTGAAGATCTCCGGGGTTGATCTCATTACTACTGAATGTATCTTTGTTAAGATTGAAAATATGATATTTTACAACTTATTACGTGGAGGAGATAGAACGATACCCCAAAAAGTAATTCTCAATGTCCAAAATGTTGGTAACCTTGTACAGGTTAAGTCGGCATGGTCGCCAACCTTCGGTAGAAGGCAGCACATGAAGAATAAGTCTTGTTAAAATTGTGTGAGCTTTATGTGTTTGTGTGCGCTGTGACGCCGAACTGTATGCGCAGAAGGATCATTTGTCGCCATTGAAAAAATGTTAGCTTCGCTTGATAGTAACTGTCCACTCCTTTAACAGACAAACCGACATTGATACGAACCTCCTATGTATGTTTTTGTATTAACAACAGAACATCGCCACATCAAAGTCCTGCACTCATGGTACATGACTGCAAAACAAACAAGAACTCGGCTTCCTCGTGCCAATGTGAAAAATTGACACGAATTAACATTATGTACTGATCGATGATCATCTTAACTGGAAAGAACATATATCGAACCCAGCTTAACGCTTAAGAAAACTAATTTAGTTTCTTAAAAGAATACGATGTATAATTGACTACAAACTCTTAAGATCGGTGTACTTTGCACTCTGCTACTCCTTAATTAATTACGCTATTTTAGTTTGGGGAACAATATTAGAGTCGGCTAAAAGAGCACAAAAAACAATTCTCAAGATAATAAATGATCGTCCCTTTAGATATCCATCAGATCTTATATTTAAAGAGTACAATGCCCTAGATATTAGACAAATCTTTATGTTGAGACTCGTCCAATTTTTCCATGCTAACAACGACTCACCCCAAGCAACAAATCATGGACACAACACAAGACAAACAGCGAACATCCACCCGCCAGTTCCGAGAGCAACAACGACATTTTATCAAAGATTCTACATGTTCTTAGCTCCGAAACTATACAACACACTCAGTACCAACTGGAAATCGTTCAACTCCAAGAAGATTACACAAATATGGACCCAACATATGATTCAATCGGGTAGAGATCAATCAGAAGCGTGGCTATCCAACATTCTAACATAACCATTATACAGTGCCTACACTAATTCCACAACACTCCCACTTCATTTTCTTTTATTCTATATATATGTATATTTTATCTCTACTTTTATTCCTGTCGAATCTTAAATAACAACACGAAAATAACCGGCTACTTTAACACAGCTTCAGCCTAGCAAAGTAGCCAGGACAACGCTGTATATATCAGAGGTGGAGTCTATTCCATCCCGCACAATAAACATATTACAATGTTATATTATAATATATTCACCTCTTTTATAACAAAAATATATGTCAATAAATAAATAAATAAATTTCAATAACGTTCTCACAAGTAAATAAGAAATGATTTTTATTTTTTTAAATTCCATTTTTTGCTATAGTGTTTTAAAAATTATCAGTTGATATTAACATGAACTTAATCTAAGTAAGTGTGTCGGCAAGTTTAAACATGGCCAGACGACATCTGACTGCGGACGACAAGATTCAGGGTTTTGACCGTCAAATCATCCACGACGAGCTTGGCTTCCGTAAAAGCTGCGTAAATAAATTGGACAACGAAAAATGTTTGACTTGTCCTCGTATCTATTCTGAAAGTTATACATGAGTCATTAAATATTAACATTAATCACAAACATTTATTCCGTTTTAACTGCTGCTGAGGAGATTCAAAATTGTCTTAACTGACGAACGACAGTGACATGTGACGTTTAACGTACGACGAGCGTGAAGTGAGCCGCGAACATCTGAAACGTTGCGTGTTACTTCGGAAACTTAGGGAAAAAAATTATAATTAATTATATAATGTTTTGAAATAACTCATGTGTTACGGAGATGTTATCACTCTTTTTTTATACTTGAATTTGTAGCATATATTTTTAATACTAATTTTGAATTTTTTTGAGAAATAGTTACACCTAGTATACTTAGTAACAAGCTTATTTATTAAAGACTTTAAAAAAAAAATTAACTTATACTATCACGTCTTATTACTGCAGTGCTTAGTATCTACGAAGGGGATTTTTTTAAAATATTTTATGCAGCTGCGGTATGATATATGTAGCGTGTTTTTTGAAAAATTATAATAAATGTATAACAGTCCAGTTCGAGGACTCGATTTCTTAATAAAAATGCTACCAAATCAATACTGAAACAAGCACTCGACAGTCGGGCCACTCGGCGATTAGAAGATTGAAGGCTAGAAATATAATTAAATTCTAGATGAATTAAAATTAATTATCATACCGAATACGCAAGCTTCTTTTTTATTTATATATCGTCAACACAAATCACCCTAATTCTAAAACTACGTGTTGGGCCAACTTTATTTAAACAATGTGTTTTTTTTTAAATACAAATTGTAAAATATAAATGACAGAATTTAATGTAAGCAAAAATAAAAATATTTTTTTAAAGTAGCAATGTTCAGATGATTTTTTTTTTTATCATTCCAAATCATTGTTTAATATGACACACTTGAGACATACGTAGTAAGTCAAAGTGACGAGCACTGGCTAGTAAGCCAGTACAAGTATGTAGAAGTAGATTAGTGACAAAAAAAAACGCACTACATGTCTCAAACACGTGTATCATACCACTCATGTATATAATGTTTTTCTGGTTCGAAAAAAATATTCATAAATTCAGTTATAGTAGACAGGCGGGGATACTCACAACTTTACTGCCGAAGATTTATACCACACGTGAAAATAGCAGTTTACAAATAAATTAAGGTCTTTATTAGTAATAGCTTCTTACAAAGTTTACTAAGGTGATCTATTTTTTTTTTAAATAAAATTAAATATAAGTATTAAATACATGTTTAAAATGTTACGTCAACGCATTTAATTGTAACACAAAAATACAACAATTTGACACGGCCGCCATGTTGGGATTCAGTCTTCGTTTAGCATATGAAATGTACCTACCGGGACCTACAATCGGATCTGAGATCTTTATAATCAAATACAATATAAGCTAAAAGTGAATGTAAAAATGGTGGAAATTTTCTAACGCTCTAATGCTAAGGCAGTTTTCTTGATAAACTTTACTAAAACGTGTTCTATTAATAAATTTATATTAAAAATAATAATTTAAACGATTATCACAATTTTTATAAACTTGATTAGCGACGACATATCTCGTCACATTTAATACTATTCGTAGTATTTCATTATGTACTGTCCACCGATCGATGATATTTTGGAAATAACTCATTTATTATTTTTTAGGAGAACACATTCTTATTGTGAAGTTGTAATTATTCAGAACAGACGGTCTGTGATATTTTAAATATGAATTAAATATATTAATTAGAAAGATATACACATAAAATCAAATATTGTTGTTGCGCTACCGGGATTCGAACCTGGATCTCTTCCCTAACCGAGGGAGGTTAGCACATATATAAAATACAAAATAATGTTTTTACGCTACCGGGATTCGAACCTGGATCTCTATTTCCAATCCGGGGAAGTACACTACCAAATTGTGTTATATAGCGCCAATATTTTTCATGACAAATTTTCGAACGTATATGTTTCACTTTTTCAAATTAATACGTCTGTCGTTCCATTATTTGAAAGCCATCTACATTATTTTTACGGAATCTCAAATACCTTTGAGTAAACCGACCGCAGACGCCAGAATTATCAATTCATATTTATTAAATTTTGAACACATTCATACAACTTATATTGTTAAGGAGAACAAGGAGAATGTATACTTTTAATTTTCGATGGGCCATCTATTATCTAGGTTGGGAGAGTTTGAATCGTGTGCGTGTTTAGTATTGCATTTATCCGTGAGAGGTCGACGACAGTTTACCATCCAGGATCCAGATGAATTTCGAGATTGACAAGCCAACAAAGACGCAGTACAGAGAGAAATGAAGGGATTTCCTCGAGACGATCAACACCGGTTCAAGGCTGCAGCACCGTCATGCCAATAACGTGTACATAAAATGACAGAAATATAAAGATTTAAGCCAAAATAAATTTACAAGTTTATAATAAAATAATAAAATTAAATAGTTTTTTGTTTACAAATTAATATCGTTCGTTAGGCTCGTTCAGTTCTGGAGAACTCAGCACATAAACAAGAAATACAATAAACAGACCAAATATTTTTTTAAAAACAAATTAAATGTACTAATTCGAAAAATATACATATAAAATCAATTTTATCGAAAAATATTGTTGTTGCTACCGGGATCTCTTTCCTATCCGGGAAACGTGCATTAACCGATTATGCTATACCAATACAGTGCATAAACGACAAATTTAAGCCATCATCTTTATTTATTTTTTTATTATTAAGAATGTGTTCTCCTTAATAAGACCAGATAATAAATATTACATAAATTAATTCAAAATATTTTTTGAAGTTAACTTACAATTTTTTTTTGTTTTTATATTTGTGTGTGTGTTATGTATGTATAATAAAATGTTGGTCCATAATTTGTAAAGCCTCTATTTGAATTAATTATAATGTAAATCAATATAATAACAAACAGTAGCCCGAGGGCAACACGTGCCGTTAGGTTTTGTGCGAATAATTACATCTGAAATAATGTTTTCATATAATATTATTACGTGGCTTCTTACATAAGCTACCGCTACGCTCCACTTGAAGGATATTTGTAAAAATATTTAAGGCTGTTCTTAAAATACTTCGCTCAATATACAGAGTATACACCACCATTACTGGCGTCTTACGTAATAACGACAGATGATTATGCTAATTAAATTTGAGAAAGATCATGTGAAAATAAAGCAAATAATTCAAGTTTTAAAAAACTCCCTTGTTAAAAAAGACATATCGATAGGAAATGAACGCTCCCAAAGAGAATTTGTTTTCTATACCGACACCTTAACCGCTATGCCATGGTTAGTGATGAGAAGTATGTGAATATTACCGTATTTATTATAAAGTCTAACAAATATTCTCGTACGCAGTGGCGTGCAGTAGGTATAGATTTAGGCTATGCTGTTACCAATGATATTATACAATCACAGATGATATATGTACTACAATATATGCTGTAAATAGGATTATGTACTTTCGTTTAACCAATGACCCAACCATGTATATATTTGTAATTTTAAAGTACTATTTAATAGTGATTTTAAAGTTTAAGTTTTAACGAAAAATAATACATTCTTACCCATATAAAAAGCAATATAAAAAATGTATGGACGTTTTTAAGAACACTTTTTGTAACTGAATATGATTATTTATTGTTTGAAAATCCTTCACGAAATAACTAAACCAAATAATTATTTTTATTAAAGGATAACGTTTTTTTTTTAACCAATGATGGTGGGTGAACCCGTTGCTTACCCAGGAAAGTTTATAAGCAAAACCTCATATATGGTCCTACTCTCGTACTATCCTAATAGGCAACTGTACGATTTCTTCTCGCGCATAGTGACAAGACGGAGCGGCACAGCCACTATCACAAAAACCCTCATTGACCTCGAACCTTTATTTATTTATAAATAGTTTACAAACATTTTAACAAATAGAGGTAGTAAATGAAATAAAAAATAAATTAATATGTAACTTTGGTCGGGGAGACGAGGAAAGAAAAGAACACGCCCCTAAAAAAGAAAAAGGACAACACAAAATTAACAATAAACTGACCAGTCATCAGAGCACCACTGCCGGCCGTAACATCCCAATGATATGAGAAAAACAAAATAGAGACTACAATACAAAAAAATTATAACGACAAATGAGAAAATAAAGTGTTTAACTAAAGAATTTAAAAAACAGAGCATAAAGAAAATAATTAACGTTGGGAATATTTCTGCCAATTGCTTTTTGTTTTTCCCAAATCAAAAACAAATTTATACACCAAATGCATCTCGAACGCAAAGAACGGTCTTGAAATCAACACGTTAAAAACAGTAAGATACTAAAATTCGCGAATTAGTAAAAAAGGAAGTAGTTACTTCATTGATTTGCACGCAGTTATAAGCCTTTCTAATGTTATTCTGTTAAAAAAACAGCATAGGTAACGACTCCATACAAAACGAAGCAAAACGAAAGGAATTTTCAATTCAGTAAATAGCTAATTTTATGACTTGAGCAATTCACTAGCTTAAAAATAAAACAGAATAATGTGAATAGCTCAATCCGGCGAATGCGCAAGAGCGCCATGGGTACAGCGGTGAATTGTCGTGGTAGTTTTTAGAACTAAGCAATTAAAGTCTCTACTGGTACACAGATGGAACTAATTGTAAAATAATGTTTCAATTTTCGATAATTCAATTATTTTATTTATATTTGTTTACCAGAATTTTTAGCAATGCACAGCTTTTTTGCTCGTATGCACTGAACGCCCCCGCTCCTACGATAGTACGATAATTAAGTAAATTTAATAATACATCGTTTGTTTAACTTATATCAGGATAATTTCATTGTCTGGCCAGATGACGTGCATCATAAGGCGTAATGGTTGATGTACTCGTAGTATGTAAGATCAACTGGTTATTACTGGATATGTCCAGTCGAGGATAATTTTGTCGATAAATTGAGAACCGTCGGGTCGATGACGTAGATACTTGTTTTGTTTCACAGATATGAAGCTGCTGCGGACCACAGATATCAAAAAATTATAAGACTTCATCTCCAAATTACGTAACGTATTCAGTCGGTTAACTTTTTCGAAAATCACTTTTACGTTTAAAATTACGAAAAATTATTCTAATAATGCACTTTTCGCCGGCTACGAACACGCTCTATACAAAACTACACCTACATCACGTTTTTCTTATTAGATAGAATTCGATAGAAATATGTACTATACAGGGTGTAACAGACCTAGTCGAGGAATATGTGCAAACTACGTAAAACAAGTCAAGTGTGTTACGGATAACATTATTGTTATAAATTTTTACAAAATCATGTTAAACTTGAAGTCTACATACTTCGAATGTTTGCTTGAGCTCCTAAATCATATAACAAAAAATAGTCTTGCCGCTCGATATTCGACGGCCTTTAATTTGTTGTATCCAATATACCTATAGGTAATTTAAAATCAATTAAATATTTCAATTAATCTAAATAATCGCATGGTTGAAATTAGACACATATTCTTTGAAAATTTACGACTTGTTATTTAGTCAGGTATCTTACTCATAAAATATTGTGAACTAGGTCTGTTACAACCTGTATATTGCAGAAGGACTCATGTCGCAACTTCCGATAATACCGTCCGTCGGTATATAGTATATGTAAGGTATAGACGAGACATGATACCAGGAGTAGTACACGATCAGAATCCGAGGGGCGCAGATAAAGCAAGTTGACATATTTGTACCTCGGATTAGAATTCTCTAGCGACGGGACGCAGGAAGGTAAAATAGACCTTTACAGTGGGGTAATAAATAAATCCGTGTTGTGTGTCAAAACCGAGCTGACAGTTTTAAAAGCCCACTTTAATATGACCTAATTAGTAATGGGACGAATCTTGTTTTATATAAGATATTTATTCAGGCATGGGTGACTCGTTGGAGCTCCTTAGGTAGATGGTTAGGCCGGCCTGCGTGGGTGTGTCTCCACCTACGCGCCTGCCTCTCACTCTCCATACCTCATGTTTTGCAACTCCGTTAGTCTGTCCGTGTAAGTGTGACTCAATCCATTTCGTGTCTGGTCCACTTTCCTTCTTTTAGGAATGTTTTTAATGAATGGATCCCTGAGTGTCTGCCTTGAACTACTGCACCTTAATTTTCCATTAATTTTTCATCTGTACGTAAAACTATGTTCTATTGATTTATATTTTATGATTTTTATGAATTAAGAAAGACAGCACTTGAGGGACGTTGGAGAGTCTAAATTTTAAATCTTAATTACTAATAATCACATTGAATTTCATCTCCTTTTTCATTTTGCTTATACTTAAATATGTAATTGAATTAAAGTCGCGTATTTTTATAAGCTTTGACGAGTGGGACCGACAAGGAAGCCCTAGCTAACCGGTCCCGGAAAAAGGTGCCCCCCCCACCCCTCCAGCTGTACTTTTAAATAAATGGCCCACTTTAATATAATATATGGTCACCAATCTATGTACTAAAAGTGTCCTGGATACCGAAATGCGTTATCTTAGAGTAGCAGGAGTATTATCATTGTACCGAGTGAGAAGTAACGATATATGGTAAGACGGGAGACGCTTGAAACAGAGCCCCTACTTCTACATATCGAAAAATCTCAAGTAAGGTGGCTTGGACACGTCTTTAGAATACCAGAGAAATGACTACCAAGTTGTATCTTCTTAAGAATTCTGGAAGGATGGCGGCCCAGGGGGTGGGGGATGATAAAAATAATAAAACAAATAAGTATTCTAAGCAGCAAAGACGGTTTGAAGACAGATTGGGTCTTAATTGATTCGTCAACAAGAATTTGTGTGGGGTGTATGTGTGTAAATATATATATAAAGGATGTTTCCAAGTTCAATATTTAAAAAAAAACTACAACGTTATTCTCATATTTTATATATCCAAAATGCAGTTTAACGATGCTAATTTAAAGTTTTACAATCCCAGGAAACAGCTGCAGTGGCGGTACCAAAAACTCGTCGATCACTCGACAATACACGTCAGCAGTGACTGTCTCTCGCTGGTTAAAAAAATAAGGGCCAATTATCCCTCGGGCAGAAATTGCACACCACTCTATCGTGTTTGGACAATGCAAATGTTTTTGATGGCGCTCCCTTAGGTTGTCGGGGCACCAGTATCTCATGTTCTGTTTATTAACATAGCCATCGATATAAAAATTTTCTTCGTCAGTAAACAATATGTTTTCAAGCATTCGTGCTGTTCCAAAACGTTTCTGCATCGTTCTCGCTAAAGTTTCATGTAAAGAATAGTCATTTTCGTTGAGAAACTGCACAATTTGCAATTTGTATGGGTGAAACTATAATTTCTTTTTCAAAATAACGTGCACTGTTGATTTTTTTATTTCAGTACAGGCTGTAATCTTTCTTATCGATTTACGCGGATTGCGCATTATTTCATGTCAAACTTGAGCAACATGTTCTGGCGTCGCTGCTGACGTAGATGGTCCCGGAGGAGTTTGGTTAACAATTGTCCTTGTCTGAACTTTTGAACCCATCACCAGATAAGTTGCATTCTCGGCCCATCTCTTACTCGTCGAATATTTAAGTGAGTACAAAAAGCGCGATGCGCGCGAACCAATGAATCACCGCACTTTAAATAAAACTCAACCGCGAACGCGCGGTGCGCTTCCGACCAGTGACTCATTGCGACTGGCAAATCCGCAAATCACGATTACAATTTAATATTGAGATTTTTTCCACTGGACACCCTTTATATTGTTACAGTGCTTGCTTGTTCTGGCGGATCGAACGCCAGAACGCATTGCCACCGACCAGCTCGGTTTTGGTGCAGCGCTGGATATTCTGTTGATCAGGTAGGAATGAACCTGTATATTGTAAATGTATATACAAATTATATTTACAACATCGCCTTCACAAGCTTCCTAGTACTATCCACCGATTGGTTCCGTCTACTTATACCCTATCGACACAGTCTAGAATGTATGAATTGCGGCAGTTTGCAGATTGACCGGCCACCGACCGCTCAGGTGACGTCAGAATAAAATCAATTCATTAAATCATTAACATACCTAACTAACTTCCTTACCATCACGCCGTTTTCCCGCGGGGGTAGGCAGAGAGGATAGAGCGCCACACTCTTCTATCCTGACACACAGTTCTCGCCTCATACAAGCTCGCCGATTATTGAGGCTTTTAACAGGACCATTCTCCAGTATCTGATTTACCTGATTGTGCCAAGTCGTCCGCGGACGTCCCCTATTTCTAATGCCATCAACACTTGCGTCATACATTTTCCTTATCATTCTCTCCTCATTCATCCGTTCTATATGACCAAACCACCTTAGTGATCCTTTCTTAAACTTACTCACCATACTAAGATCAGCTTTACATTCTTTCCTTGTTTCTTCATTCTTTACTCTGTCATAAACGATCTTATTTCCACTGCATTCAGTCTACTTTCGTTCCTCTTTTGCAAGCTCCAGACCTCACTTCCATACATCAGTGTCGGTACCAGGACTCCATTGTGTACCGCTAGTTTTGCCTTGGTTGTCAAGTTCCTATTAGCTATAATTTCATTCAAAGTGCCGTTCACTTTGTTTCCTGCAGTCACCCTCCTTTCGATATCTTTTTCAGCCTTTCCGTTTCTATCAAACATACTTCCCAAATACACAAACTCATCTACTTGTTTCAAACATTCATTACCTAAAAGTATTTTACAAATTGTCTCGCTTTCTTCCTTCTCGAATACCATCACTTTCGACTTGTTGGCATTTACTTGTAGGTCACTTTCCTTGCATATATTGTACATTCTACTCACTAGCCTCTGTAATTCTTGTTCATTATTCGCCATTAATACTGCATCGTCGGCGTACAATAAACAGCATACAATCAAATCGCCCATTTTTGCTCCTACATTCCAGTTCTTTCACATAATTATCTATATACAAGTTGAACAGCCATGGAGACATTACACAACCCTGCTTAATTACATAACTAAATGGTTCAAATGACGCGGAATGGTAGCGCGTCTTCTCAAAGAGGAAAAGTTCCAGGTTCGTATCCCGGTGATAACCAAATATATTTTTTTGGTGTTTTTTTTTTGTATATATTTTTATTTTAAATAAGAAATTGAAATCACAATTTTTCTATGAATTTTCATTGAAATAAATTTTGTCCATACCCGCGAGCATTTGTAGCGTGACACCATTGAAAGTTGGATGTCTTTGGATGGCTGAAAGTTTTTTGTTGCAAGACGAGTATTTAATGAGATAAGTTTTCATTTGCGAAGTTTTCTATTATGAAATATATTTATTATCCGCACAATTTTATTTGGTCATATTTTGGTCTTGTTAGATTTGAATTATTATTATTGCATTGTGAGGTGTAGCCTTGCCCCGAGGTGGAAGCGCCACTGGACTATCGTCCACGAGAGCACGAATGTGAGAACGTGAATCAGAAGCTGCCTACTTACCGTGATGTCGAGATCCGCCTTAACCATTATCTGAGAGAGTAATCTTTACTAAAAACAGCAAAACGTGAAAGAGTGTTAACAAATTAAACGTTAAATTTTGTTGCAAGATAAAAAACAGAAAATTCCAAGAATTTGTCTGGTTGAATAATTAAAACTAAATGAAAGTACGGGGCTACATAATAGGCGGCGATGACAATAACAATATTACATGAAAATGCGTCGACCTTGGACGAATCCTCTTGCGTCTGCCGTAAAAAGATCCATTATCATCATCATTCCATTTTTTTGTCCTGGGAGCAGCATCCACCGCCGTTTCGGAGTGGCTGGCAATTGATCAAGACACTCCTTCAACCGGCGGTCCATGCACGAATCCTCATCTCCCAGGTAGACTATGATGAGTAATAACAAGGGGTAATGGAAAGAATAAGTAGTTTGAAGAATGAAGAGTGATAAAAAAAAGGGAAATTATATCATTTCCTGCAACAATATAAATTTTTACGATACAATTAGGATTCGAAGTACTAGAAAATGAGTGCTTGTAAAATTGATGAATTATGTCGATTCTTACCCTTCAATTATCTCCATCGTGTGATGTCCAAACGCTACTCCCTGGCGTTAGCTCTTCGTTTAGATTTTGGGCTCCATCCTCACCGTATTTCCAAATACGCGAATTCCGCACGACTGCCCGCGGGCGAACCCCCTCAGCTCGAAGCCGCGAGTAGAAATGAACGTACCCGGCTAGCACTGATCCGTGACCCGAAACGCCGGTCGCGAACCTCGTGGCCAACATCGAAACTAGTACTCGGCGATACTAGCCGAGCGTAAAAATATTTAACGAGGGTGTTTACTTTAATAAATAAGGTACTCCGTCCAAAATTCGTAACGTGACAACATATAAATGATTATGTCGGTGTATTTACCTGATTTACCATCGAACTGTTTCTTCGGAAGATAGGTATAATTATTATTATTTGATAATTTATAATTATTAAACGAAAATTATTTTTTTTCATTCAATGTATTATTTTATATCTATCGATAAAATATGGTACGTGAAAGCACTGGTGTTCAGAGAAAGAAATTAATTATATCACATTTTACGAAATGTTCTCACTTTTTTGGGCCACCCTGTATGTAGTATTTATTTCAATCAAAGAAAAATATAATTTATCTAAATTGAGACATTCCACACAATTATGTATGTATTTATTTGTTTTACCATCGCATATCTGTTTCGAATTCCATGAAGCTCAATTATAGTGTCATTGAAAAAACTGAAATATTTTCATATTACAAGCGAGTTATGTTGTAACCAAGATAAACCTTCAAAAAATTAACAATGCCAGTAGAATAAAATCTAATTCTGTATGTATTCCTGTGTTATCAGTAAATTTAAAATCAGTAGTACATATTTCAAGTGTTTCTTATTTCAATTTTTTACTATAAAGGGTAGGACTAACTAATTGACTTCCCGTGACGACGCCAACGATCGAATCTACGACTTCTGGGTGTCTAGACGAGCGTCTCATCGCTAAATATTTCAAGGACGTCAGATTCATCTGAGTTTTTTAAGTATCTTTATTTACAAATAATTTACTCGTTGAACTAATGTGTATTTTGCTTATAGACAAATCCATAAATAAAGAAATCAATAGTCCAACGGGACTACGAAGCTATTGCGGCAGCTTTATCAACAGGTGCTATTAATGCAAATTATACAAATAGCATAGAGTAAATAATAATATTAAAAATAAGCGCTAATAAAGGGTGTCCAGCGGAAACTTTCCAAAAAAACTTTTAAAAAAAAAAACTACAACATTATTCTCATATTTTATTTATACAAAATGGAGTTTAACGATGCTAATTTAACGTTTTATAAACAATATCGTCTAAATGCCGTCCATTTCTCTCAAGACACTCTTGCAATCGAACTCTTAAATTTGCAAACACGCGAGGGCAAAGCGTTGGTTCAATGACAGCAACTTCACGGCGGATATTTTCTTGTAGGGCCTGAATTGTTCGAAGATTGTTGCTGTATCCCCACAAAAAAAAGTCGCACGGTGTAAGGTCCGATGACCGAGATGCCCAGGGTATGCCTCCGTACTTTATAAAATTAAATCTGGTACCTACCGCGCGCAGAACAAGTAGGGATTAACATTTTCAGGTTGGCAACACAGCCACGCGGGGACACGATTGCGTGCAACGTTTTTTTCATCTGACAGCTGTTGAGTGCAACGGATTGAACAATCCAATTATATTAATTAAACAAGATGTGACTTTTATAAGGAGAATGGGTGAGAACAATATAATATATTAATTAACATTTGTGTTGTTCTGCATCATATTTAAACTGGACTTTTGGACTAATAATATGTGAAATTTCAGGATACGCATCCCTTTCTCCATGCAGTCCTTTTTGGCCATGGAGTATCTATCCAAATAGTTAATTCTGTACGTAAATTTTTATATTTAACTTTCTTGATCTTCCTTTTACTACTCTCAAAATGCTAACTACGCTAAAGTATTGTTCATCAGTGATTTACATTGCCCTGTTATTTTCACTCTAAAATCTTACAAAATGGAAGTGTTGTTGCCTTTTTGTCACAACTCATGTCGTGGACATGACAATGAAGGAGTCATACCACAACGCACTGGATGCAACGTGAAGGATTTCTCCCGTACAGGGGATGAGGGCAACGTGTTAATCTGATATGACTACTCGACAAAGTGAATTTCTCCAACGGAAAGCGATGTGAGCGACTTAAGGAAAACCAAATGTCAGTTTGTCTGATGTACGGCACCAGGAGTGACAAGTTTTTCAACGTGTACCTTGGACTGACCGAATTGACGGGGACAGTGAATTTCTTCAGGAATGGACAATAATTATCGCAAACACACTGGTTGTAAAAAAAAATATTTTTTTATGTACAAGGAATTTAAAACTTTGTTGTCTTTTTTGTAGCATATTTGTTTCTCTAATTAATTTGAAATTTCCAGCTAGTATTAACCGATCTATTTATCATGTTATTCTGTTTTATACTTGACCTGACAAACTGTCAGGTAACAATTTTGTTCACTTAGCTTTGGTAAAAATTATTAGTAAACTTTATATTTTATGTGGCAAAAATTACCGAGACCAACTCTTACTTAAATCGCAATTTATGCAGTGATGTTTGATGATTTCTATTCCTTTTATATATTTATTTATATTTTATTGTCATAGTTTTTTTTGTGACAGGCAAGACATTATGATAAATTCTGAGACCAAAGACTCACGCCCATTATGTGAATCTCTGAGCGAGTCGGTGTTGTGAAAGCATGGCGTCCTATCCTGATGATTACCAGTCACGTATAGGCGACCACGTTACAACTTGCTAATTAATTTATTGAGAAAAATTCCCCTCAGCTTCTCCATTAAAACTCTAGCTGCGTGTGGAGTGACCCCGTTTTGTTGAAATTGTGTTGTGTTGTTGAACCCGAGAAACAGCTGTAATTGCGGTACCAAAAACTCGTCGAATCTCCCTAATCGATTTACGCGGATTGGACATAATTTCACGTCGAACTTGAGCCACGTGTTCTGGCGTCGCTGTTGACGTTGATGGTCCCGGAGGAGTTTGGTTAACTATTGTCCCTTCTTGTTTGAACTTTTGAACACAACACAAGATAATCTCCGTACTCGGCCCATTACTTACTCGCCGAATATTAAAGTAAATACAAAAAGCGCAACGCGCACGAACCAATGAACCACCACACTTTAAATATTGCTCAACTGCGAACGCGCGATGCGCTCTCGACCAGTGACTCATTGCGACTGGCAAATCAGCAAATCACGCGCGTCGAACAATACCCCCCTTCCACTTACCTCACCCTGATGGTTTGCTAGCAATTACAATTTAATCTCGAAATTTTTCCGCTCGGATAGGTATATATTAAATTTTCCTATGTGTAATTCACACGACAATGGAATATTAAATACTAGATAAACATTTCCTTGCTGCCAGTCAATATAAAAAGAAGAAAGATTTGCTAAAAACATGTCATCTTCTATCTATGGAAACCAATACCTACATTATATCGGAGTAATGTGTCAATTTCCTTTGAAACATACAAATTAGATAGATATGTGACGTTTTTGTTATGCAAACACATTTTTTAAAATGGAAAACATTTTCAAAATTTGGAAAATTGATATTATACGATAGATAAGTAATAATTTTAATTGGTTATATATTCCTTCGTGGATACCGTGCCTTGGCATCTTTCGCGCCCATCCTGGGACGGATTTTTCGATACCAATTTTCTAACGTTCTTCGACAACGTTTGCGTATTTATGTACAGTGGAAATCGTTTAACATGAAACCGAAATATAATATTTTTGTTGAAATGACAGACGCCGGCCCCGAGTCAACAGAAATAAGTAAATCCGTGACGACGCGTTTAAGCGGTAAATATATAAAATCCCTTTTTACGATTTAATTTCGACATTGTTCTTCTAAAATGCAAAATCTTTTCATGTTAAACGTAACATTTTGTTATTAGGAGAACACATTCTTATTGTGAAGTAATAATTCAGAACAGACGGTCTGTGATATTTTAAATATATTTATTAGAAAGATATACATATATAATCAATTTTATCGAAAAATATTGTTGTTGCGCCACCGGGATTTGAACCTGGATCTCTTTCCTAAGCGGGGAAGGTACATTATCCAACTATGCTACAGCGACAATGCTAAAAATATTGTCTAATTAATATATTTAATTCATATTTAACATTTTGTTCATTTGTATTAAATATTTTCAACTGCATTTTGCCCGTATCTACTATTTCATTGTAATGGTATTATGGACTGACATAGTATTGTGGACCAATCTGGTATTGTGGACTGACATAGTATTGTGGACCAATCTGGCATTGTGGACTGATGTAGTATTGTGGACACGTCCAGATGTGCTGAAATTAATACCAGTGCCAGGCAGCGACGTATTGTTCTCGTAGCATTTCAATCAACATAATGATTATGACGTATTCCGTTGTTTGTCCGTGAATGGCTTCCTATACCGAGGCCTGTTCAGGCGGAATGTAAGGACATACGAGTGTGATACACGCTTTTATCAACTGAGGCAGATTAAAATTATTTGGAGACATCTTCACCCCTAAGGCAGCCCGTTTACTCACAAATGCATCAGTGGTGTCACGTGTGGACACCGCAATTAAAAGCATTTATACTGGCCTGCCAATATTTTAGCAGGATGAAAAAATGTTTCCACATAGTAACACATATACAATTTCCAAAAATTTGATATATTTGGAGATTAATTAATGGGTGAGAATGGTGAACGTTATATTTGTACAAAGTGATCATTTAAGCCAGCTGAAAACAGGTCATGAGCCTTATAATTACCCATACTCCATTAAATATAATATAAATAGCTTCGTCTCTATGAGATATCTATAATATGTTTAAATTGACATTTCTTAAACTGTAAAAAAATATCTAAAACTAAATCAGTTTCACGTTTTGTGGTACGATTTACAGGCTGGGTTAGTTTTTTTTTTTGTGTGGTCCTGCAATTTGCAATCCGAAGGGTTATTAGAGGATAATGTCGTAGCAGACTTCATTAACATGAGGGAAATTGACTACCGAGCAGCCGCGTTGGACAGGAACCGGTGGAGAAGAATTTTGCTGACAGCCATGACCTACTGAAGGTTGTCACGCTCGTGATGATAATAATTGGATATTTCTACCTACCTTTGCATACGAAACTTGCCGACGAAACTTTGAAATGTTATCGGTACGCTACTATCTGCGTATTTCTGTGGAAAATGAAATGGCAGTTTCTAGGTCTAATGAAATTATTAAAACAAGTTAAATATGAATTAAATATATTAATTAGAAAGATATACATATAAAATCAATTTTATCGAAAAATATTGTTGTTGCGCCACCGGGATTCGAACCTGGATCTCTTTCCTAACCGGGGAATGTGCATTATCCAACTATGCTACAGCGACAATATTTTTAGCGACAATTTTCGAACCTATATGTTACCTTTTTGATATTATACATTTAATCGTTCCATTATTTGAAAGAGCTTTATTTTTACAGAATCTCAAATACCTTTGAGTAAACTGATAGCAGAAGCCAGAATTATCAATTCATTTTTATTAAATTTTGGACACATTGATACAACTTTGTTATATGTATATCTTTCTAATTAATATATTTAATTCATATTTAAAATGTCACAGACCTATGTTCTGAATAATTACAACTTCACAATAAGAATATGTTCTCCTAAATAAAACAAGTTAATTTAACATTATTTTATGTTGTGTTCGTATTGGGCCGAGCGGGCTCCGATGTAAAGTAGCGGAAATAGACGCGTTAAATGTGACGCAGGATGTCGTCCCTGTCTGCCGTCACGGGTTATTATATTTTCCCAATCAAAGTGAGCAACTCAATAAAAAATGTAAATGAACCGCGGAGTCTATCAAGTTAGCGCCCGCGAGTATCGATCTCTTCCTACATGCGTGCAGCAGTATACATAATGTTAATTATTGGTGTGTAAACTATACTGCACTACATGGACTGCTAAAAATCGATTCAGTATATCTTCTAAAATATGTAAATTTTGAGAATTTTAAAAAAATACACACGGAAAAGAGACATTTTTATTTCAGGAAATAAATACATTTTTTCATGACGGCTAATCTTTTTTTTAAGAATGTTAAGAAAGAGGGTAGAAGGTATTATATAAAAATAGTAAAGAAAAACAAAATTCGAAGAGACTCATCCTACACAAAATAGCCAACTCACTCAGACGCATATTCATTCGAGTGCCATCTAGGTCAACCAGAACTAATCTCACATTCAATCTTCCACATTGTAACGCCAAACAAAACTTCCATCGAGCCTCCTTTTAATTCAACTCACACTTAAATGAACTAGACGTTTTAAATACTTCAGTTACCACAACTAAATTTTATTATTTTTATTATACGGCTTTTATTCCCTATCCTATTTTCCTTTTTCTTCGCCCTCCCGTTCCCCTGAAAAATGTTCTTCTTTATAACTTTTATCTCTCAGTTTATATTTATACTTTCTTCATTTTCTCTCACTTCTCTTATTTTTATTGTTTTCTTTTTGCATTTGTGCAATAGAGGAGACAGTTCTCATTCCTTTATCATTTTATTTGCAGCGTTATATCATTTCCTATTAAAGTCTTTAATAAGTCTTTTTAAAATTATTGTCCTTCACTGTATCAAGTTATTGTTATTTCAGAAAAGAGACGTAATATTTTACAATAAGTAAGATAACACAATATTCCTATTTTGGACCTTTTTAGAATAACATGCACGTTGGTTTTTCTCCTATTCTTTTAGTCGTGAATGATAAATTTAAAATGCATTCATTATTTAAATTAATGTACGTCGATATATAATACCTAATGGCTCGTGTCCACGGCATGACATTAATCTCCGAGAGTTGCTAAAGGTACTCGTGTACCGGAACGCGTCCAGCCCGCACGCACTGAATGCCTCTAATCCGCGCGCAAAACACATCGGATCATGATTCATAAATCTTGGCGCTGAACTGATAAATCTCATACGAAGACGCGGGCCGTGTGCACGTATTGAGATTTTGATATGGAGATCAAAGATCAGCTCGAGATTATAGTTTATGACCTCGAAATGGAGAGAGAAAAAAATTCAAACCCGCATACATAACGTTCCATTTGACAGAAAAGTTGTATAAAACATTTTGGCATTATTTTCACGTACATAAAGTTGACACTAAACAACAGACATGAGACCGAGCACTCATCCACCACCACACAATACCAATGCTGGCGCGACACACATTTCAGACCGAGTTGTCAACATATTTGTGACCGTTGGATGATTGATTCAGTCGGCAGATATTCTGGCGAATCTACTGAATGTAGGAAATTGAAAAATCACACGGTGAAATATTCAGTGGCGTAACCGATAAATTGGGCCGCAAGGCGAAATGGTAAAGATGACCCCGTACATATTTGGTGTAACATACCTAGTACACAATATTTTAGATACGTTTAAAAATATGACTTGAACGTGTACAAGCTGCATGTGCTTAATCTCAAACGAGTCAGTGATGTAAGCATTTAAAAAAGACTCGTAGTTATGAGATTGTTTCGATTAATTTTAATATTTTATCGATTCCAAATTTTACATTGAATACAAAAAATAAAATGTCAGACTATTTTTATTATTTATTACACAAATATATATTTCTAAGTACGTAATATTTTCTGTTATTTTTAAATTTATTCAAGCTTCTTGAATATGTTCGATTTTTATTTTAGTCAGGTATCCACTCGTAAATTATTAGGTCAGTTATACTCTGATATAGGGACATAAGTATCGACTGGGTGATTTTGGTCTCTACAAAATTGGTCTCTTGTTTCCTATTTCTTTCTTCCGTTTTTTCAGTGGTTTTAATGGGCAAGCATAAGGGTCAAAGGAAAGGGGTCAAATATGTACAGCACAATGATTTACAAGTTGTTCAAGAGACACAGGCAAACATACTCTTACCGTGGAAAGTATCTCGGACTGAGACTTTTAAAAAGGATTACATTTATTTAATTAGAGTAAGTAAGTAGGTACCCACTATCAACAAATATCAATATACAAACAAAAAATCTAATAAAAAATATGTTAAAAACGATGTGTAACTTGGAACTATTAAGATCCCTCAACAAAATTAAAAAACTATTTTATAAAATATGAAAAATTTCCCTTCTAAAAAGTACTTTTCATTCAGCAATCTTTAGTGACAATACAGACTAACGTACTTTTACAACATACCTAGTGCGCGCCACTGTTAAAAGGTGTCCCGCAAGGATCGGTGTTGGGTTTCATATTCCTATAATATATATCCTACAAAAATTCGGTCGAATTTTAGACTTCCACAAATAAATCTTGCAGAAACACAAAATAGTTTATACTATAAAGGTTTCAAATCTTGGTATCTATGTTTAATAACTGATCATTTTTCATGTGTTTATTTTCATTTGCATTTATTAATCTCTTTACCTAATACTAATTGATATACGATATAATTTTTAAAAATTTTGTGTTTTCTAAAATGTTGCACGCTAGATGTAAGAATATTATAAAATTTTGACAATTAAATAAAAATATATACAAACATACCTACAAAACTTTTAAGGATGGCCACACACTTCTTGGGAATGTTTCTGTGTGTGTGGTGAGTAGCTGATAATTTTTAATTTAATTAATGGCTAATTGCTTTTTATAAAGTTCACTCTTGAATACGATTGTTTACCAACAGTAGTAAGAAGATAAAATGCATTTTATGACCGACCATGCATCGTACAACAATCTTTTAGGATCTGTTAAAAAAAGTTTATCATTAATAAACCATAGATTAAAAAGTCTCAACATGAAGCGTAATATTGCTGATCTGATTGTCTCCGTACAAGATTGTTAATAGTCTGGTCGATAGGCGATAGTACCTACCAGATCATTAAGGAAGCATGAAACAATCAGACTAGATGCCCGCCACAGCAATATTGCGAAAATTAACACAGTTAATGAGGTGGACATATTTTACAATTCACTACTAAGCTTCAAAAAGATTTTTCACGACATTTTTTCTTAAAACCATGTTTGTATATATTGGTACTAAATATTTCATTATAATTATATTTAAGTACCTGAATTAAATTACGTTCTTATGTATTATGTTATGATTTCATGTATTTTTCATATTTCCTCTATTTTCCTATTTTATTGTTCTATGTTACACTAAAAGTCAAAAATTTCCATCAACATCCAAAATAATAAATAAGTACCAGTTGCTGAAAAACCTCAGATTGATTCATCCAAAAACCTTAAATGTTTTCTTGACATAAGTGTTGATGGCACCAGAAATAAAGGACGTCCGCGTAATATTTTACAATTTTGCTAAAGAAATTCAGAAAAACTCCAAATGTCAATAAAATTTCTCAGCAATATTCTATTTCTGCATAAACAATCTACCAAAGTGTGTTTCGGAATTTTCGTAATTTAAATTAAATCAATCCAAAATTAACAAGTCGAAAGTGACGGTATTCAAGACGGACTAAATACTTGTAGGTAATGAATGTTTGGAACGATGAAGGTAGGTAATGAATGTTTGGAACGATGAAGGTAAGTAATGAATGTTTGGAACGATGAAGGTAGGTAATGAATGTTTAGAACGATGAAGGTAAGTAATGAATGTTTGGAACGATGAAGGTAGGTAATGAATGTTTAGAACGATGAAGGTAAGTAATGAATGTTTGGAACGATGAAGGTAGGTAATTAATGTTTGGAACGATGAAGGTAGGTAATGAATGTTTGAAGATGAGTTTGTGTATTTGGGAAGTATGTTTGATAGAAACGGAAAGGCTGACAATGATATCGAAAGGAGGGTGACTGCAGAAAAAAAAGTGAACGGCGCTTTGAATGGAATTATATCTAACGGAAATTTATCAACCGAGGCAAGACTAACGGTGCACAATGGAGTCCCGGAACCGACACTGATGTATGGAGATGGCAGAAGAGAATCGAATGTAGACTGAATGCAGTGGAAATGAGATCACTTAGGCATATATGTGACAAATCTATTTATGACAGAGTAAAAAATGAAGAAATAAGGAAAGAATGTAAAGCTGATGTTAGTACAGTGAGTAAGATTAAGAAAGGATCACATAGGTAGCTTGGTCATATGGAACGGATGAATGAGGAGAGAATGGTAAGAAAGATATTTGACGCAAGTGTTGATAACACCAGAAATAGAGGACGTCCGCGGAAGACTTGGCTCATCCAGGTAAACCAGGTAATGGAGGATGGTTCTGTTAGAAGCCTCAACAATCGGCGAACTTGTATGAGAATATGTATGAATGTGTATAAGGTGAGAATTGTGTGTCGGGACAGAAGAGTGTAGCGCTCTATCCTCTCTGCCTACCCACGCGGAGAACCGGCGTGATGGTAAGTAAATAAGTAACTAAATAAATAAGCAAAATTAAACAGTTTTTTGTTGCTCCTGAACATTTTAGAAAAATTGAGTTAGCTGCTTTGCAGATTAACCATTACCATACCGTGATATAAAATACTCGTACGCAGCCATGCTGTCAACTCGTGTTACCGTAAGAAACTTTGAAAAGTCTTTGAAGCGTGTAAAAATGCTTTTGAAAAAATTGTTAATTTCATAAATTTACTGTAAATATTAAGCATCAAATATAAAAAATATATTAATACAACCATTATTTGTATCTATCTTTCTTTAATTAGTAAGAAAGTGACACTATTATATTCGTACGTTTGTTATTCTTTTGGCAGTGTAATTAATATGTGATTTCTTTCTATCTCGACATAATGGTATTTTTGTATTTTACAACGGATCGAATTGAAATATAATTATTTTTTTATGATACGCCTTACATACTTGATTTTTTACTAGTCATTTCTGAGCGTTAATATTTTCCTTCAAATTGACTAGAATATAAATGGCATGTTGCGCGTATTTACCGAAATATTACAGGATTAATCAGAGCGGTAGACCTGTGTCACTGCACAGTTTGGGAAGGGTTAAGGTATCATGCTGTAACATTCATTTTAATGTTCATTATCATTGTTCACACCCACTGTAGTATTATTAAAATGGTTTAATCACTATATTTTGTGTTGTCTCATTAAACTAAATAATAAAATAAATAAACCGTGTGAGTCTGAAAGGTGAAATAATAGCGCAACAGTAGGTAAATATTGGCATTCGATCAATCGCAACGCAAATATGATTTAGGCGTCTATTTGCATTCGCAAATGAAAAAATGTTTATTTTGTTTTACAGTGATTTTCACTATGCGGTGACTGTCTGGTTCCGACACATTAGCGACGTACTACACAATAATGTTTCGCCGTACGTGTGAGAAATGATTTTTGAAATTTTATAATTGTATTTAATGCTTGTATAAACATAAGCATAGCATATATTAAAAATATCACACTTTTTAACCCTTCCCAAACCATGCAGTAACACAGGTCTACCGCTCTAATTAAATCTGTAATACTTCGGTAAATATACGCAACATACACTTCAAATTTTAGTTAATTTGAAGGAAAATATTTACGCTTAAAAATGACTAGTGAAAAATTAATTATCTAAAGCGAATCCTACACAAATAATTATTTTTAATTCATTCCATTGTAAAATAAATACGTTGACAAATATACCATTTGTGACAAGACAGAAAGAAATCCCCACATTTCATTTAGAGAAAAACAATAACCAACGACGGCGACTCATGGTGGACTCCTTTTCACTAATTAAATGAAGATAGGTACTTAGGCCGGTACTAATTAAATGAAACACTATAAGACCTTGAAGAATGCTCCCGAATTATAATCATAAAATTTTTTTATGTTTAATGTTCCTACTTTCATCATTATCATTTTTACATATTACAAGGCAAATAACTCTCTAAAATTATTATCTGTGCACACCCGAGTTGCCCGCAAGGCTGCGTACGAGTATTTTGTCTCACGGTATGGTACAAGGTTACAATAGTGGGGTGTCCTAATCTTCGTTACCTATTTCAGAAGCTCCCCTTTAGTCATACGTACTAAAAAATTGTTCTACATGATTCAGAAGAAAAATTAATATTGAAACCAACAAAATCCGACGTAACCCGTTCACCTTCATCAAACAGCCTCGTTTACATGAAATTAGGTTAAATATGTAAAAATACCATATTTCTATATTTTATAATTATCTATTTCTGATCTAATAAAAAATATTCCATATGTTGCCGGCTGTTATGCCAAATCTCTCTGGTTTCTGTCGCGTACTTCCGCTCCACTTCATTCGGTTGGTAGATTTTCTTCCAAAAATAAATCAAAGCCACCGTTTGAATGAAGTTCACTGTTTTACGTTACATTGGTCATGGGACCAACACTATCACACCTCAATTTCACCCACAATTCCACCTTTTGTTCTAAAGAATAATTTCTTACTTATTGCTTATTTCCCTCACTTATAGTTACCAGTTTATTTTTTATCACTAAATCATATGTATATACAACCTTAGTGGAATCCTTAGAACTGACATAATACAAATACCAAAGACCTTTCTTTTTTTTCTTTTTCTCTTTCTTGTGGCCTCGGCAATAAGGCGCCATAAAGACTAACAAAAATACGAAGAAATGATATCATATCTTCAAACCATAAACAATAAATATATAAGACAGAACCATGGCAATTATACATATTTGTAAAGTAATATGGTATTGACTTAATTTAACACCAAAAGGGATTTTTAAATGACGTGGTAACAATTCACTACAAATTGTAAATGAATTAAATCGGTGACGGTCCAATGCCCAATGCAATTACATTGGCCTGTCAGGTCGCCCTGACCTAGTTATTACTTAAAATAATAGGCTATTTCTACAAGACCCCCTTACTCTTTCTTTTGTGATTAAAATTAATGATTTAACCCTTCTAACTCCATGCAGTAACACCGGTCTCCAATCATTAATTAAAATGTCAATTTCCGTAAATACATGCAACAAAAAATTCATCACAAAGATAATCTTAAAGAAAATATTAGCGCTTAGGAATGACTAGTGAAAAACCAATTATAAAAAGGGAATCGTACAAAAACTATTATTTTTTCCATTCAATCCGTTATAAAATTAATACGTTAGTAAATATACAATTTTTTATATGAAAGACAGAGATCACACATTATTTTCACAGTGAAAAGAACAACAAACATACAAATATAATTTTCCCTTTCTCACTAATTAAATGAAGAGAAATAAGAAGGAAGGACACATTGTATACGACTAAATAAATGCTCTAAATTATGTTATTAATCATTTTTTCAAATTTGAATGCTCAATATTTAGAATAAATTCGTGCCATTAAAGCCATTTAAGCTAATAAAAACATTTTTTCTAACTGTTATCTACGGTAACACGAGTTGACAGCATAGCTGCGTTCGAGTATTTTATATCATGGTATGGTAAAGGTTAATAAAATATGAATATCATAATTACATTATTTTGAATGATTAAGTTTATAATGGGCCATGTCCACAGATGAAATTTTTAATTCAAGATAATCTCTGAGATACGGATTTCACTCCCATGAAATTCTTTGTAGAAAACTCTCGGCTTTCGTAATCCCCGTGCACATACCGTGTTTCAGAGATTCGCCATCTCGCATCTTCCCAGCAGCAATATAAATGTTTGTAATTTACCGTGTAAAGACTCATGTCTATGTTTTCATTATATACAGTTTTGGGGATCTACGATGGGTTTAAGTAACATTCGTGTGCACATGTCGAATCTCGCTGTCAGATCGAACGTCTTGTTTACTGGCTTGAGTTTTTGTCTCTTTCTGCCAATCTCAAACTGATCTCTAGTTTATCTCGAGATCATAATATCAACACGTGTACATACTATTGAGATGTATCTCAACTGAATATCTGAGATTGTCTCATCGTGTCGAAACACGATTAAATCAAATTCCGGGCTTTAACGAAATTTGATTTAATTTTTTTTAAACTTTCATAGGAACCTTCGATTATGTTGTGTATACCGACACGATAATTATTTGCGGCACTGTGCAAAGAATTTAATCGAAAAAATCCAATAAAATCCGAGATTGTATAAATGAATGATACACTCGGTTCTAAATCCAGTTTTCTCCATAGGGTCGATCTTTTTAATCCAAAATAAATTAGTTCTTACTTACGGATTAGCCAACAATTTATATTTTTGTGATCTACAGTAAATGCAAATAAATTTTCTTACTCCATCTCTGCCCCTTAATCAATTTATGTAATTTCAAAATTGATATTGGTTCACCCAAAATTCTGAGTCTTTTTTAACAACCTAAATATTTTACCAAATTAGCGAAAGAAATATTTTGAGATGTGCTTCAAAAGTAACTTTGTATTATTTAACTTCTAAACTGAAGCAAACAGAAAACACCAGTGGCTTAACTATAAAAATTGGGCGCCAATGCAGGATGGAAAAAAGCGTTAGGTCCCAATGTAAAATAAAATGGCCACCTGAATATTATTATTTTGTTTTTTTTTTCTATCTTCTGCCCAAATATAATCTACGATGTACTATTCTTGTGGGTTAAATCTGCTGGCAGTGGTGCGTAGAGGGTGAGTCTCTTATATGTTTTTATTTTGTGCCGTTTCGTTTCCCGGAAGGGAATGCCTCTTCTTATTAATTGTTAATTGTATTATTTTATATTATCTTTATGTTATGTATTATAAACATTACTTATTTATTTACTAATAAAGTGAGTCAACCGGGGACAGTGAGGACAAATCTGGTTTTAGTAGTTGTGCGGTATCGTCCTGTCAATATGCGGGGCACTATCGAACAGCTGCCAAGTAGCATTAAAAAATGCCAATGAGTAGGACCGAGATAGGAGTGCCCTTATTGTTGTTGTATACAAAATATAATAATATTAAAAGGTCAAAACATCTTTTGTCTCCTATAAAATTTAAATTTTCACGAAAAAAATATGTTTTAGGCATTTACACGCATTCGTAACTAATAAAAATCTTCGCGTCCCTTTGCGATGATTCTAACCTAACCTAGCCTGACATGGTGTAACTAAAAATCACAATCGAAAACAATATCGATGCTCACGCTAAAATGTCGGATTAAGGTCCAGTAATGTTCTCTCTGAGGTATGCGGAAGTACGCGAGCTCACTATTTTTAACAAGACTCCTTCTTTAGGTGTCGCATTCTAGGTGTCGATTCTTTAGGTGTCGCATTCTAAGTGTCGATTCTTTAGGGGTCGCATTCTAGGTGTCAATTCTTTAGGTGTCGCTTTCTAGGTGTCGATTCTTTAGGTGTCGCATTCTAGGTGTCGATTCTTTAGGTGTCGCATTCTAGGTGTCGATTCTTTAGGGGTCGCATTCTAGGTGTCAATTCTTTAGGTGTCGCTTTCTAGGTGTCGATTCTTTAGGTGTCGCATTCTAGGTGACGATTCTTTAGGGGTCGCATTCTATCTAAGGACGGTAACCATGTTGCGGTGTGTTGTTTTATCCTATGTAAGATCATTTTCTATGGCTCTGCTGTCTTCTGTCTTCTGCATAATAAGTTGTAAAGATTACACTTTTCATCGCGGAGAATATGCAACTTTCCTCTATATCTGCAACACCGCGACGGCTCCTGAACGCACCTTGCAGATACCTGGGTGTAAAACTAGGCTCTAACTTATGCTTATAACTTCTCAAGATCAAGATCTCTAGCAAACGCTTCTCGGTGTAGACTTCTAATTGCATATTTTTTGCTATCTATAACTGTGCTCAACCATCAATAAACTTCTGTCAACTGTAAGTAGTTTTTCTTGTTCATTCTGCTCTGGCCACACACACGCACACACATACACATACACGATCCGCGACCATATTCAAACCAACATGTGAGTGAATGGGCACTTTTGATGTGGGTCACTTATGACATCCACTCACGCTGTAGCATATCTTACTGATGTCTCGAACTCATTCATAATTAAGGAGAACACATTCTTATTGCGAAGTTGTAATTATTCAGAACAGACGGTCTGTGATGTTTTAAATACTAGTTAAATGTATTAATTATAAAGATATACATATAAAATCGCGAATATAATGCGCTACCGGGATAACAACAATATTTTTCAGTATTTTCAATATTTTTAACAACAGATGATTCATCTACTATACTCTTACATAAATACATATATCATAGTTGGAATCATTGAATACCTTCATATAATATGTTACCTGGCAAACGACATTCTAGTTGACACTATCTTTGAATGAGTGTCACAATAACAGGCCGACCCATCTCTCTAATTTAAATTTCTACTTTTTAGATTCTTCGGATACCTAAATTTTAATATACTTTCTAACATTTTGTTTAGGGTCTAGGGATACCTAGTCCTTTAACTACACAGAAATCTTAGACATACAATTTATTTGCCCATACGTATGCGTCTTAATACATCTTCATTAATTATGTGGTCAACCCAGGTCCGATTACAACTGGTACTATAGTATTTGTTTAGCGCAAAAATTATAACATTGGTTTTAATTATGACATTTTTTATTCCTATAAATATCCATACGGTAATTATATATTTTTGAAAATCTGACATCACTGCCACTTCCACTAGCAGTGGAAGCTCAGGCTTTGGGCTCGGCGTGTCAAAAATTCAAAAAACTAACTTAACTTTGCTAACGTGTCACAATCTCCCTCCCAAAGTTAATTATATTAAAAAAATATTTACATACGCATTTATGTATTTTAAATTTTAATTTAATTAACTGGAAAAAAATATGGTATCGTTGGTATTTATTTGATTTGATGTCAATTAATTGTTTTTTCACAAAGTGAGACCTATAAGAGTAATATGTGCGTAGTAATAAATTCCAACGTTGTTGTCGGGTAGACTTCCGGTGGCGGGACACGTGTTCTTTGATAATTCTGATATTAGTGAACGCTGGCGTGTCACCATTGACACGCGTGTCATAGGTTCGCCATCGCTGTACTAGACCATTATTATTTTGAGATTGGCGGTAAAGGTGGACAAGTGTCGGTTAATAAAGTTTAAATGAAAGACTGCAATGTATGGGTATTGGCTGTCCTTTTGATGTAAAAGTTTTTATCTGTTGCCTATTCTTTACGAACGGTTTACGAAAAGCCTAAAGACGTGTACTCATTTTTTACAATTTAAACAGAGTTCATGTTTTGTTCAAGTTTGGCGGGAAATAGATTTATTGTTTTTTGTTTTGATCGTACCGCTCAAGTCGCGGCGCGCAAGAAATATTATTTTGTATTGATGAACACCTGACTAAATTACGAGTCTAAAATGTTCATGGAGTATATACAAATACTGTACCGTTACGGAAAATCTTATTGCATAAGATATTTACAAAACCATGTTGAACTTTAAATATACGTACTTTGAAGTAAATATTTGCAAAATTGAGCCATTATTATTATATATCTTTGATTCAGGCTCTAAATCGTTTAACAAAAAATGGTCTAGCCGCTGAACTTTGATGAACATGTATTTTTTGCATTCAATATATAATTTAGAATATTTTAAATAATCAAAAAGATCACAAAACTGTGACTTTTTTTAAAATACTTTTATATCTATGACATGGTTGAGATTAGGCAATGCAGCTTGAAAATATTCGACTGGTATTTTAATTTGTCTGTCCTTCAAATATTATGCACTATGTGTATTAAAAAGCGATGCGAAATTAAAGAATTCATAATTAATTTAATGTAATAAATTTAATAATAGTGTAAAGAAGACGTAAATCCTGCGCCGATAGGATGTAATGAACGAATTGAGCGATCTCCGGGTCGCGCGTCCCGCAGATTGGATTACGACGATTTCGGTCGTAAATCGGAATCGCCGCAAGGAGGGTAAATGAAGAAAATAAAGGAACCTGGATATAAGGGATAAAGGTCAATGATAGTATAGGGGTTCCTGTCGAAGGACCAGTGATATCGGGGAACCGGAATTCTGAAGGACTGCTCGCCTTACCTTGTATATGACGCCTCCGTCACCCCTGCAGTCGCCTCCGAGATCACACAAACGTCACGCGGATGGGCAGATCTCCGCTTCCAATTGAAGACGGCGATGTCACAACTTCACCAGCGGCACACAAAAAACAAACACAAAATACAGTGCTGGTGCACTGGAGCTGACAAATCCACACCGCGAATGCTATCGCAACGTTGCGATCGAACAAATATCGGTCACGTTGACGTCTGCTGACATCAAGGTCACATTTCACACTGACTTGACGAGCATTAAGGAAAGGTTATGGGTGTGAATTTGGACGTGGAAAGGTGTCAATGACGCGCCAAAAATGTGTTTTACGAATCCGGAACAAATAGAAAACTTGTGAAATGAAAACTTATCTCATTAAATACCTGTCTTGCAACAGAGAACGTTCACTTCTCTATAGCCATTCGATATTTTTATTTATTTAAATTAGTAATAGAATAAAGCAAACTCTTACATTTTATTTGAAAACTTCTCGGAAGGCGGCAAAACGGATTCATCTGTCCCGTCAACTTGAAAACATCGCAGTCAACTCCATTTTGCGGATTAAAGTTTCGACTCCGGCATTAAGTGATTGCCTGATTTGTTGGGTTTATTTTTCAATCGGAATTTGTCGTTCTGGAGTTTGTTTTCAGGGTTTGATAACTTTTTGTTTCAAATTATTTCTCGCGAGATAATCTCATGAAAGATTATATTTGAAATAATAACGGTCTCACAAATCTTATTCTTATAAGTTATTTTCTTGTATTCGTTGTATTAAATTCTAGCACGATTCTTTGTAATACAACTGATGTAACGTATAATTAAGAAGTATTAATTAAAGTTATTGCGTAATAATAAGTTTATACATAACATCAATCAGACATTTCTCATTCTCAGTCTCATTTCAGATCATCGTGGACATGAACCGTTGCACTTTTGAAGTGAAACTTCTTTAGCCACGATTGTAAATTTGCCATATTAACGTCACAACAAATAACGGATCTGATAATGGACTAGAAGATTCCTTATTGATTAATTATTTGCTTTAATTAATATTTATTTCTCCTGTTGAATTTTTAGTAATAACTCAAGTATATAATTGTTAATTATGAATCGTTAATACGTAACAAGAAAGTACATACTTATTCATTTGTTTACGTAAACACGTTATATCCACAATGTTTGGTTTGTAATCTGGATAAACAATATGGTTTATACAATCCTACATTATCCGAGATGAATGGTTTCGTAAACAAATTCAATTGTATAATTTTATTAAAATATGTCTAACTAATCCTAATGTTTTTGTTTTTACAATAAATATTAAAAATAAATAAGTATTTTGTTAATAATAACCTTTATATAGTTTCACTTCAATGGAGCGTAAGCACTACACACTGATTTTTTTAGGTACTAAACAATTACATATGAACGACTTAATAAAAACTAGAGAAATTACACGTCCACTTGTCTCGGAGGTTCTTCTCGAAAGTCGAAGTACAGATTTTAGCGCGGGGATAGCTACGACGTATCGAGTTGTATTTCGTTTGCAGTGTGGAAATGACACGTTTGATATTTACCGAGCTTTACCCCAGACATGGAATATAATTTGTCGCCAGGTGGCACATTACCGGAACGGTAAATTACATTATTATTTAAATTATTTTTTAAATAAATCTGATTGGATTTGCACTACTTAATTATGTTAAGTTTGAACAGCGGTAGATCACTTCTCTGTTTTTGATCAATTTATTTTTAACAATTAAAAATAGGTTTTAATGTTACACCTGCCCTGGCCGCGCAGCACCCCTCTATTTAGCAAAAGCATTTGGCGAAGCTGAAGGTTTATCAAGCTAGTAATTAAGAAAATACTATGAAACCATTTTTTTTAAAGTTTTTTCTGTGTGAAAAACATTTTTAAATTGTACTATCCATAAATACTTTTAAATGGGATTTTCAATACTAATTCATCTATTCGATTTTTTTTTTCGAAGATGTATCTCAAATTATACACTAGAATAGATTTTTAGATAGGATCTTTACACTTTTACAAGTATAAAATTAATAAACAACATTATTTGTCATAATTGCGACATTACAGGCATTATTATAATAGAAAGAACGCAACCATCAAATTCGTTTTCAGTATATCTTCCAGAAAAGTTTCTAAATACGTATATGTGGAATATAGTTTCTTACAATCTTGAAGCCAAATAAAGCAGGTGTCATTTGTTTGGATTCCTGCATATACGGGAATTCATGTAAATGAATTTGCTGATAAACTGGCCAAGGAGGCCACTCTTTCCAGAGTTTTCCCTCATCAATTCCATATCCCGATATATAACAGACTTAATATGGTAATAAAACTGCACAATGGATGGATCCAAATAATTAAAAGATATATTCCCCGCACCCCCTAGCTCTCCAAAAGAACAATATCAAATATCTCTAGAATGAGAATTGAGCATTGGCAGGTAGCCTCACATTTGTTCAGATTGAACTTAATAGATGCCCCAATGTGTGAGTGTGGTGCCGAGGAGGAAACCCTTGACCATATCTTTTTTGCCCGTTCATAGCGGATCAGAGGTTTTCTTTACAGAAATCTCTTCAATGGTAATTTTCAACTCCCGGTTAACTTGTGTCATCTTCTTTCCCCTAACTCGCCACATTTAATCAGCAAATTTTTTGAACGACAATGGTATTGACTTGTAATATAATATTTCCTATTCTATAATATTATTATGCTCTTTTCTATAAAATACATTTTTATCATGCCATTAATTGCGTATTTAAAAAAAGAAAAATAAATACAAATCAATGGAGTTAAAAATCATTAAATTTATATTTCAATATTTTATTTTTGGATAGTTTTAAAATGCTTCGTATTCGTATAAAAACGACGTTAATAAATAATTTGTATTTTTTTTTTTTTTTTTAGGAGAACACATTCTTATTGTGAAGTTGTAATTATTCAGAACAGACGGTCTGTGATATTTTAAATATGAATTAAATATATTAATTAGAAAGATATACATATAAAATCAATTGTATCGAAAAATATTGTTGTTGCGCTACCGGGATTCGAACCTGAATCTCTTCCCTAACCGGGGGAGGTGCTTTATCCAACTAAGCTACAGCGGCACTATTTTTAGCGACAATTTTTCGACCTTATATGTTACCTTTTTGATATCAATACATTTAATCGTTCCATCATTTCCGGTTAGGGAAGAGATCCAGGTTCGAATCCCGGTAGCGCAACAACAATATTTTTCGATAAAATTGATTTTATATGTGTATCTTTATAATTAATATATTTAATTCATATTTAATTTGTATTTATTTGCACGCTTAAGTTAATCGCGTTAAGTCTTCAATTACAATTAAAAGTTTTGTATTAAAAACTAAATAATTTATTTTATTCGTCCTACGAATGTGTATTTTTCGCCGACCCGAGTCAGCCGATATGACGCAAATTAAAAAAGTCTAATTTAGTGTATAACTTCCGAATGAATAATAAAAATTCGCATAAAAACGCTCACGTAAAAAATACACGAAAAGTAGAATTAGTATTAATAGTCTGCCCTTGTGAAATTTATATTCGTAGCGATTAAAACTTAAGGGTAGAATAAAACATATCTCATGTTGGAGATATTTAATGATTAAAATAACGTTCACATTTGTTGCCTTGTAACATTCATTTATAATTGAATAGCGAAAAAATAATTAATTAAAACAGGTGCGCGTACAAGAAAATTTTATTGATTTATTAGTAAAATGATTTTCTACTTTTCAAGTATAAATGTAGTGAGAAAGTTATTTAAACTCCCTTAAATTATGCTCGAATCTTGTCAGCATCCACCGCAGCCCTCGGGCATAAACGACACCGTGGGCATAAGTAGATTTGTATTTGGAATATTAGAGACAATTTTAAAAATGAAATTTTGTTCAATTTTACCGTACATGAAATATAACCGCGACCAATCCAATTTGTTAACCAATAAAAGAAGGCATATATCAAAACAAATTAAATTAACACGTGTAGAAAATCTATCTATTAGTAAATATTGTATTACCACCGGGATACGAACCCAAATAAATTATTTTTAAACAAATTATTTTAAAAGATTATTAAAGTGATTGATTTAATTCTCCTCACGCGTATTACTCTCAAAGGTTTTTGTGATTCATTGTAATATAAAATTGATTACTTTTACGAAATACTACAGGAAAATAGATGTATTATTTATAAATACCTACTGAAGAATATTAGATCAAATTTATCAAAAACTTAATTGGTCGATGTAGCCCGCATTTCCCCTGATTGGAAACCACCCGCAGCAATTAAATTTGCGATTAATAGATTTATTTCTCTACCTATATATTTTTGATTGATTAATTTTATTACTATTGATACATATATGTATCTCGACTAGGTAATGTAAGTGAATGTATACCATTTTGTTACGTTATAAAGTACGTAAATATTATTCCGTCATCTGTGTGTAGCGCATTTCTTGTACTTGGAGATGTGTACTTGGAACGCCCAGTAATTACCTTTGCACACAATGTCACCGTCTTCTCGCTTCGAGTGCCCTTGATACGTGCCGAGAGAAAACTGCCCTCGTATCGATAATCTACATCCAATCAAAAATTCTTTGAATTCCAGAAACGTCTTGTTGACCTTGCGCCCGATTCATATATTATTATTGTCACGTCCACGTTCACGGGAAATACTGCGCTTTTAATATAACTCCAGCGGGTCGGCCCCGAGGGGTGGCGGACCAGTCGAACGGACATCTTCCAAGGGTGGTTCTATGCTACCGTGTGCAGATAAATTTGTAAGCCAGCCTGGTGGCGTTTGAAACAAGATAAAAAGTATAAACAATATCTATCCGACTCTTGCGGCCAAGGTCGCAAGGGACTAAGACGTACGGCATTAAGAGAAGTCCGCCGGCGTCCCAGATTATTTTTTACATATTTAGAGTTCAGTTTACTTGCGAGGGTAAATCCTACGTATACAGTCATGTTCCGTAAGAATATTTCAGACTGTATCAACCTTCTTCTAAAACCACCACCATTTAGCATAAAACTAGGGGTCGCAATACCTTTTACCAAAACCGGTATTTTCGATATTGAAGTTTTACGAATACCGTAATACCGATATTTTCGATATTTAGAGAAGCTTTCGTCGTAATTAGAGGTGACGATTTACTAATGAAATAAAAAAACGTTCGGAAAAAATAACACAATGTTTTCCTGAATAGTTGCTCAGACTGTATTCCTCGGTAAAGGCTCGTATTTTTATTTTTTTATTCTGTTGACGTTATTAATATACGTATACATTGTACATTATAAATATACAAAAAAGGCGACCAAGCACGTATACCTGCGGGCTCTGGTCGAAATACAAACAAGTGGCGTATAACTGCCTCCGAATTCAGTACAACAACTCATACAGAATACTGTTTGGATTGGCGTATTATTGCAGCGCATCTACAATGTTTACCGATGGCCGTATACATGGATTCGTTCCGCTTCTGAGACATCGAGTTGCGGGCGTAAAGATGCGGCTGGAGCTCAGCACCAACTCTCTGGTGCAAGCGGCGCTCTCGTGGAAAGCTGGATCCCTGACCAGATAATGGTAACGCCTACAGAATAGCTACATATACAACAATGGCCGTGACTGAAGTATTTATATATGTAATATTTATATATGTGTGAACTTTTTACATTTTATTTATTTATTAATATTTTCCTTGGTTTTGTTTTTCATAGCATTATATTTATTTCATAACTTTAATGTATAACATAATATGTATTATCTCTTTGGCAAATCGGGTTTTAAAAAAAAACCTGATCACGCTGGAATAAACACATTATTATTATTATTATTATTATTATTATGTAAGAGATGTTCACTGTCTCCTTAATTAGACCGAAGTCTGTACTAAAGAAGACAGGTTAATCCGTTGTCTATCATACAAATATGAAAACCATTATTAATATTATTATTTTTTTTATCTAAACCAAAAATATTAGGAATAAAGAAAATAGGATTATAAAGAATTCTAATAACATAATAAATAAGTAAAATAATCTCGCTATCCCATTATTGAAACACTATATAAAACAAAAAAAGAATGTAAAGAAATAATGTTCTGTTCATGTGATCATTTCCAGTTTCCTTTCTGCCAACACCCAATAGCCAGCTCCTGAGATGGTTTTTGAGTTTGTCCATCGAGAATTGTTTCATACTGCTCGGCAAAGTGTTATAGGCTTTGGGGACCAGAAACATTTGGAAGGATTGACCAAAGCTTGTTTTCATTTTAGGCTTAACGGTGTGCCTATTCTTTTTTGCTCTCGTAGCACAATTATGAGATGGATATTGATGAAGGATCAGCCTTTTTACATAGAGTTGTCAAATATCAAGAAGCTGACATTCCACAAACAATGTCACGGCCCCTCTGACAAACTATCAGTGCTAACACTGCTACCATCTTCGTCTTAATGTAAGTCGCAATTCGATCTTCATTCGACTATACCAATTAGTTATTTGTCAATAATATGAAAACATTTACTTATCATTGCTGTACGTTCATATCGCGACTCACGTCTCAACTTACACTTGCATTATACAAAAACAAAACTAATTACAACGCATACTTCTTTACAAATGAATCACAGAACACAGATCTAATCCATTAGTCGATCGCATCGACAGCTAGCGCAGTTGAGACACGGTCCAATCCCGGTATTTTGAAGCGTCCGTATTTATCCGGTTTGCGACCCCTGCATAAAACATGTTTTTCTGATTCTAAAAAATATTCATGAAATAAAAATATCCCTAGAGAACCGCACTTTCGAGGAATATAAATAATAAGATGTGAAAATAGCCATTTACACATATAATACTAACTTGTTACAAAGTTCACCAGTGGTAACTGTTTTTCAAATATTAGTATTCAAATTTGATATTAAGAATGTACTAATAAACAAGAGGCCATTGAGATATAGCTCTGAAGAACTTTTCAGATCCTTTCAAGTCAATACTAAATTATTTTTTTAAAATCTTAACTTCACATCCACGGTCCATATCTAAGGAAACTAGAACCAAAAATTTCGAAAACTTTTTAGAGTCAAAAATGAATACAACATTTGGGCAACGATCTCTCTTATTTTGTGCACCGCGAATATTGAATTAATTGCCACAAGATATCAAAGGGTCAAAAGTGATTAATGTATTTAAACTAAAAATAGCAAATCGGTTGCTTGATGTGGGTAGAAAACAAAATGAAAGCAATTTGTCATTTGTGTTAATCTAGCTACCCACACATTTTGTCTCCAACTGTAATATGACTAAAAGTCTTTTTTATAACTTTTGATTTTACTTTAACAATATACAACGTGTAAAAACTGTACAGGTAATTGCTTTGGAACAGACCACGTCTAATAAAGCAATTATCTATATTTTAAATGTATTATTTTTATGCTTAAAAATTAAATAAATAAAAATGTAAATAATAACAAAATATATAAAAAATTCATTAAATTCTATCAAAAAAATGCATTATGCAAATTTATATTATATACGACAATTTGAAATCATAGCTATTAGGAGATTAGTCAAGATGGCAAGGCACTGGCTTAGCATGTGAGAGGTGTCGGGATCGATACTCGTAAAATCTTTTTGATTAATACTTATATTAAATAAAACGCAAGGTATATGTAAATGTTAGAACTTTTCTAGCGCGCTATTTCCAAAGCAGTTGTCGTAACAAAAAACGTTACTAGGCGACCTGCTAAATAAACATATGCTAAAATCAATTTAAAAGATATACAGAAAAAAATCTAAATCATCCAACAGTCTAAATCATCAAATCGAAATTCGATGACCTTGTATTTTTTGCATTCAATTAATGGATTTAATCGCATGTCTACGACTTTTTAAAAGCTTGTATCTCCGTCGTGGTTGAGAGTAGACACATACAGCATGAACATTTTCGACTCATATTTTTAATATATACCCCTAAATTAATATACACCAAGTGTGTTACATACACCCAGTATCGTATATCTATTATTCCATTTTTAAAAAGCTATCAACTTTATATTTTCAATTATTCCCAAAAACCTTTAAGTAGACGCTAGGATAAATCATTTAATTTTACCTGGAAAGTGAAAACGCATAATTGGTAAAGTTTAAAAATCTTTCTAATTGATTCATGTAATTAATGTTAAAATATTCAAACAAAAGCACTTTAAAGAAGTCACCCCGGTGGAGCAAAGCTGATTACGATAACCCCTCGCGACCCACATCCAGGTCCACGGTGCCGCCGAAGTCAACTGTTGCTTCCTTCACATCTTGCCGCCGTCGCGATAATAATTTCCGTTTCCGATTGGCCCGAGCCCGCGGGCGGCACTTCTCCTTCTTGGTATTTTGCCGATAATTAGATGAGCAAAGAGGCATTTTCCGATGTAAAGGAAAACTTAATAGCGCGTCCTCTCGAGCGAGGTCGTCCAATAAAGCTTTTCGTATTTAAGTACATACGAATATTGCCGTAGCTGAGTCGTCAGACGAAAGCATTTTAGAAAAAGTCAACAAGAAATACTTAGAGGTTATTTTCAAAAATAGGTAATCATTTTTAAAAAATCACCTCATTATAATTCTCGTCGCGATTAGTAATTTTTTTTTAATCTTTTAAAATTAATCTAAAAACGTATTTTAAGGTCTGTGTCCACGGAAGAAGACACGATGAGTTAATCTCACATATTTAGTTGAGAGACACATTTCAATACCATGCACACATGTTGAGATTTCTATCCGAAGGTAAACTCAGAGTTCAGCTTGAGATTGGCAGAAAGAGACAAGTACTCAATCAGACCAATGTACATAATGTTCGATCTAACGCACACATAAAATAAAACCACATTTCAAACTATCTATTCTGATAAATTAGAAATAAGTCATAAATTATAAACATTTACTCCGTTTTAACTGCCGCTGGGGAGATTCAAAATCACACATGTGAAGAACAACTATTACGTTTTGACGTTTGACGTACAACGAGCGTGAAGTATAGGAATTAGAGTTTCGAATATCGAATACTAAAAAAACAGAATAATGAATACAGGTTCATACAAATTTATATGTTTAAAAAAACAACCGAAAAATCAACTATTTTAATTTTAAAAATAACTTCATACATCTGATTGCTTTGACACAGCTAACTGATTTTTTAATATTTTAAATATATACATAATTGATAAATTAGAACTACATATTAACATATATCCATTAATGTGTTCTTTATTTTTCGATGTTTAAAGCTTTAAGCACCTATGTTTAAATAGCTTCTTCAGAGCGCACTGTGCGACGTCTCTGCGAATGTGTATTATTAATTAGAGTATGCGTGGTGCGAAAACGACCCATGGTTATTCGAATTACTTGCTCGGATGGACGATTATGTAAGTTTCACTAACTGAACCACGATTTTCGAAATAAATTTGTACAATTTGCATGCCTTGTTCTGGCGTAAGTCTATTCAATGTGAAATGGCAAACCAAACTGAGCCCAAATCGACTATCAGCTGTCAAATCATCTGTCGCTGGAAAAAGTGTTGCTAATTCGAAAAACAAACCTCTAAAAAAACACCTTTATATTGTTAATGGGGGACGTAAGCCACCAATTAATGAGGGAAAAATTGTTTTAGCTTTATTTTTTAACATCGTGAAGTTAAATTAACAGTCAGTGAAAGCGCCGATCTTGTAATTCATGATTTCATCATATTTCAAGTATTCATACCAAGTATTTACCTAATTGCGTAAAAAAACTCGTGGACTTATATCACATTTGGACGGGATTTCAAAAAAACATGCAACGAAAACTCGAGACGTTTTTAAGCGATGCAAAGAGGGTTTTTAAAATAATTAGTCTGATATTACACGTGCCTGTGCGAGTCAATGAATTAAAATAGAAGAGGATTGGATTTTTATTTTACTTAACAGGTGTAGATAAAAAAATTTACTCAAAAGGAGGAAAGAGCGAAATAAAACACAGTAGAAAAAGAAATAAGACGAATTAAATATATCTCATCAGCATTAGCGTCAAACTCATTTTTCACTTCCTCAAAAACTCGACGATACATATTCAAATGAAAGTAATCTCAGTCGGAACGAATTTTTGTTACTTTGCCCGAGAGTCACCTGTCATAGCTGGAGTTCTTCCAGAAGACCTCGAAATTATGGAGTCGTGGGCGCGTCGTAGCTTGAAATCTGGAGTGGAAGTGAATTATTTAGGCACTCCTTTCAAAGCTTCGGACAATCCCTTTAGCGAGCAGGCTAAGAGAATGAGGGTATTAACATTAGAAAGGTGGCAAGAAAGATGGGGTACAGCGCCGCAGGGTAGATGGACTCACTCTTTTCTTCCCCGCGTCGCTGATAAATCGAAGGGTGTATGGGGACCTCCGGATATGATCTGAGTGGCATATGATTACGGGGCACGGTCAATTCCAAAGTAAACTGTTTGATTTTAAACTCGCGGATGCCCCGTGGTGTGTATGCGAGCGAGTGAATCAAACTCCGGAACACATCTTGTGGCATTGCGGGATAATGAGGGATGCTCGAGATCGCATGGTTGAAGACTTAACTGGGCTCAATGGTCGGCCTGATCAGTAATGCGAGGAATCTCAAGCTGTGTAGGGATTTCATCAAAACGTAGACTACGAGATGGGGTATATTAGGCAGATGATGACAAGATCGTGTCAGCGAGAACACGGACACTTCACTTTTCATAAGTCAAATTCTTAAAACAAACAAAATCGTGCGTAACTCCGCCTGTAACTGTACCGTGTGTGGTGTAGTATGGGGTGGGGTGACTCATGCATCATTGTGTTTCGTCTGAGTACCTTCATGGGGGAGTGGGAGAGTGTAGTGTTAATGGCTGGCTTGTACCCGCTGGTCTCTTTACTTCCGTACATAACGCTTGATTATCTGTTTGTTTGTAATGTTGTTATACACCTGTATTTTTTAAAAATAAATAAAGATAGTACTTAAAAGGGCGCAGAATGATTTAAATTTAAATCTCTGTTCGTTTTCGCAATCTCTTACGTTAGCTTTTGTTTTTTATCTCCTTTCTTTTGTGTTTATTAATTGAACATTTCGCGTTTCTGTAGTACTGTGTGTGGAACCGATAACAGAAGTTGAAACTTCTACAACAGTTCCGGGATAGGGTGCCCCTTCTAGTGCCCCTTTTGCCCGAGAGAACACAAATTAATACTATCACAAAACGAGGAAGGAATGATTTTATTACACCAAAACTAACAGCAGCTTTAGATAAATGCTAGTTTTGTATAAGAGACTCCCTTTATATTCTTCAGACTACAGTGGAAGCATTCAGACTATAATTGATGAATTTCCAATAAATAAATCCTCTATCCGGACAGAGAAAAGGAAAGAACTTACAGAAGCTATAAAAATTGATTTCAACAATGATATACCAGAAGTTGGTCACTGTTCACTGGAATGGCAAATTATCTGCATTGAATGTGAGATATTCTAAAGAAGAAAAAAATGTTAACCCCAGTTAAGAGACACCCTAATATCTATATAAAACAGTTATTACTGGTTGCGGTTTCATCAAAAAATATAATATTTGCGGTCTTGTTTGCGTACAGGTGTACAATTAAAAAGTCAACAAGGGTTGATAAGGCCTCGATAACAGATTAAAAGCCTCGTACGCAATAGGCAACATTCGTTTCGCAACATAAAAACGTGCATTGATTTCGTCAAACCACCGAGATGGAAATGAAGATAAAATGCGTTCTCAAAATAGTCTGGAATATGACATAATGGACTGTCATAAATATTTCGGCGTATAATCTACAAAATCATCTGTTACAAAAGTAAATTTATGTTCCACTTATACCTTCTGATGTATGTATGTGTGGGGATAATTTCTGGTGGTGTGAATGAAACGCACGATTGGTGTAAAGTCGTTTATTTGGTCAGAGGATAGAACAGGAAGATGACAGTGGATAGCGGAGCGCTAAAAACGAAGAATAGAGGAGCGAGGATGGTGTTTGGTCTGCCCCGTCGTGTCAGAGCAGCGAAGCGAAAGACGTGTCGTCAGAGAGCGATCGGGCCAGACTGAGGTGACTGCTCTTTGCTGCGGCTTGCGTACTCAATCCGAGTGTCGCTCGTGTCATCCATCAGATATGCACCAATGTTTTTACTGTTTTACAATTCAATATAAGCGCTTGTACTATGGAAAATATAACTTTCTTACTGATTAATTACTAGTTAATAGGCGAGTACTAAACCCGTAGACAAAACAAGTTATTCAACTCAAACAAGCAAAAACCGTTCGGCTTGGCTGATTTGGAGTTCGTTTCTTGGCTAAATGTATTATGTGGGATAGTACGTGATACGGGATATTTACATTGTATAGATATAAATTCAAAATATTAAAAGAACTTTTTTTTTAAACGGTGCTACATTAAACGTTTTCTCTCTAAAAATTGAAAGTTTTACTTCTCTATTAAAACTGTAGTGATTTGTTTATTCATTCTCTGTACCGATTAATCTGCACCATTCATTATTGGACCTGTTATTATCACAATCGGGATCGGTTCAAACAGTGTCGTATCAATTGTTGTCTCTTACAAATTCATCTCAAACAAATGTATCCATGTACACGCATCCTAAGGCATGTAGGTATGAGTAATAATAATACTTACCTAGAAACATAGATATTATCTATCGAATTTATTTGATTTTTGTTACGGTTCCTCGTCTATTTCTATGACGTCTAGAACGTATTGGGTGTAATGGATCCGTGTGGCTATATGATACTCGATTAAACGGCCAGGTCTTTATGAGTAGGGCAAAAACAAACGTGTTTTTAATATCTCTATGTTAAGATTACTTTGATGATTTCTTTTTTATATACTCAATAAAAGTACGTCAATATATATTCAATTTGAAATGAAGTGCACGTTGCCTGAAAAAACATACATGACATCTGTCATCTTTACTTATCTATATCTACTATCTATGGTATAACCATAGAACTAAGCGTTTTCCGAAATGTCAAAATAACGATTTTTGGTTATGTATTTCTTCTGATTCCAAATAGCATTTTTTGTCATTATTATTGTCTATCCGCGAACAAAGATGGAGTGTGGTTTGTTTTGGGAAAAGCTCTATCGATGAAATATAGGCTCTATTGAGATCCTAATCACACGCGGGGCCTAGCCTAGTCTCAATTGAATGGCCCTTTTCGAAGGATGACATTTCTTCCGGACATTCGATTCGAGCGTGCGTATAGTACAAAGTTCAGCGTAAAGCGATCGATATGAATGATCATCCAGTACATACGTACCTTTACTGACACTCAGAAATCAAGGTCTCATTGGGAGAACAAAGCGGGTAAACGTTTAATCATCTTAGTAAATAATTATATCAAACATATTTCGTCCAAAATTGTAACAAAAATATTTTTGTAATAAACGTTGTATTTGTTAATAAAGTTCCGGTGATTTGTTTTCAAATTTTTTACAGCGATCTTCGAAGATTTTGTCTTTGAATAAAATTGAAAAAACAAATATTCCCAATTTACGTTTGATTTGTGATTTTAAAAATAGTGAATTTACTTATTATTATCTATCTGTTCATTGAAAAAATTGTATTATATATATTAATATATTTTTCAAATACCACATTTATTGTCTTCATTTTAGTGTTTCTATGGCCTTTCTGGTTCAGATATAGAATTTTTATTCATCGATAAACCTGCAAGCCGTAAACAGTGATTTTTTTTCATAGCATTGGAGTCCAATAAACTGTTATTGGACAATCGGCAACAATTGGTATACGCATTATCGGCAAAAGTGACATCGGTCTAACTTTCTCTTAAGCGACCGTCTTTGGAAATTCCTTAGAGCTTGTGATTCTAGTGTCAAGAACCCTTATATTTGAAGGTACGTGTCCACTGACCCCCGAGACAAACGAAAGTTAAAGATCGAAGCGTATCGTTTGGTTCGGTAATTCATGTAAATACATGTGAACCTCGTGAACACGAATGCAATTTTAGAAGGAATGACAGAAATATGATTTACATCTTCGAGATGCGGTGTTGGCGTCGTATGGTGCATACACATCGGACTGCGAATGTCTCCATTCTTCAGGACCTCCGAATTGAAAAAAAGCAACGTCGGTATTACGGACATATAGAAAAACGCACAATATTTTTATTATTAGGCGAAAATGATAGGAAAAATTATTTCTTCAAATTTATAAAATAGTTGATAGATACTACATACCTTGTGATATCGGATTAAATTATTATTGAACACATGGGAAATATTCACCCATCTAGATTGGATACGCAGAGCTCAGTTTTAAAATGGATCGTCCAGAGAGTAGCTAATACTTTTTCATATCCAAATCGCCGGACCATTACAGAATTATTTCATTCGAAATGTGAGTGCGTATGGATTACATTATTAACAGCGTGACCGATGTACAAACGGCGAGAATTGTATGGTAATCCTTCCATGTCGCGCTCCTCCATAAACTCCTGCCCTCTTGAGCATGCTCCTCCACTTTTCTCTGCATCCTGAGGCTGTCACCGGAGAAGTGCCCGTTGCTTTTTCCACTCGGTCGGTCCAACGGGCGGGGGATCTTTCTCTCTTCTTCTTCTTCGTCCTTCGACGTGGCCCAGCACAACAAGTTTCCCAAAACTATCTTCCCTTCTCGCAAGATGCCCAAAAAATGTTTGAGAGTCTGTCCTTGATCTTCAGTTCCTGCAGAATGAAGATATTCGAGCATCTCGAGTATGCGCGCATGTGTCAGTGTATTAAAGTGATGCTTTTATTATGGTCCGAAAAATTTAAAAATAAATATTTTAAAATGTCGGGTGTTCTGTAGCGCCATCTTGATAATGCTTTTTTTAAATGGGATTGAAAGGCATCTCCATATTATTATATATAAAGTCATAGCGGACGTACGAGTACGGCGGCCCACACCTTTCAGGAAATAACCAGTTAAGGAAGTGATATAAGGATATCGAATGCGTCTCCAGAAATGTAATATCCGATATGTGGGCAATCATTTCCTGAATCTCGCTCTCTCCAAAGTGGCTGTGATCCTACAACAACAACATGTTTGCGTCGAGCGAGCATCGCCTATTTCAGGGCACTGGTAATTACTTCCTCCGTCTGTTATAATTATGACAATAAAAAGGGATGATTGTGTTTTAAAGGTATTTACTAACCTTCATATTCTTTAATTCCTCTAAAATCAAGAAAACACAATCTTCTTACTTACTTAAAAATCTGTATCGTACCTCATCAATTTCCTAACTGTAATGGCTGGTATTCACAAATGAGATTTTCGTCTCGAGACAATCTCCGAGTTGCGGATTTTACTCCCACGAGATTCTTTAAAGACAACTCTTAACTTTCGTAATTCCCGTATATACACCGTGTGTACATTAATATACACATTATAATAATTACAATTATACTAAAATATTATTTGTATAAGTCATTTTTTGGAAGTTCAGTCGGAGCTGTCAACATGTGTGCATCTGAGTTCGGAGGATCGAGCGCGTTGTTCTGCTTCGGGATATAGTGCTCGGGCAACCGATATTTGTACCTGATAACGTGCTCGTAGGAACAGAGATTTCGAATGACAGGATTAATTTGGAATGAAAAGGAACAAGATTTGTGAAAGTTTGCTGACAATTTATATATCCCGCTTCCTATGCGACCTATTCCCCGCGATATATTATAAATTACATATATTGAACGCCATCCGTTCAATAATTTGTTCAGTTTGTGTATAATCATATATGATGACTTTCTAAGTATCACCAGATTCCCTTGGAGTCCTATCCTCTGCTTACTGTCTAATTACTTGGGTTCCAATTCCTTCTAATATAAAACTCAGTAAGTCCGGCTAACAATATTAAGTTTATTACAGTAATTATAAATTATACACTTCAGCGATAGACTAATTATTCTGGAGAAGCTGTGATGGAAGAGAGCCGTTCCCCCAGAGACGGCCTTTTATAATGTCTGTCCCCCACCACTCATCTACTCACTCTCATGACACACACACACACACATACATATACAAGGTGACAGTTCTCACAGTATCACTCTAGGAGCCTGCGGAAAATATAGCCACACCAAACTACTTTACTACAGTCAAATATTGCATCACAATAAAAAAGGCTTTTTTTTAAGAATTAACATAAATTAAGCTACCGGCTTATCGGGACAAAACTGGGATCGTTTAGTCAGCAAAAGGTCAAACTAAAAGTTAGGTCAATCAAGGGCTGTGACATTTTTCATCATTCGTTCAGTGTCGAGTCAGCTCGGTGTTTCAATGTATTGCCAGTGTTTACCATTTCGATTAACGTGGCTATTTTGTTAGCCTTTACCATACCATGATATAAAATAGCCAAAAGCAGCCATGCTGTCAACTCGTGTTACCGTAAATAACAGTTAGAAAAATTGTTTTTATTAGCTTAAATGGCTTTAATGGCACGAATTTATTCTAAATATTGAGCATTCAAATTTGAAAAAATGATTAATAACATAATTTAGAGTATTCATTAAATCCTATACAATGTGTCCTTCCTTCTTATCTCTCTTCATTTAATTAGTAAGAAATAAATAATTGTATTTGTATGTTTGTTATTTTTTTCACTGTGAAAATAGTGTTTGATCGTGTATTTTTACCAACGTATTAATTTTACAACGGATTGAATGGAAAAAGTAATTGTTTTTGTACGATTTTTTTTCATAATTGGTTTTTCACTAGTCATTCCTGAGAGCTAATATTTTCTTTAGGATTATCTAAAATATGAATTTTATGTTGCATGTATTTACCGAAATATTACAGGTTTAATTATGATAGACCTGTGTTACTGCATAGTTTGGGAAGGGTTAGTGTCGAGCTTGCTATTTGTGTGATATAGTTAGGGTGCTCCGCTCTCAACTCTACACTACCCTTTAAGGTAGTTTCGAGACAAAAGTTTCATCCGTGTATACTCTCCTTTAGTTTGTTAAATCTGTGAGATGCTTCGTAAGTTACTTTCGATTAAAAACAATTAAAAATTGTATTATGAATAAACACATTTTTCGATTACGGGCAGGGAATCTGGAAACCACCCTCCGTGGTTCAAAACGGAGACTTCAAAAATAAATAAAAAAAAACACTTACACGGGGATATTTTTAAAATTCAGTTTTAATTAATAATTTGTCGGTGTAGCCAAAATATTATTAATAATAAATACATTAATCGCTCTTCGTTTTAACATTCAAAATTGAAAAGCTCTCGTGGTAATTGAATTGTGTTGACATTATTTCAACATTTTGACTTATTTTATCTTCAATTTGTCTGTTTTTGTCGGCAGACGACTGGAGATGATTTCACTCGGGTATAAATATAATGGGGAGCGCTCGACAGCCCGGCCGGGGGTGAAGTTTGATGAAGGGCGGAGACACCCTCCCGTCATGTCGGGGCCGGCCGTCGCCCCCGCCCAACTCTGGGTCCGGCAGGTCTGAACCTGAACCTCGGTGGCCATCGCCGATTCCGTAAAATGTTGCAAATTATCAATTTCGATAACAATGCAAAATACGATTATTTTTTAAATAGATGGGTCTATTCAAATCTATTAGCGGCATTATAACAATCAAGTCTTTATCTTTATTATATAACATTGCACACTTTGTGAATTTTGGCGTCCGTATTTTACGTTTAAGAGTCTTGGAACAAAAGGATCAATTTCAACGATTAGTTATACAGAACGTTTGTCTATTGTTGAACATTTTTGTTTGTGGTTAAGTCGATTGATCAGAAAGCGCTAGACCATAGGCAAACGTTATGTAGACATAAACAATAGATAAATTGATTATGTACACTCAGATCTGTACTGTACTGTAAGGATCGACCTCAGGAAACTACGAGGACCGAAATATTTTTTTCATATTAAACGATTTTTTTTGTTAAAAGAAATAACAGATGCCACCGCCTATAATAGAAAGTCATAAACAGCATGACGAAGCTGCCGATAAATGTACGGGTGGTATGCGGCAAGCGGCATCCTTGTCGATAGTTGAGACATAAAGTAATAAACGGTAAACGATTTTGTGACCGATGTGTTATTTTGGTCTCATAAGATGCGAAATCTTTTTAAGTTAAGTGTATTTTGTTTTATGTATAAAATATTAATGTATGAAATCATATAGTATTTTGTAGAGGATAGAATATTTTATCATGTATCTCAGATAAATCATAGTGACATATACACAAGCTGAGATTTTAATTTGAAGATAAACTCAAATCAGAGAGACAAAAACTCAAAGAGCCATCTACCTTATTTTTACAGAATCTCAAATACCTTTAAGTAAACTGATAGCAGATAGGTGGCGCAACAACAATATTTTTCGATAAAATTGATTTTATATGTATATCTTTCTAATTAATATATTTAATTCATATTTATGTTTTTTTATTTATTTCGTGTATTGCGATATCGTGCGGCGTGTGCGCAATAGTAACATGAGACTGTGATCACAGTCACAGCTTTCAATCACCGATATCATCGAATACCAATCACAATCACACTAGTGAGTCGAGTGTAGCATTTTTTTTCATCACTACAAAATAGTGGACTGTATAAAACTATTGCGAAATTTACCAAAGCGCTATTTTTAAGTCTTCTTGACAAATTTGACTGGGGTTAACTCTAAATAAATATTATATGGTTAAAAAAAATTCAAACAACTTTTGTAATCAATATTTTTTTACATATTTTCAATAACATACAATGACTGGATTTTCACCTACAAAGGAACTTTTATTAAACAAATAATAGATATCTCATAGAGACGAAGCTATATTTTATTAATGGAAAAATAACAAAAATAAATTTAATAACAGTGCCTTTGTAGGTGAAAATCCAGTAATAGTGTGTTCTTGGACATATTCAAATATTGCTAATAATATACTGGTCAAAATAAGAAAATATTTAAAAATTGAAAAACATTGATTTTTCAGGCGTATTCTAATATAATGTGTTAAAAACATTTTACAGATAAATAATATTGCTTTAAATAATTCCAAAAAAATAATTAGATTCTCATTGTGACGTGTACGCTGTTTCAGGGGAAAAAATGGTTATCAAATTTAGTCCATATATGTCGACAGTATAGTGATATTCGAAGTGATTCCACATATTAACCATTATTCCATATATTAATTGGGTATAATGGTGAACGTCACATTATGTAAAGTGATCACTTAAGCCAGCCGAAGACGGGTCGTGGGCCCTGTACTTCCATATCTTATAAGATATCTATTATTTGTTTTCACTTTTGTAATATTTAGTGTTAGTTTTCAATGTCCACAAGACAGTTTACATCGAAAATACCTTAAAAAATACATTCGCGAAGGTCTTTTTCATCCGTGAAAATGCGTTTGAAGAATATTGCTTTATTTACACATATTTTGTGTATATGTGCACAGACCAGCTCCCTCCCCGGCTGGCGGAGCTTGCGTAGTAACAATATATATATTCACAAGGCGATATCGTGTTACCTCTGAAAGGCATCGGCTAAAAAGAACTGCTCGCCCTTTGCCATGTTTATGTCATCAGTCATCGGGTGTCAACAAAGAAATTAATAATAAAGAATGTCGAAAAATTAAAGGTTTTCAAAATAATTTAGCTGTCTTACCTGCAAGCGAATATGGCCGATAGGATATCGAACAAATTATGTAATACCTAGTTATTGATTTTATTTTTCGTGTTAGACACTCGCCGCGCCGTGTGACCACCAAGTCGGTACTATGTTTATATCATAAGCGATTAGCTTAGTTTAAAAATAGTAATGACCCGCGTCCGCGACGATCTGTCAATGAGACTTTTTCACCGGAGGTGTCATTCTAATTTGGACACAAAACGTATGGGGTGACGATTCATGAATCGCTATTTTGCTCGCAGATTAGAATGACGCATTCGATTCACACATACCTTTACAGGCTCTCAGAGGTCAAAGTATCACTGAGAGATCATCCTGAACACGGACCCTAAGAATGTTCTATCCGTGTACAAGATATTCTTTCAAATTCAATTACAGCTTCTGTTCACTATTTTGTATTCACAAAAATGATTTTAAAATTTCTGGCTATTTTGTATTCAGTAATATTATCTAAAGATTCAACAATAAGATAAATTCATTGCGAAATCCTTGGGATTGTATGGATGTGTGTATGAGTGCCGCGTCGCCGGTGTGCGTGCGTGCGAAGCTATAAAGGGCGGCGCGCGGCAGAGCGCGGCCTCTTTCTCTGCGTGTTCATCGGCTTAATCGTTTTACCTATACTACCTTAAACTAAATTGTATCATATTGTAATTAATGTATATTTATTACAAAGTCTATTTCTTGAACCTTCACATTACGAGACGTGTACGTATCAGAATACAAGGACGTAACATTTATATATTTCGATAAAATTAAGTAATATTATAATTTATTTTTTAAAACATATGTTTGTTTTAAAATTGCAATTTCAGAACATAGTGAAATAGGAAATATATTTCGATAGATAGTTTTTTTTTCTGTATACATTTCTAATTAATTAATTTAATTTGTTTTAATATTGTTCAGACAGATTCATAAATATATATCAATTTAAAAATCAAATCAAAATCCAGCCTGCGTTAAATTAATCGAGGTGGGAATTTTTTTTTATTTATTTAATCAATAAGGGTATCACGCTGTTCTGCCACAACCATCTAGACTGTGTTCGGAGCAATGTTTAAACAGATTTATTGATTTCCCTACTGTATCTACCTACCATCTATTGTGTTTCTATGCACAGAGGGGTGAATCTCCAACAGAGAAGTGCCGACTGCAGCGGATCGGATAACGGTAATGGCTTTAAAGGGGGAGAGTTTAAATAATTAATTTAACTAATATCTACTTATAGTCAGTGGTGGAGTCGCCAAAGAAAAGTAAAACCAGGAGCAACAGAGAAACAAAAAAATAATAATAAGGCTTAGAAACACTATTTTATCAGGTATCCACGGCTTCGTGTACGCTCGGTCTTTTGTCAAGTCGGCTGAGAAGTTCGAGGCTGGAGCCTATTAGTCTTCTTCTTCTTCTACTGATAAATGTTAAAATGTTTACAGTAAACTGACCAAACTATTGCCTCTGGTTCTTCAGCCATCCTGACATCGCGATATTTCTAAATAACGAAGGTCAGGCTTGTGCAGTATCTGGTGCATTCTATATTTTATATGGTGTGGAATCATGGATCCTGAAAGCAAGGGAGAGAAGACAGATAACCTTTGACATATGTTGCGCATACCATAGACGCACGCACGAATGACTTCATCCAGCGGGAATTAAACTTCAAGGACAGACTCTCAACCTGCAGCCTGAGACGAATCCTTTAATTTTTGGGCATCTTGCGAGAAGGGAAGATAGCTTGGAAAAACTTGTTGCGGTGGGTCACGTCGAAGGACGAAAAGGAAGAGGAAGATCCGTCACCCACTCCGATTTCACTTCTCCAGATGTCTCATCGCATGTTCGAGATATTGAAGTTTTCAGACTTTTATTGTATGAACTACTTCTTTTACATAATTCAATAGTAATAGATCTGCGGGAACAGTGTGTGCTATGTGGCGTGAGAGGCGTGATGTCACTTCGTTCGATCCAGTGAAAAATGCGATCTTCTCAACACCATACCAAGATGAACAGGTTTTTTTTTCGTTTTTCAATTATTTATTTATTATCATACAAAAAAAAATACAGCAACACAACATCATCAAAATCTAAAATTATCTACATACTCATAACCGAGTAAATAAAAAATTTATAAAATCTTATTTTTCCGTAATAAAAATACAGTTTATAACATAAAAACATATTTTACGTAACCCCAAAAAATAATTATTATTTTGATTTATGGCGGTAACTTTGACATTGATCAAAAACGTAACACCTAATTAACTTTTTTTAAATAATTAAAATTAATCATATTTAAATTTCAGACAAAAAAAACACTTAATATTTTTATAGTGACTTTTCAGCCTGTTTTTTTTATAAATATTTATTATTAGTTTACATTAATTCCAGGTTTCAGTTTTTAGAAGGCTAGTTATCAGCTTAACAGCTGATAACTATGTAATAACGTTAAACTTGATGATAGCTGATAGCTACGTAAGAACGTTAAACTTAATGTTAAGCTGATGACTACATAATAACGTTAAACTTAATGTTAAGCTGATGACTATATAATAACGTTAAACTTAGTGTTAAGCTGATAGCTATGTAAGAACGCTAAACTTAATGTTAAGCTGATATCTATATAAGAACGTTAAACTTAACGTTAATCTGATAGCTATGTACGAACGTTAAACTTAATGTTAAGCTAATAGCTATGTAAGAACGTTAATCTTAACGTAGCTATCGGTTTTTAACTTGGGCGTTTCTCTAAATTCTCGTGTTATATTTATACGCATTAATTATAAAAATAAAAAAATCATTTTTTTAAAAAACAAAAAACTAATTCCATCATAGCTATTAGATATGAGGCAAAACTAATGAGTCAGAAATTCTAATAACTCAGCTGATGGAGAATATCGGCACTCGAAGCGATACGGTTCATTAACGTATTATAATTGCTCTTGCATCTGGCGTAACCATACAGAGATTAGTTCTGTTTACTGGAAGAGGAAATAATCTGCGTTGCCTCACCTAATTATCTAGAATTAAAGACAAATATTATACAGGATCAGCGTAACGTCTAAAGAAGTCTAGTAGTCTATCGTCTAAAGAAGTATTTATTAAGTTAAGTATATTATTATCAAACAACTGTTATTTGTATATAGGATCTTGCTGGCTGATTCTTTATATTTTTATAGTCCAACTACTACTACAACTGTACTAATCTTATCTATTCCCGATTATTCACCCTTCATGATCTCTTTTAAGGTCCACGTCCACGGAAGGAGACACGATGAGGTAATCTGAGAGATTTAGGTGAAATACGCATCAATATCATGTACACGTGTTGACATTTTGATTTAGAGATCATCTCAGAAATCAGCGTAAGATTGTTATAAAGTGGCAAAAAGTCAAAAAAGCGTACACGACATTCGATCTTACCTTTAAAATACACCTAACGAGCCAGACTGATCGCCTTACCTCGAGTATGACGCCTCCGCAATCCCTGCCGTTGCCGCCGAAATCACACGATGGTCGGTACGAGGATGGTGACGCTCTCCGCTCCCGACTGAAGACGGCGATGTCAATGGTTATCCACGGCACACACAAACAGTGGAGTTGAACGGTTGCCAATGCGAATGATATCGCGTTGTCGAGATCAAACAAAAAAAATGTTGATCCAGTTGACGTCTGATGGCGTCAAGGTCACACTGATAGGAAATTTTGACGCGGACATGTGACAATATTTTTCGCTCCCGATATTATAACCGCACTAAAGTGTGTTTTGCAAATACGGAACAGATAGATTCAATTAAGTAAGTTTAATTAAATAGACTAATGGCGCGTGAACACAGATGAGTTTTACCTCAGAGATTCGTCTCGAGTAGGTTTTCTCTATTCCCGGACTTTTTTCATTCCCGGGATTCGATTTGCAGCTCTGGATCATTCCCGGAATCCCGGGTGATATGTTAATAATATTTTTTTAAATAAAAGATTTTATATTTGTTTTTAATAAACATTGTTAATTTTATTTATAATTTAAACATGTTTTGACAAGAAAATACTATTTCTAAATAAAAATAAAGATATAATAATTTTTTTATATTAAAAAAAAACATTTTAAAAATCTAATTTGAATTAAATATATTGTATGTACATATTTACAATCAATTTATTATATATTATATTGACAAAAATAAAATATATAAATTAAATACACTCATTAAAACAATTTTATTTAAAATAGCATTATAAAAATACCAAAATGTTCAAATTTACATCTGATAGCCTGCTTCTCGATTTTGTACATAAATTTCCAGCAATTGAAAAAACTTTCAAATTTGTGCTACGGCAGTACGACGGCTAAGAATTCCTATCACCGAATGACTTCGAAACCGTACAAGCCAGGGCATAATTCGGTAAAAAAATAAAATTTTGTTTCAGCGAAAGCACTCACTCATGTATGTACTCGTATTTTTATCGCACTTCACCGACAGCCGTTAATGCTAGCAAATTTCCAAGAATTTTGCTACCCATTGTTATTGTTTTCTGGAACCGATTCGAAAACTGTGCTATTTTTGTTTTGACCCGAACATTTCTTTTTAACTGCTTTCGTAAGATAAAAAATTTGGACGAAATTATTTTATTTACACTCTTCCAAAATTATTACAAATCCCGGGACTCGACATAAGCATTACCGGGACTCGATGCATCGAAAATCCCATGTATTCCTGGGAATCCATTCCCGGTTCGACCCGGGTCAGAAACCCTAGTCTCGAGTGCCCGTAAAGTACAGTGAATGAGACCCACTATTTACCCAGGATCGTTCTATGAGCAAAAGCTACCATATCGGTCCTTCTCATTCGCCGCCAGGTTGGCATTTTTTTAATACTAGAATGCACAGTGAGAGGAGACGTGGCACGAACACCAAAACCAACACCATTCACTATTCAATTCAGCGCTCATATCCAAGAGAATTTAGTAACATTTTATTTATTTACTTTACATATATATGAAAATGGAAGAAAAAACATTTGCACAAAAAAAGAACAGTAAAGGTGAAAAACATAATAAATCACCCACCTAAAGATAAAAGAAAAGAGTGGACTAAGCACAAAAATAAATACATTTACTTCCAGGACCGACAGATATTTGATAAAAAGAAAGAAAAAAAACAATTAATCAAGCCTAAGTTACGGGAAGTGCTCACCCTCAATTACAGCATTTTTATCCCTCAAAATCTCCCAACGGGACACCCACACACCCACAAACTCGGAAAGTATCCGAAGTTACTTTCATTCCTCATAAGGTCGTCGTTCCTGACCTAACGATAACCAGCCACATCTAATCCCGCAATATAAACCTCGTAATATAACATTCCCAGAGGATATGTTCCGGGGTCTATCGCCCACGGTCACACACGCGCCATGGATACCCAGCGAGCCCCAGGTTAAAGAGTTTTGCGCGAAATTTGCCATGGCCCGAGACCAAAAAGGACAGTACAGAATTAAGCGCGAAACAAGCCGTGTTGTTTCGAGATACAATTTACACCATTTTAAAAATGTTTTTTTTTTACGTAGGACCATATGGGGCGGAATGACCAGGAGACACCTCCCGCCACTTTTCTTCACGCACTTCCTGCTCCTCGCTCTACCCTATCTTCTGGCCGCCATTGAAGATCTGCAGTACGATGTGAGTATTTACATATTTTCAAAAACTTATTCCATGTCTATACTTTTAAAATATTTTTATTTATTATCTTTGTTTTATTAACCATTTGTAAGGGAGCATTTGAGATGTTTGAACAATAGTGGATTTTCAGAATTTGCTAATCATTTGATAGAAAATGGTCATGATTTTGATAAACAATGGGGATTGTCAATTTTGCATATAAACGGTGTTGGTCACAAAGTAAATAATTTGGAATCGTTGGAGATAAATAAAGCGTGTAAAACTAATCAATAAATTATAAACAACCAACTAAATTTAACTACGAGTCCCATTCTAAAATTTTTTCCTAAAAATTATTCGAGTAAATTTGTATTAAGTATCGATTTGAGTTAGGTACTAAAAAATTTTTTTTTTTTTTTTAATTTTTAAAAATAGATTCTGATAAAGAAACAATAATATGTGTTTTAGTTAGTTATGATATCGTGAAGAAGAAAATGGTATTTTTCGAAACCGGTAGATGTGTTTAAACTCAATTAAGTGGTTAATGAAACAAAGATAATAAATAAAAATATATTATTCCATGTCAACTGTGAGTCGTGGTGTTACTTCTCGTAAGCATATCTTGTATACAAAAAGCAAATTTCCTTTTAAATTCAATAGAGAAATTAGTATTGGAGGACTTAAAAATTTTGGCTATATTTTTATGTCTATCTTTCATAGAAATTACACAATCACAGTGGTGATTAGTTAATTTTTAATTAATTTCCATGGATTACCACAAATTTAATTTGACGGCATCTTAAAGTCTGTGAATCGAAATATTACCATAAATCTTAAAATCAATGATAAAATCTGAGTGACTAGAGTAATTGATTTTTCCTAAAAAAATATTTGAAATAATTTATGAAAACAACGCCATTGTGAATATGTAATGTCCATTTATTATTGTAGGATGTTTTGAAAATAAATAATAATTTCATAATTAAATAAATATCAACATCAGTCATGTCCACATATAAGAAAAATAATATGTATAGAATAGATGAGAAGCTTTATTATAGAAAAATTGTGCAGTCGTGGTTTCTTTGTGAACTAACTCAAGTGGATTTTATTTATTTAATTAAATCCAATAATTATGTTGAACGTGTCAGCGAGAAAGCAGACAACAAAAGTATTTATAAAATTGTAACCTTAACAATTTTGTAAAAAAAATCTTTTTAAAAACACCATATAATGTGAAGTAAACAATGTTGTATTTTATTTTATTAATTTTTCTAAAAGTTAATTTTTTTTAAAGTCGGACTTCCGCAAAGTTCATCCCGAAAATTGAGTTCCTGAACAAAGCAAATGATTGATGACGTGAAACCACACGGCCATTTTTGCAACCTGATTTCATTACCAAAATCCGAAAAGGTAGGGGGATTAAGTCCTCCGACAATGTACAACGCATGAACAATGCCATATTTTAAATATTTCCCCAAGGGTGATTGCTTTTTGGATCCTCTTAAAATATGTGAGTTCTATTTTTATTTTTGCTCATAATGCATTGAGGGGATTTCGCGCTGATGAATCTTCAGTGGACCAGGAAGCGGAATAGGCTTAATGTGGAGCCAGTTCACTGATGTATTAACGCCTGAAGGCCTTAGTGCTCCACACGACGTGCGTGGATTTTTATAAAAAACGAATAACTTTTTAAATAAATAAGTAGACTCAACATCCCGCTTTAAAACTAATTAGTTAAATCATCTAGAAAGACACGGAAAAATCTTCGGACTGAAAAAATATGGTTATCACTAGCACACGAAACCGAATCTTTCTATTGCACAAATTATGTAATTGTTTTCTTTTCAAGTATAATGAACCGGAAGCCGTCTAGGAGATTTTAGACTCCGTGTCCACGATGATCTCTGAGAGTCGTTAAAAGAACGTGTGTACTGTCACGTGACGCGACATTCTAAATATATGGGATAATCACGCATCAATCATGTGTTGCTCGCGGATTCGCACACGTATTTTTACAGACTCTCAGTGATCAAAGTCTCATTGAGAGATCTATACTCAAATATTAATTAAGACTCACTGACATAGTAACTTATATAGGTTCAAATAAGCGTATTCAAGTACGCAACCTGTCAGCAATAGAATGTTCCAGGTTCGTGCCCTGGTAGCATATTTATAGTAAACGATTTATCTCATTTGTTTTAATTGTAATGACATATTATGATAATACATTTTCAGAATTTAGTTCTGTGGTATTATGAATACAAATTAAATTAATCAACCAGAAAGATGTCCCCTATTTCTCGAAAAAATATTTATTTACTACCGAGATACGAACCTGAATCTCCTCCCATCCGAGGAGACGTTAACCATTCCACTACAGCAACAGATGACTTATATAAGTATATTCTTACAATTGAAGCATTTATATATGTATATGTATATTTCTAGTTGATTCATTGAATTTGTATTAAAAGGGTAATATCATAAAAAATGACTATGCTGTACGATACTTGGTGCATCTTGATTGTTCTCGTCCAGGTGGAAGTGGGCGACGTGGAAGCGGCCCTGCGCGCCGTGCACGCCGTGAGCAGCCGCGCGCGCGGGACCCTGTGCGTGACGCGCGCGTGGCTGGCGCTGCCCGTGCGGCTGGACACGCGCGCCTACAGCGCGGCGCGCGGCCAGGCGCGCCTCGCGGCCGCCGTGCTGGCCTCGCTCGGGCCCGCCCCCTCGCAGGGTGAGTCTCGTCCTCGCCTTTCATTACTCTCGAGGCCAGAGATAGATAATTCAAAAATTGACCGATGAATACTGATCACTGAAAATAATATGAAATGTACCTATTTTAGAGACAAAGAATATAATAATTAGTTATATTAATGAACCAATCTGTTTAGTCGTGCAGAAGATACTTACGTTTCGCTTTGGTGCGAGATAGCTATAATATTATATTAGTATATTTAGTCTAGATTCCCTCTCCCACACGATGGTAAAATCGTCACCTTTAATATCTTCTCCGGTACAGAGAATAAGGGATGATAATAGGCAGCGCCCTCACTCGAGGCTGGCTTGTCAGGTGCGGGATAATATTGTTAATAGGTAATAATTAGATCGGATAATAAGTAAATACAGATCTTACACTAATCCTGTATACAATTAAAATCTACTGCATTTAAAAATAATTTTAAAAAATAGTCGCGCAAAATTCTTCAATAAGTATCATAATTAACCCGGTACGAAATTGTAAATTCTTAAATTGTATTTTAGAAGACGTATATTCTAGATTCTTATCCCTAGCTATGTGAAAGAAAGACACAGAATACATACCATAAGCAGAACATTAAGGGATGGGAAAATAGTGTTGATGGATATTAAATTGATTTTAAAGAAACATACCTAATATGTTCTGTTTTCTTGTATATGTATTATGTCTCTCTCTTTCTCATATAATTTTATATTCTGTCTCCCTTGATGTTCTATTTATTTATTTATGTATTCTGCCTCTCTCTCTTTTACATGTGATTTTATATTCTATCTGCCTCTTTATGTATATATAGGTGCACTCTTTTTGTATTTATGGTCAGTTTTAAATACGTCCTGATGACACTTGAGATAAGCGAAACCGGTTGACGTATAATAAATTTCGTGGTTTCATTCAAAGTTATTGTTATTAGGAGAACACATTCTTATTGTGAAGTTGTAATTATTCAGAACAGACGGTCTGTGATATTTTAAATATGAATTAAATTTCAAATCTTTCAAATAATGAAACGATTAAATGTATTAATATCAAAAAGGTAACATATAGGTTCGTAAATTGTCGCTAAAAATATTGTTTCTGTAGCATAGTTGGATAATGCATTTTCCCCGGTTAGGAAAAAGATCCAGGTTCGAATCCCGGTGGCGCAACAACAATATTTTTCGATAAAATTGATTTTATATGTATATCTTTCTAATTAATATATTTAATTCATATTTAAAGTTATTATTAGTTTATTTAATATATGTCAACAAAGCGATTGCTTTCTACGAAAACATAAGTGACATAACTTTTTATATTTTATAATTTTTTTTTTTTCTATCTTTTATATAATATTCTACATAGTATGAAGAGTTATTTTTACCTCTAAAAAATATTGTCTTGTAAATGATTTCCATTTTCATCTCCACAAATGCAATCTCTTGTTAAAATCTAGCTAAAATAACTAGTATTTACCAATAAGTCATGAGCTGAAGAACAATATTCGTGTAGAAATCCGAGCGATAGTCCGATATTTTGCATGTCATTATGAAGAATAGCATTGTAAAAGCCCAAATTTGAATTAATGTTTAAATGGTAAAGTGTCTTTTGGCCCAACCTATAGTTTTCTGATTCCGCGATCTATACATTTTGTATTAATTTTAGAACACAAGTTCAGCGAGAGCCGTGCATGCGGGTGCAACATCCCACTCACGGCAGCTATCTTCGGATCACAAATAAATTTAACTTAATTAAATTAAAAGGTAATATACACAGCGGTGAGATTTATCTCAACGTAATGATCCCTAATGTCTGTGTGATGGTACATTTTCTTTTCAATACCTTCGAAGGTTGAAATATGTCAATAGTAGATTATTGTGTGTTGAAAAGCTGCGGATTCTGCCCGGAGCATTATTGAAAATCTTTGAATTCCTCAAGCGGAATATTGAAAAGCCGGGAATTTCTCTCAGAATGTTTTTATTTCTGAATGCTCACATCGACGGGGATAAATACAATATGAGCAATTGGTTTCTTAACGCAATACAAGTATATCATGTTGAAGTTGAAAATATTTTTTATTCGGCAGTGACAACAGTGAAAATATCAAAAATACTATTTACCGCGTTGTAAGAATCCATTCTAGTATCATTAAACGATCTAGTCATTTAAATATTTATACTTACTTACTCATCACGCGCCACACTCATTTATACATCTTCTCATACAAGCTCGCCGATTGTTGAGGCTTCTAACGGAACCGTCCTCCGTTATCTGGTTTACCTGGTCGTGCCAAGTCTTCCGCGGACGTCCTCTATTTCGGGTGCCATCAACACTTGCGTCATATATCTTTCTTACCATTCTCTCCTCATTCATCCGTTCTATATATGGCCAAACCACCAAAGTGATCCTTTCTCAATCTCATTTACTATACTAACATCAGCTTTACATTCTTTCCTTATTTATTCATTCTTTACTCTGTCATAAATAGATTTGCCACATATACGCCTAAGTGATCTCATTTCCACTGCATTCAGTCTACTTTCGTTCCTCTTCTGCCAGCTCCAGGCCTCACTTCCATACATCAGTGTAGATACCGGGACTCTATTGTGCACCGCTAGTCTTGCCTCGGTTGACAAATTCCCGTTAGATATAATTCCATTCAAAGCACCGTTCACTTTGTTCTCTGCAGTCACCCTGCTTTCGATATCATTCTCAGCCTTTCCGCTTCTATCAAACATACTTCGCAAATACACAAACTCATCTACTTGTTCCAAACATTCATTACATACGGTGTCTCGCTTTCCTCCTTCTCGAATACCATCACTTTCCACTTGTTAACATTCATCATGAGGTCGCTTTCCTCGCACACATCGTACATTCTACTCACTAGACTCTGTAGTTCCTGTTCATTATTCGCAATATTGATACCAACCGCTTTATTCGTTACTAGGAGTCAGCTCGTTCTTAAGATGTTGTGTTAATCTATCAACCCTCTGGTTGGCCTGTTATAGAAAATAGATAAATCCTCGGATACTTGGCACGTCCAAAATCGATTTGATTTTTAAAAAATATTTAGTGGCATTATCTCGATACTGGTCCAGATGAAAATTAAACTTTAAAATTAAAGTAAATGTAAGAAAACACACAAATCATGTGAAATTTTCTAATGCAGTTTTCCTGACAAATTTGAATCGCATTTTCATATCTTTATTACCTTGATAATTTTCGATTAATTTAGATTAACATTTCAAACACCACACTCCGTTTAAACGGATGTCCTTTTAAATATATTTTGTTTTTAAATGATTTTTTTTAATTTTCAGTGATTAGCGTCATGGCTCAAGCTGTTCTCAAATCTTTGCTGATTTTTGTTAAAATCACTAAAAAAAAATGTGTCGTATAAAAAATGTTAAAAATCTGTGTATTTCGTCTTTAATACAAATTCAAGGTAAAAAATAGAAAGCTGAAAGCAGGCACATTTACTTACTGGTCTTACACAGCGGAGTATATAGATAATCCAGAGAGACTCTCCCAGGGCGCCCCCACACTCTTAAAATTATACAGCTTTTTAAGTTAATTCGCCGCCGTTGTTCCATTGAACGGTGCAGCTCGCTTTGATGAGTTCTGATGCTGCTCTGTCCCCACCTTGCTATGATATACCGTGCCGCTGTAGAACTGCCCGTACAGGCACCGCTTTTCATGTATAGTCTTTGAATAATTCCACCATGACCGCTGTTGTATTAGTTCTTACTGAATTCTTTGATCGCCACTGTCCAAGTTGGTACTGTTAATGTTAATCGCCAAAATGACACTGACCATATCGCTAATTAATGTTAATCGCCACTGCGTGAGTTGGCACTGTGACCGTGTAACAAACTATTGTTAAACGCCACAATGTTAGTTGGCACTGTGGCCATATCGCTAATTAATGTTAATCGCCACTGCGTGAGTTGGCACTGTGACCGTGTAACAAATTATTGTTAAACGCCACAATGTTAGTTGGCACTGTGGCCATATCGCTAATTAATGTTAATCGCCACTGCGTGAGTTGGCACTGTGACCGTGTAACAAATTATTGTTAAACGCCACAATGTTAGTTGGCACTGTGGCCATATCGCTAATTAATGTTAATCGCCACTGCGTGAGTTGGCACTGTGACCGTGTAACAAATTATTGTTAAACGCCACAATGTTAGTTGGCACTGTGGCCATATCGCTAATTAATGTTAATCGCCACTGCGTGAGTTGGCACTGTGACCGTGTAACAAATTATTGTTAAACGCCACAATGTTAGTTGGCACTGTGACCATGTAACAAATTATTTTTAAACGCCACAATGTTAGTTGGCACTGTGGCCATATCGCAAATTAATGTTAATCGCCACTGCGTGAGTTGGCACTGTGACCGTGTAACAAACTATTGTTAAACGCCACAATATTAGTTGGCACTGTGGCCATATCGCTAATTAATGTTAATCGCCACTGCGTGAGTTGGCACTGTGACCGTGTAACAAATTATTGTTAAACGCCACAATATTAGTTGGCACTGTGGCCATATCGCTAATTAATGTTAATCGCCATTGTGTGAGTTGTCACTGTGACCATAAAACAAATTATAGTTAATGAGTTGGCACTGTGACCATATCGTAAAGTATCGAGTATTCGAGTCAGTGTATGGAATAGTAATTCCACTAACCAACCATTTGTCCCGAATCCTGAATGGAAGTTATTTTTGTATCGCTCTGATTCAATGGTTTATACAATGTAATGGAAATACAGAGTGTCACTGGAAGGTATATTCATCGGTAATAAATAGATACAAAAAAATATTTATAATTAATTAGTAGATTTGACCACATAAAGATATCATAAAATAATAATTAGTTGAGAGTTAGTTACGGTTTGCTTCTCTTCAACACGTATTTTTCTATTAGTATATTTTACCTTTTAACATAAATATATTTTAATAAATAATAAAAATTGTTTTGTTAGTAAAAAACATATTTTTAAGAAAATTAAATAGTGAAGCAAGTAATCAGTTCTCAGAAATTGTGGTACCGTAATGCGGGGGGGGGGGTAAGGTCAGGTTAAGTTCTTGGAGATCATTATTATTCATCCCTTAATGAGATAGGCGATGTACTTGCTGCTTGAGAAAATTTAAAGGTGAATATTGTTTAATATTTCATTTTAAATTTAAGAAAAAATCAACCCTTCACGAGATCAAAGTAACTTCGTAAATTAAGCGCTACAATAATATTAAATTACTACACTTGATGAGCACTGGTTAAATTGAAATTAACTCTTATTTAATTTTTATTAATTAATAAGATAAATATTAAATACATACCGGTTCGCACCGGTTACTAAAATTATAGAAGTTCTCAGAACAAGATCCTGGATTATTGTAAAATTTTAATTTTCAATAATCTAACGTATTGTTTCCACGGATTGTGGTCTTTTTAAATAGAACAGAACATTTATCCTGAATTACCTGGTAATCCTTGTAATGTCAAATTTGTAAATTTTCGAATTTTATGTTTTTTTTTTTAATAAAGATGCATATACGGAATACATGTCAATGAATCAATATTTTTATTATTTTCAAACTAAGCTAAACGCTTGTGCTATGAAAATAGGATTAACTGCTGGTCTCCTGGAACGAGACGCGAACCCCCGACCACTACATCACTATGCCAGCATCTTAACCACTAGACCAGTGATGGCGAACATGGGCTCGGCGTGTCAAAATTTCATAAAATCTAACTTAACTTTGCTGGCGTAACTGGATAAAAATATGGAAACCATAGTATTTGATTTGATGTCAATTAATTAATTGCTTATTTCAATTAATTGTTTTTTCACGAAGTGAGACCCAAAAGAGATATTATGTCATATGTACTTAGTGGTCAATTCGAACGTTGTTGTCGGGTAGACGTCTGGTGGCGGGACACGTGTTCTTTGATAACTCTGATATTAGTGAACGCTGGCGTGTCGCCCAAAACGCTGGTGTCAAAACGTGTCATAGGTTCGTCATCACTGCACTGAAAGAGAGAAACGGTTTCAAAAAATATACACCCCATTACTGCATACATATATGTGTAAAACTAATTAACTAAAGGGGTAGGCAGAGAGGATACACCACTCTTTCCTCGTCCATCGTTGAAGTTTTTAACACGACCATTCTCCTATATCAAGTTGATCGTCTCATTGTCTCATCGCTTATACGTTCCACATGATCAAACAGGTATTTTTTTAACTCTATTGACTGAGCTATACACTGATAAGCATTCGCGCCTAATTTATTAATTCTTCACCTCTTACCATATATCGATTTTCCACACACGGCCTGAGTCACCACATTTTGTATCTGTGTTTTATAACATGTATAATAAATACATGATTTAAAACATAATACTTAAAAATGAGACAATATAAAACGTATTTAAGTTCACTCGTCAAACGGGCTGAAAGCAATTACATATGTATTTAGTCGGAAACGGGGTTTCATACATACTTGTGTCAATATTAACATTTAAAAAATATTTTTTTCATCATAATATTGAAGTCTTTTTCACTTATTTAGAAACGAATTCGCAGAACCGTCTCCATTTGAAAATCCTTATTTACGATGGAGGTACGCGGTTTGTATAATTAAAATGTTTTAAAATGTTGTATAACTAATTGGCAATCAATCTTTATTTAGGTTCTGAGTGATTCGCGGTTAATTTGTGCGGCTGCGTTGAGTAGGAATAATGGTCAGATGCAGAGGCGTAACTACAAAAATTGCTCTTACCCACATAAAAAATTTATGGACGTTTTTAAGAACACTTTCTATGACTGGACATGATTCATTTATTGTTTTAAAATCCTTCACGTAATAACTAAAGGAAATAATTATTTCTATTAAAGATTAATGTAGAAAATAGTTCTACCAATTGCTTTTTGTTTTTCCCAAATCAAAAACCAATTCATGCACCAAATTTAAAGAACAATCATGAAATCAACAAGTTAAAAACAGTAAGATAGTAAAATTCGCGAATTAGTAAAAGAGGAAGTAGAAACTTCAATGATTTACGCGCAATTGTAAGCCTTTCTAATGTTATACAAAATTTTCAATTCAATAAATAACCAATTTTATGACTCGAGTAATTCACTACTTCAAAGACAGAACAGAGCGCCAAGGGTACAGCGAGTGGTCGTGGTAGTTTTTAGAACTAAGTAAATAATGTCTCTACTGGTGCACAGATGGCGTTAATTGTAAAATAATTTGTCCGTTTATGTTAATCCAATTATTTAATTTATATTTGTTTTCCAGAATTTTTAGTAATGTACAGCTTTTATGCTTGTATGCACTGCACGCCCCTGTTTATAAGATATAGGAATATTAGTATTGCGTGGTTTATCCATTAAATAGTTAGTAAAAAATAGTCCCTTGTCTCATTCACGCTTTCATGAAATAAAATATATATTCTTGGCTTGCACTTATGCATACACTTTAGGACGATTTTCACTTTACTTACCCGATATATTAACAGTATACATCGACCATATTTTCAACTGTTTTCGTAGTACACGTAAGAAACAATTTTTTAAATTTTATAATTCCATGTCTTGATGTGGGACAACGCTGGGAAAGATATCGATGCTCGCAAAAATATCAATGCCAAATGGATTGTGGGGCGCGTGGCCCCCTAGTGCACTGCATCGGCACGGTTACGCCACTGGTCAGATGCTATGTGTTTTCGGTACTATTTTATGGAATTAAAGCGTGGACACTTACCGAAGAATTATAAGAAGGCCATGAAGCTTTTGAAAATTGGATCCACAGAAAATCACAAAAGGTGCACTTCTCCTTTAAATTCGACATATGTGCTTGCGGTTACGAACTCGCCTAGTGATCTGGTGGTCGGAGGGTTCGAGCCTCATTTCAGAAGGCCATTAAGTTAGTCCTATTTTTATAGCACAAGCGTTTAGCTTAGTTTGAAAATAATAAGAATATTGATGCGACACGTATTCCGTGTACGAATCTCTATTAAAATATATATTATTAGGAGAACAAATTCTTATTGTGAAGTTGTAATTATTCAGAACTGTGATATTTTAAATATGAATTAGATATATTAATTAGAAAGATATACATATAAAATCAATTTTATCGAAAAATATTGTTGTTGCGCCACCGGGATTCGGGCGTCTGCTATCAGTTTACTCAAAAGTATTTGAGATTTTGTAAAAATAAGGTAGATGGCTCTTTCAAATAATGGAACGATTAAATGTATTAATATCAAAAAAGTAACATATAGGTTCGAAAATTGTCGCTAAAAATATTGTCGCTGTAGCATAGTTGAATAATGCACCTTCCCCGGTGGCGCAACAACAATATTTTTCGATAAAATTGATTTTATATGTAAATCTTTCTAATTAATATATTTAATTCATATTTAAAAAATATATTACATAAATATTATTAGCAAAAGCAAGAGCGCATGACCCAGAGCCGTTCCATTTATAAATTCTCGTTGAAATTTTCTCAACTTTATTAATTAGTCAATTATAAAATTGTAAATGTGAAACAAAAGAAGGGGAAAAACAAAACAATTCAAATTAAAAATAAACAAAGAAAGATTACTTTTATAAATTCATAATTTTAATGGTTTTTTTTTCATATTATTTATGTGCCTAATTATTTCTGGTCTCCGCAACCTGCTTCCAGCCATTTTTATCCACTGTTTGTCTTATTGCGAAACGTCGCCCTGCAAAATACCCCCAAGAGTTGTATGAATTATGTGTGCCTGGAGCAGACGTGCCCGATTGGATTTCTTATTTTTTGTCAAGAAATAAATATTTTTATTTCTTGTGCCTGTCAAAAATAAAACTAAATCGATTATAATTATTGTCAATCAGACATAAAAAAAATACTCCTTTGTGTTGTTTGTTATAGACCGTTGTCTTATAAAGCCCGTGTACACGATGTTCTCTCATTGAAATTTAGATCTCTGATATATGAGCTGAAGATTATATGATTATATATGTACAGTGAAACCTCTATCTATCGTTTTTGAAGGGGTTTTATAGAAAAAAGTAACATCTCTCTCTCTCTCTCTCTCTCTCTCTCTCTCTCCCAAGCATTTCGCTGCGAAGTATGCTGCGTAATTTAAACGATTAATGCGGTAAAATGATGCATAGAGAACCGATCTATTTTAGGGTGTTTTGTATGAAATTAATTCGTGATTTAAAGAAATTAACGATACATGCGGGAAAACGATTATTCGAGGTACGATCTATCGAGATTTCACCGTATTAACTCGAACTGAATCTCTGAGAGAAATATCATCCGTAGACACGAGCCACTACATTAATTTATTTCCATTTCAATTATATACAAAAAAAATACCGTTTTGGAACCCGCGCGCCTACAGTTGCCGATTTATTAAACTACAAACTCGGCACAATACTGACGACTCATAAAGATATTCAATTATTATTTCATAGCAGTCCTTCATAATGATAAATATATCATATAATTTGTTGAGATGAATTTCAGTACATGCACAACTCAGAGATCAGCCTGAGATTGGTAGAAAGAGACATAAACTCAAACCCGTGTTTGATTTGACACGACACCATAGATACCATTTATTCTGGAAGTTATGCAAACAGAAGGCGTTAAGTTTAAAACATTTATTACAAAATATTCGGGTTCAAAGGAAATTCAAATTCACCTAACTGACGAATGAAACATCAGCGGTCAATGGACTGACATTTGATGTCTGACGCACGTTAAGCTTGAAATGAGGCGTGAGACGACGAATCTCTGAGACTTGGTGTTTACACGGTGATGATCGTCCGCGAGCATAATTGCTGTCTCAGAAATTATTTAGAGGCGAAAATCTCATCCTAGATTCTTAAATTATTTTTTAATACAAATAAACCTGCCTTACAGTACCGGCATTTAATACGGGCGAGGTAAATTATTCCCATTAGAAAAGTAAGTACTTAGGTATACAGCATCGCCCGCGGCAAACGCGATTTGTCCTTGTTTTTAAAAATGTATTTTATTTTAACCAAAAAATATGGTCACCGAACATTTCACCTCAACACCTTGAGATAATGGATTTATCAACTTTTTACATTAAATCAGAAAGTACGATAGATATGTCTTATTTAATATATAACAGTCGTACGTTCCCTGCGTCCGCGCCTGTTGCATAGCAACGAAATTATACAACAACAATATTTCAATAAATAATAATTGTAAATAGTAGCAGACATCGAATCTCATTAATTGGAACATGGTTAATCGATACTTTACAATCGACTTTTTACCTATCCAAATTATATCGACGATTCAAACAAATTGTAATTTATTTTAGCAATATTTTAATATGTCCAAGAACACACAAATACTGGATTTATACCTACAAAGGCACTGTTATTAAATAAATATCAGATATCTAATGATGTATTATATTTAATAGAAAATATATAAAAGTATAATAATAATATATTCTAGTATAATGTGTTAAAAACATTTTACAGATAAAGAATATTGCTTTAAATAATTTTCAAAAAAATCAGATTCTCATTGAGTTGACATATATGCTGTTTCAAGAAAAAATGAATTATCAAATTTGGTCCATAGATGGCGATGGTGTAGTGGTACTCGAAGCGTGTCCACATATTAACATATATACAACTTTCGAAAATTTGAGATTGATGGGGTGAGAGTAGTGAACGTTATATTTATAAAGCCCTGTAATTACCTCATCCCATTAAATTTAATTTATTATTGATACGAGTACGCAAAATGATATTATTTGCTATTGTATTTACACTGATTTTTTTAAATAAATAGAGGTTATAAAAACTATTGTTTTCCCGTCATTATCGACGAGGTATATCTAAAAATCTAAATAGATTCAATGATGTACCTTGAAATTGTATACAACACTGTTGAGATTGTGAAACGCATTTATTTAAAAAATATATGGTGAATTGACTATAATTATTGCACAAGTTGACAAAGAAAAATATATATTGTATATTTACTATCTAAATAATCACATAGAAACACAATTATTATAAACAATAAAACTGGTTTAATATTTATTTATACTCATTACGCTAATATTAAAGAAGTCGAGCTACCACCACTTTGGTCTGAGCTGCACTAGAACTGCATCACAATCAGGGGCGGATATATGGTGCAGGGGCCTGTCTCACTGAACATTTCGGGAGGCACTTGTCTTGGGACACATACACAAAGTCATGAATTGTCCGACGGCAACCGTGCACAATTGTATCTGCCATTATTTTTGAAGCCAAAATGGTACCTAAATTAACCTTAATTTTTTATTGTTTTACTGTTGTCTTTGCGCTATCTTTCTATTATTATTCTGTAACAGAATAAATCAATATAAAGTGGATGAAAGGTGTATGTAGGAGACATGACTCAGTTCTTTACTAGATATGATGTTATACAGCACTACAATTTAACTTTTCTTAGCCCGCGCGGGTCAATTTTTCTTTTAAAGACATTTAGCGGGCCAAAAAAAAACTAGGTTCAGTAAAACTAGGTCAGTGTCGCCTCAAAAGTTATATTATTTATACGAAAAATAAAGTAAAAAATAATACGTAACTAATAATACTAAAAATTATTTTAAAATATTGTAGTTGTTGAGCAATAATTTATTTTTCGTTCACATCAATATTTGTTGTGGTAAATGATACCGACCATCGATGCTATCACTTCGACAGTTAACACCGAGTTCCTTCAGATAAGGGTTGTGAGTTTTGGTTAAAAAATACATTAAATAGATTTTTATTTTAAAATGTATTAATAAATTTGGAATGATTCGCGGGCCGCTACTTGGACAGCGCTGTTATATAGGACAGCATTATATAACAAAAGAAATGCAACAAGAATAACTTTAAACTCGATTTACTATAAACTTGGTATTTGTAACGTAACACCTTCATCCTTCAATGCCTTTAATTAACTTTTTACTTTACATTGTACAGGAGTTTTACCTACTACGCAGGATAGTGTACTGCATACAAGCAAAATAGCTGTCCATTACTAAAAATTCTGGAAAACAAATCCAAATTAAATAATCCATATATTTTTATTCATTATTTTTTTAGAGAAACAAACAATACAATAATAATAACTGATATAAATAAAACATGATATAAAATAATTTGGAAATAAACAAACTAAGAAATAGTATATAAACTAAAGAATAGTACATTTCAACAAACTGATGAACAAAAAAGTTTTTACACTACAAAAAACTGATAAACAAAAGTGTTTTTATACTGAACATGTAAAGTGGAAAAGGTAAGTAGGGGTCAGGGAAATGGGATGCAATATATATACATATTGCACCACGTCACAATATATATATATATATATTGTGACGTGGTCGCCTAAATGTGACGGGTAATCGCCAGGATAAGACGCCATGTTCGCACACCACCGGCTTGCTCGGAGGTTTGCACGATGTGCGTGGGCTCTAGGTTACAGAATTCAACACACTCTCTTGCCTTTCACTTCAACCAACATTCTCAGGTAAAAATAAAAAGATTATTACAAATTTTATCTCTAAGTTTAATACAAAAAACAAGAAAAAATAAAATATGAAAGAATAGAAATCATTAAACATTACACCCTAAATTGTGATTTAGTGAAAGAGTTGATCTCGGCAATTTTGCCACACAAAAATAATAAAGTTACCGATTTTTCCAAAACTACATAAATTTAAATTGTCACCTGACAGAAATAACTTGACAAATAGATTGGTTAACACGAGTGGGAAAACCACGAGTTTTTAATAAAATAATGAAACAAATATGCTACAATGGAAAAATGTTTGTTTTAAATGAGAATATTAGAAGAAATATTAATGCTACATAAAAAGAAATCATAGGCTTTAAATTCTTCGTACACAATAAAAATGCATTTTTACAACCAGTATTTGCGTAGTCATTGTCCATTTCTGCAGAGATTCACAGTCTTCATCAATTTGGTCAGTCAAAGGTACACGTTAAAAACTTGTCACTCCTCTTGCCGCACATCAGAAAAACTGGATTACCTGACATTTGGTTCTCCATGAATCGCTTGCGTCTCCTTAGGTAGAAAAAATCCATCTCGTCTAGTACTGTCAGTGACAGATTAACTCGTCCCCCTCATTCACTGTACGGGAGAAATCCTTCTCGCTGCATTCCGTGTGTTGTGGCATGACTCCTGCATCGTCATGTCCACGACATGAGTTGTGACAAAAGGCAACAACGACGTTCCTTTCACAAAATTTTAAAGTGAAAATAAATGGGCACGATATGCGTCATTGAATGAATGAATCACTGATGAAAATTATTTAGTGTAGAAATCATTTTGTAAGTTATAAAGAAAGTTTAAGTAGAGAAAGACTAATCAGAGGAAGGGATGTGTTGATCCTGAAATTTCACATATAATAGTTCAGTTCAAATATGATGCAAGACAACGCAGATGTTAAAATATTATATTGTTCTCACCCTTCCTCACTTTTAAAGTTGCATTCTAACCGATTAAGGATTGGATTCGTCCGGTCCGTTATTCATGATAGCTGTCACATGAAAGAAACTTTGCCCGAATTCTTCTCCTCGCGCGGGCTGTGTTGCCAATATGAGAATGTTAATTCTTATATATTTCCATATTGCCAGATTTAATGTTATAATATATATATTTTTTTATTTGACATTTTTACAATTTTATTGTAACATGAATTAAGTATTTTACATTATTAAAATTACATGTTTTTTTTTTCGCTTACCTCTCCAAAAAAGATACTAGCTCTTGTGCCTGTAGAGGGAGTTACACTATAATAATTTTATTTAGAGAGTTATACATTTGTAGTCTATAATTATTTATTGTCTATTTGTGTGCTTCTGAAGTGTTCTATAATATTACTTATTTTCTAATTATGTGCTTCTGAAGTGTTCATTTAATTTCTTTCAAAACTCTTTTATTTCTTTAATTTATGTAGGGAGGCTATTGAAATTTTTTATCCCTGAGTATATAAAATTTTGCTGATAATGTTTGGTGTTACATTTAGAGATGTTATTTTTAAACTTTAATGATGTGCTTGTTTCAAATTTTACAGTTTTCTTTAATTAATTGAGATTTTTTTGAAAACGTTTTCTATTTTAGTAACTGGGAATTTAGCAAAAAGTGTTTTGTGTTGAAAAAGTTGATATTTTTTTAAATATTACTTTGATGATTGTTCTCTGTATTATTTTTACCGAGTTATGCTGCTCCCCACCCAATTATTCCGTACTGGAGTAATGAGTGAACAATAGCAAAATATACCCTTTTAAAATTATTTATACTTAAAATGTTTCTTAATTTTATGAATATGTATTAGGTTGATGCATAAGTAATGTCGTATTTTTTCAAGAAAACATAAATTAATTTTTTCGCATAAACTTTATTAATTTAGTCCATAATTTCCATTATTTTTAATGACTTTCTCCTATCTTTCTGTCAACTTTTTAATCTCATTTGAATAGAAACTTTCAGGTTTCGATGCAAAGAACGTGTCTAGTACTGTTTTCACCTCCTCTGTTGTATTAAATTTTTTTCCATTTAAATAATTTTGTAAGGATAAAAATAGGTGAAAATCAGAAAGAGCTAAATCAGGAGAATAAATTGGATGCTTTAAAACATCCCAATTTAGCTCCTTTAATTTATGTTGTGTTATCATCGCAGAATGTGGCCGCGCATTGTCACGGTGAAAGACGACACTCTTGCGATTGATAAGTTCGGGTCGTTTTATCACGAGTGCCGACTTTAATTTTTTAATTTGTTCACAGTATCTTTCAGCATTTATTGTTTGGTTAGGTGGCAATAATTCCTAATAATAAATGCCCTTCATATCCCACCAAACACAAAGCATAATTTTTTTGTTGTTGAAGTTCTGCCTTGGGAGTGGTTAATGGGACGTGTCCTGGCTTGACCCAATGTCGCTTCCTTGTTTTATTATTATAAACAACCCATTTCTCATCTCCCATCACTAACCGATGCAAAAAAGGCTCATGCTCTTGTCTCGCAAACAAGGAAACACATGTCGTAACTCGGTCTAACAGATTTGCGGGTGACAATTCGTGTGGGACCATTCCAATGCGACGCAGATGCCTCACCACCGTAGATTGATCGATACCCATCTTCAATGCCATGTCCCTGGTATTTTGACTGGGATCAGCTTCAAGTATGGCTTTCATCGTCATCATCGGTGGTTGAAGGGCGTTCCGATCTTTCTTCATCAGCTGTTGATAAATTCCCAGATCTGAGTATAGCAAACCATCGTTGACTGCTCCGAACATCGATAGCACCTCTGCCGTACACATCACATATGTTTTTGGTTGCCTCAGTTGCACTGTGGCCTTAATCGAATTCGAAAAGTAAAGAGTGTCGAATATGCACTGTTTTCTCTGACATTATAAAAGGGCTCTGTGTAGCTCAACCGCTAACGGTAAACTGAAAAAATGTTAGAAGAAACCCTCCTTTATATGATACAAAGACACCATTAAGAACATCTGTTAACACAGTTGGTAAAAAAAATATACCACAGTCTACGTAAAAATACAACGTTACTTATGCGTCAACCTAATAAATATATTTTCTTATTCTTTTCACTAATTCGCTAATGTGACTGTGCCATTTTAAATGTTGATCAATAATTACACCGAGATATTTGATTTCTTTTTGGGCTATATATACGCATACACGCATGCATATACAATTTATGTCAAATAGTTGGCGTAGTTTAATTTTAAAGGGAAGTTATTAGAAGAATTTACGGTATTATATTTTGATGTAGAGCGGGTCGCAAAACAATTTTTTAAGTAATTAGTTCTGCCAAAATTTGGGTAAAATAGATTATTTTATCGTGTTGGGTATGTGGGACAGATTATTAAAGTTATGTATGTGTTTTAATAAATAGGGCGAGTCAATTAAGTTATTCAAATATGTTTTAATTACGCTGGCGCCCACCGTGTATCAATAGAATCATTAGTTGCGTAGTTCTGGATACTACCGCGCGACACCACCGGAGCGCTGTAGTTCTCTACTGTGTTATTTTTCATTTATTGCTACTACAATTGCTAGCCACTGTTTTCATCGATTGTTCTATTCGAGCCATACGATTGCTACCTACTGAATTGGAAATTCCATTAGACAGAGTCAGAAATGGATCAGCTGATCCATGTTGTACGGAGTCCTTACTTATGCTGTTTCATAACAGAATCATATTTGAATGGTTTTGAACTTGGCTTAGAGCTGATCGAAGCATCTCCTTCCTCATTTACTAATTCGCAAATTTTACTACCTTACTAAACGTGTTTTTACGATTGTTATTTGCGTTCGAGAATAATGCATTTTTATTATAATGGATTCAGTTTGCTTATTGCATATAGTATATTATATAATATTGTGGTGACAGCATAACCTTCGTCTATACCTACTGCACGCCACTGCTACTACCGGTGCCTGAAATCAAAGACACTGTACTTACCTATCTAGCATACTACATTTGAGCCTGAAATAAAAGTACAATATTTACCCAGTAAAGAATGCGTAGTCGCGTGGGCGTCGTGTGTGTGCGGACGTGTGTGAAGATGTGTGCGCGTGCGTGAGTGTGCGCGTGTGACATACGAGGCGAGGGTTAGCTAAATATGGACAAGAAATGAGCAGGTCCTGTGGCGGATCAAGGACGACTTTGAGGCCCGTCGTGTAGCGCTGGTGAGAAGTAGTCCTGCTCCTGTTTGTGCTCGCCGCCGCTCTAAATGTGTATTACCGAAGGGCCGTGTAGGGTGGCTCGCCTCATTAGCCGGCTGGAGCGAGATCGCTTTGATAAGAAGCACCCAGCCGTGAGCAGCCGAACCTGCCGACGTGCTGAAAGGCAGGTCACCGGTTTACCCGCAATATTGAACATCGATAACGAGGTTTTTAATAGATTATATTTCTCTCACAAACCCTTCCAATTAACCGTTCAAGTAAGCAAACCTGCGGTTTAACAAATACAAAACTCTTTCATGCGGTAAAATAAAAAATCTATAAATATTGGTTGTTCTTACTCGGCTAAGTAACTTACCGATTTACCAACACACGAATACAATTAAATTAATTATATTATATTCAGTTTTACCGATGATGACTGGCGGTGCGTGCCATGTGTTACCCGAATAGATTCGAATTTAATTATAATTAAAAATAAATGGTTGGGAGTCGGATGGCATTGTAACGAAGTATGTAAATTTCGGTCCAGGCAGATATACCTTCCTAAGAGTCATAGAGTGCAACTGAGCAAGATTTTAATACACATGTATATATTTAGGAAGGGGTTAGAAGGGCAGAGAGAGGGTCCGTATGTTTTACGCGAGGTCTTAAAAAGTAACTTTGTTAAATTTGTATATTATACTCATATATCGACCCCTTCTACGTGAAGTGTTGCGACACTAACGGTCATTTTATATATCGTATTATATTACACAATGCATATTAGTATGTTTTTAATGTATAATATTATGCTTTCATGAATTTTTCATTGTAACATCTTCAAATATATAGGTACTGTAACATCTTCTTTTTATATACAGAGTGGCTTAAAAAAGTGAGAACATCTCGTAACACATGAGTTATTTCAAAACATAATATAATTAAGTATAATTCTTTTTTTTTTTTTTTGCACAATATTTATCTAATCAGAAATCATCAAAACACCCCATATTGCATAATCTACTGGATTTAAATCTGGGCTGTTCGGTGGCCACATGCTTGGCTCGATGAAATTAACATTCTCACGATGGAGATAGTTGATTGTATTTTTGGCTGTGTGAGATGGAGCTCCGTCCTGCTGCAATGTCCAGTTATGCTGTAAATACTCCGTGGATTGTTTTGAATCTCTTTGATCATTTTCCTAGCACCCCAACGTTTTTCAATTCGCAAATTTTTGATCAGAATACGGTCTTCTGCGGTGATTTTTGTCTTTCTGGGCAACAATTTACAAAAACCATATATAAACAATGGAAAAATTAATAATCAAAGATGGCGACCGGAAATTGTCGAAATAAAACGTAATATAGGTAAATAGGTAAGTAAGTAAATTAGTAAACTATTTAAGCTATTGTTTGATATAGTTCAACCAATTTTGTTGTAATTATATCACATTTTACGAAATGTTCTCACTTTTTTTGGGCCACCCTGTAGGTATATAATTTTTTTTTTGGTCAATGCACAAATCACATCTACTGTAGGTATATGCAACGGTGGGTAGTCACATTGTAATAAACGCACATAAGAGGTTTTATGGCCATATTTTTAATATGACTAATTTATTCTAATCTGTGTTGTATCATTAAACTGTTAATATCATAATACAAAATAAAATACTAGAACAACTAAATTGAATGTTGAATAAATTTTTATTTGTAATCTTTTATTATTAATTGTATTAGCACGACATGATACGTAAATATGGTGGGACAAGGTAGAGCTGGAAGATCCCAGTTTCCCAGGACACACGCTGAACATACATATTTGGTGAAAGCTTGCACCCCTATAGCAGGCGATCCCCCATAGCTAGGGGATTGCGGTGGGTCTTAACTTACGCAGCTCTTGAATATCATTATTTCTTGGTCCGATCACTCTTTAAGCTACGGGATTAGAATTTCCATACTTCCAATTGAGCTACGGTCGGCAACTTTCGCACTATCGCAAAATGGAACAACACTAATTTATTATCGTAGGTAGATATTCTGCCTCAGACTCACTGAGTCTCAGTCCCAGTCTCACTCGTGCCAACTTCGGTCTAGCGGTTACGATACTCGCTTAGTGATCTGGCGGTCGGGGGTTCGAGCCTTCGTTCCAGGAGGCCATCAAGTCAGTCCCATTTCCCATAGCACGAGCGTATAGCTTAGTTTGAAAACAGAAAAAATATTTATGTCACTTGAACTTAAACTCGCGGTGTATTGAAATAAGCCAAACACGTGCTGAATAATTCAAATTCTACTTCTTCGGCCGTGTCCGCGTTGACGCCGAGGCGTCTATCTAGTTGCAGGATCACAGACGGAATCCACCATCTGTTTAAAATAATTGTCTGTCCTCGGCAACTAGGATCGGCTGCCCGGCTCACGAGCAGGAACAAATAGGAAAATTGTGACCCTAGGCAAAATCTTTCCTGAGAAGCAAAACCATGCTTTAAATCAACTAACATATATTCATTTATTATAGTTAACGTATCTACATAAATATAATTCTCGCCATTCGTAAGTCATACTTTTAAGAATGGCATGTGGACGAATAAAATAATGATATCATCTGGCTTTTGTCACATATCTGAATATGAAAAAATATTGCTCACTCGATGTTCCATTTTTTTAAATAAATTAATCGACTGAGCTTTGCGTATTCAAACATCAAACTTATGTTTTTGACACATTTGACCATTTTTTGGAGCAGCTGGGGCCGTATATCGGCATTAACGCGACGAATGTTGGCTTCCAAGTCGTCTATCGTCTCTGGTTTATCGGCGTAGACTAACCACTTCACATATCCCCACAGAAAATAATCCAAATTTGTTAAATCACACGATCTTGGAGGCCAATTCACAGGTCCATTACGTGAAATTATGCGCTCATCGAATGTTTTCTTCAATAAATTGTTTGTGGCGCGCGCTGTGTGGCATGTTGCGCCGTCTTGTTACAACCACAGCTCTTCACACAGCTCAATTGTTGTGCACGATGGCGAATCGACTCATTTGGGTCCGCCTCAATACATCGATCCACTGCACCAACAGCTTCTTCGGTGCGCACTGTACGACGTTTCTGCGGATGCGTATTATCAATTAGAGTATTCAAATTACTTGCTCGGATGGACTATCATGTCGACGGTAAGTTTCGCGAACTGAACCACGATTTTAGAAATAAATTTGCAAAACGTTATTCTGGCGTAAGTCTATTCATAGTGAAATGGCAAACTAAACTGAGCACAAGTCAAATTGGCTATCGCTGGAAAAAGTGTTGCCAATTCGAAAAACTAGCCACTATAAAGAACAACCTTTACGTGGCACCTATCTAAAAATTGTAATTAAAAAACTAATACATATCTATTAAATACCTGAAAAAATTTGTTTTTTAAAATAATAAATTTATTTTAACAATAAAACTTTGCACTGCACACGCGTTGGGTTATTTTCACTACTAGTTACGAGTCATCAAGTGACAATATTCGGCCAATGGGGCGCGGTTTTATTGGGAAAATTAAAATAATCGTGTTACACCACAAAGTGACCGCCATGTCAATTAATGATATTAAATTAAATTTCAATAATTTCTACCCTCCCAGTAAACTGTAAGCAACACGCACTGGTTGAACTCACTGGATTATTTTATGTATCTAGCAGAATACAAATCACGACAATAATTTTACAACTTTCAAGCTAACATTTTGTCTAATAGTGTACCCAGATTTCTGATCTCGGGGACTCTTAAACATACATTATTTATTGAATAGGTAAAAGGAATCGGGCTTTCACTATGAGGAGAACTTACCTTTTAGCATAAATTCATAGATGTTGAGATAGGAAGTTTGCGATACTAAACAATTATAGTACATTTCTCTTCTCTACCTAGAATGCATATTTACTACAGCGAGATCTCATCCATAACGCTAACCTGGATACGTTATTCACGACACGTGCTCAGTTTAAAAGAAAAATTGTGTTATAAAGTATTAAGATAGTCGTTCTAACGAATAATATATGGTTAAAGAAAACACATTCTCATTGTGAAGTTGTAATTATTCAGAACATAGGTCTGTGATATTTTAAATACTAATTAAATGTATTAATTATAAAGATATACATATAAAATCAATTTTATCGAAGAATATTGTTTTTGCGCTACCGGGATTCGAACCTGGATCTCTATTTGAAATCCGGAGAAGGTGTATTACCATATATGCCACAGCGCCAGTATCTTTCGTGACAAAACAATGTAGATGGCTTTCAAATAATGAAACAACAGATGTATAAACTTGAAAAAGTCTAACATATAAGTTCGAAAATTTGTCGTCAAATGTAATGTCGCTGTATCATATTTGGATAATGCACCTTCTCCGGTTTGGAAAGAGATACAGGTTCGAATCCCGGTAGCGCAACAAGAATATTTTTCGATAAAATTGATTTTATATGTATATCTATCTAATTAATACATTTAATTAGTATTTAAAATATCACAGACCTATGTTGTTGACGCAAGTCGAATACTCATTCCCTGTCCTCTTTCGTCCGTCCAATCATTTTATACCTGTCCCGCTCTGGCCGATTAGCTTACATTTCGCCGCCCGAGACCACTCTCCGATCGGGCTTCGACCACGAAGCATTACGGTTTTTTGTGCTTCTTCCTGCCGCCCTACACTCACGCCGTGCGTATCGCTTGAACCGCGCAGAAGAAGTGAATCGTTTTTTGAAAATGCCGTCATCGAGATCTCGGTTCGGCATAATGTACGTGCTCGTCAACCGGAGGTGAAATTGACACCCAACTCAGGGCTTCAAAGCAAGGTAGGCCATATCCATTTGCCTTAGTTTCCTTCAAACTTCCATTTCGGGTTGGGTCAAATATTTAAAACCATTCTAGATACAGTCCACACATAATAATGTGTTCTGTAACATGTGTGAAACTACACTATTTTCAGAGACACAATGACATGTTTTTAATATATGAACAATGTTTTAAGTATCAAAAAATAAGCATTAAATCGTACAAGGTAAGACTACCCACACATTACAACAATAATTATCCGTACATGCTTCACACCTACATTGGACCCGATCCACTGCAGGTGGCTCAATGTATACCTCTGTACAAGAGGGCAACGGATGACTTCTTGGCACGCTTCATCATCTGATCCCTGCGGTGTCAATTCTTGGTTTCTTTGTATTTGCTCTCAACTTTTCTACTCTTTCTTTCTTCTTATCTTCTAATTGTATTTTATAAGGAGTACTCGCAAGCACTTCAGAACAAATTTTCGAACCCGCATGTTACATTTTTCAAATTAATACATCGGCCGTTCCATTATTTTTAAAAATATATCACAGGTTCTGAATAATTACAACTTCACAATAAGAATGTGGCTCTCTTTAATAATATTTTTAATTGACAATTTGTTTTATATATCATAGAACTGTGTTATAAAATTGTGTTCTCTATAAATACACTTTTAAAACAAATATTAGTGAATATTTAAAATCTTTAAATAATGGCAGCGACTATCGATATTAGTGTTAAAAGTGACACGACGGACATATAATAAATAGCACATTCCACACTTTAATTCTCTATAGGAAATGAGATATTATAGAAGCGCCACGTCCGATCGCGCACACGTGACATAAATCACGCGAAGTTTCTCACTTTATTTCAATTTTTCAACATACAAATAAAGAGTAAAAATACATAAAAAATAATATTAACTTGTACAAATCATACATCATATCAGGAACATATAAAACATCAACTCATGGCCCGTGTCCACGGAAGAGATTTTTAGATATGTAGATTATGCAATACGGGGTAATTTGACGATTTTTGATTAGCTAAATATTGTGCATTAAGAATTATAATTAATTATATTATGTTCTCACTTGTTTTGGGTCACCCTATACATGGGCGATTACTAAAATTAGTGAGCTAATGAGTAATATACGATAAAATATCAAATGAAAAGCTTTTTTTTTTTTTACCATTACAAATCCGTTTACAAAAATACACCTTTATTCAAATGATAATTGTAAGCGCATGAAGAATTGAAAGCTAAGACGACGTTACATTTTATTAATTAATTGAATGCGTACACCAAATCAATATTCCGCCTATTTTCAAACTAAGCTAAGTACCACTGCTTTGAAAATAAGACTAACTTGATAATCTTAACACTAAATATTGTGGACTAGGTCTGTTATACCCTGTATATCAAACATCGGTGTTTTCAGCATTGTTAGACTATAGACAAAAAACGGCTAGGTCTCTTTTATTATGCACCCGATATACATATTTGGGGGTTAGGTCGGTGGTTAAATGAAAGAGATGTTATAGATTTGCGTGTTGATGTTTGAATGAGTGAAGATGCAGAGATGTAGAAAGCGTGCGTGAATTCTGAAGTGAAACGAGTCGGCGGTCTCGCTCGACGCGCGTGGGCCGGCGAGACCACCGTTTTGAAACGATGAAACTAGAAAGACTGCTTGGCGGTGAATGATCGAGCCAGACCTGTAGCAGCAGCCAGCCGCACTGTCGCTAGCGTCTGAGATGGCGGTGGATTTGAATTCTGATCCCTACAAATATATTTTACAAGAAATTTAAAAAGGTAACAAAGTCTTACGTTTCATAATACATTGCAGTTAGATACTGATTTGATCTGAAAATATTGTTTTTTCTTAATTTAACAAGGGGCTCGCCAGCCTAAGTCAAATTTAACAAGGAGCTCGCGCGAGCCCCTCCAAGCCCCCTCCAGCCCACCCCTGTTCTAAAATGAAAATCTTCTTATGTCTTCTTAGCTCCATACTTCCAGTGTTCACATGGACTGGACTAAACAAAGAGGTCCAATATCCTAGAGTAATGCCAAGAGGCATGGAAAGATGTAAGTTGGGCATTACACGAAGAGACAGGAAAATAAATGTGTAGATAAGAGAACATACAAGAGCAATTGATTAGACTAGGTACAGTGTAAGACAATAATTAGAATGAGACTTATTGAATAGCGTAATTTTACGCTTCATTGAAAACGTTGAAAAGAGTGAGAACTTTCTCTTCTATTGCATGAAATCATCTAATTCTGCGTAAATACGTGGCGGCGGATAACAATGCACACACAAGAGTGGGAGACAATTGGGGAGGCCTTCATCCAACGGCCGATAATTATAACGACGATTAATAATAAAATTAAATACATTCTGTAATTGTCCGAGCTACACCCCCCACTGTAAAGTCACCCCAGTAATCGCCGGTAATTTCATCTCCGAGAATTCTGCACAGAACGTGCCACAAGCAATATAATACAAATTTGATTAAAATTATTTCCAAGAAAGAAATTATAATTTAATCTAGTCTTAATTACCTCCTCAGATTTACCGTTTCAAATCTCCGCAGATTGTTTTACAGCATTTAGAATTGCTCTCAAAGGGCTTCAGAAATCGTCTTCTTGGAACTTGTGGGATGTAGCGATAAGCGGACGTTTTTTGTTTTCTTGGTGACAATACGGAAAAGATATATTTTCTTCAGTAAGTGTGCACAATCACGCTTTTACCCTCGAGTGTTTGCTCTCGGAGTCTCAACATCTTCGTTTGCTGGCGTTGCTTGATGCTGCGTGGGATGTGGCATTTGAGCGACCCCGTGTGTAACCTAAGACCCGCCGGTTAAGTTGTTAAGATGACTTAACCTTCGTTTGAATGACCTAAGGTAATGCATCCAATCATAGCTTTACGGTTGAGTGTTCCGAGGTGACGCATCCTGTCAAAGCTTGACGGTTGAGTTGTAATCCGGTCAAAGCTTTACGCTTAATAAAGAAGTAGTCCGAGATGATGCGTCCGAACAATGCTTGATGTTTGAGTGGTCTGAGGTCACCATTCAACCAAAACTTGACGTTTGAATGACCTGACCTCATGAATGACCTCATCCGGCCAAACCTTTGACGTGACATTTTAATTGTCTGAGGTGACTCATTCGGTCAAAGCGTGACTATCGAGTGGTTATCCGGTCATAGCTCGACTGTTGAGTGACGCATCCGGACAAAACTTGACGGTTGAATGGCCCAAGGTGATGTATCCATTGACCATTAAGTGGGTGGAGTTAAAATAGTTAGTCTTCGTCTATTTGGGTCGTTGCTCTTTAACAACGAGCAATTTTAGAGGGGTACAAAGTTTTCTTTGAGACAGACGTATGGATAACGTATTGATAAAGTTCAGTAAGTTGCCCACCTACTTGTCTATTACACGAAGGGGAGCGCTATGAGGCTTGTACGAAGCGTGCATCTATGGACTTCTGCGTGAACTAGATTAAATTAGAATAAATCACCACGTTAAACTACCCACAAGCTTTTAATAAACTAAACTATCTAACAATTAGCGTGGTGTCAGAAGTACCTACGTGAAGATTGATTTGCCGAAGAAAAGTAAAATTTGTCTTTCTTTTGGTGATACGAACTACCTACACGGCTACAAATGTTATCACAGGACACGAAACCACATGTTAGATATACAATATCTGCAGCTGTATGGAAGATGGAGAAGGATAACTGATAAGGTTTTGTACAGAAATTTGAATTGATGTTGATTGGCACGGAAACAAAGAGTTTACAAGTGTTTAATTAGGTCAATCTGGATGTAGCGATCGGAATTCAAATCCAGAGCCATCTCAGTCGGCATCGACGCTAGCGACAGCGCTGCCGGCTGCTGCTACAAGCCTGGCTCGATCATTCACCGCCAGGCAGTCTCTCCAGTTTTATCGTTTCACAACGGCGGTCTTGCCGGCTCGCGCTCGCCGAGCAAGACCGCCAACTCGCTGCATTTCATCTCATAAGACACGTGCACCTTCTACATCTTCATTCATTCTTTAATTCTATCTGTCTTCATTGTCATTGTCATATCATACTGTCATAATAAAACTCCACACGCCAATCACATTTATTTCATTTAACCATCGTCTTAACCCCCAAATGGATATGAAAACAATTAGGTATGAAACAGTTATTAACAAATCCAACGAACGTTATTATCTGAAAAAAAATTGACCATGGATTGACACAATTTCTTCACCAGAAGACAAAGTTCTGATGAAAGTTTAGAATCGTTTGTAGCTGATCTTAACCTAAAAGGAGCTCTTTGTGAATTTGGGTCGCTGAAAGATTCACTTATAAGGACACGTCATGAATTTAAATAATAAGTTGCGATTGATAAAGGAAAAACTACCACAAGAGCCAAATTAGAACAAGCTATCAACATTTCTAAAACAATGTTAATGTGGCAACAAGACGCAATCGTCTTTAACTCAAAAGAGGGTGTAAATAAGAATTAATCCAATACCTGTGTAGAGAGGTCATCTTCAAGGTCATTCATTACGAATAATATGTCTCAATGGAGGACGTCAAGAGAACCGGACCGGAGGACCCAGTCCCGCAGTCACACCCGAAAATGTAACAAATATTAATTATTATATTAATTAGGAGCCATCAGACAAATACAGATCCGCACATAGAGCTTTTACATTACAGAAATGCACCTAAAACTAATTTACCTTCACCTGCATAACTCAAAGATTACACAAGTAATATTTATTTATTTCCTTCAACGCCCCTGTGGGCTTTTACATAAGAATACATTTTTATTTCATTTAAAATATAACAGTACATTTTTAATTGACATTTATAATATGACAGTTAAATTTAAATATAACATAAAAAACTAAGTATAATTTACATACAAATATTTCTTCAGCTCAAGTATGCTCCTGCAACGAAAAATGTCAACGAAACTTAACTTGTTACCGAACCGATGCATCCGCGATATTGGCGAGTTAACAGCATAATTGAGAGAAATCAACACAAATTGAAAGAAAATTTTGATAAACGTCGCACTGAATTAAACCCTTTAAAAATTGTCAATCCGGTATTGTATAAGAAGACTCCTAGTAGCCGGCAACTGTTATTGGAGTAGATGATAACTTTCTACAGATAGAACAAAATATACAAGAAATAGGAAACACATAAAAATAGCTGATCAGACAGATATACTCACATCTCATAATACAGATTCACGTATGTATTCTAAGTTTGGTAGACGTATTAAGAAACCGATAAAAGAGTTTAATTAATGTTTTTTTATAATGGTATTTGTATTATATAAAGTATAAACACGGATCAGTTTATTTTAGATTGAAGAAAATGTAGAAAAGAATTTTCTTAAATTAAAAAGAGGAATGTTGATAAAGATCAGTGAGTTGCCCATCTACTTATCTATGGTACAAAGGAAAGCGCGATGACGCTTCTACAAAGCGTGCATCTATGCACTTCCGCGTGAACTAGATTTGAAAAACAGGTCAATCCAATAAATCGGCACCATAAAATATCTAGGATTTTTATTTATTAAAGTAACTAACAATTAACAGGTACAATTCAATGAAAGTATTATTACCAGGGTGCATTTATATAATCCTGGCTTTAGTACGCCTTGGGATTGAATTTCTCGATGAATATGAATTCAATCACTCATTGGGCAGCGCGAAATGGAATGGAAAGATTTAAACTGAATTGAGAAAATAAATTGTAAATTTTACGGGACAAATTTATTCCATTTCCACGGTCCAGCTTCTCGAGACAAATATTTCTTGGTTAATTGATCAGATGGAAATGTTCGTCTCGGTTCCGCGTCAGTTTTGTTGAGGCCAGAGTCGGTGATCACATTTTAAAGTAAGTTGAGCGCCATCTGTCTTAAGAAAACCTCGCGCTACTGTGGCTCGTGTCCACGAATGAGATTTTTAAGAGATTTTCAACTCTCAGCTTTCGTAGTCCCCGTGCAGGTACACACCATAGATAAGAAACGTACTTTCCGTACTCGCGTACTACAGAGATTCGCCGTCTCGCGCTTTACTTCAAGCTTTACCGTACGTCAAACGTCAAATGTCATTGACGCTCGTCAGTTGGGTGATTGAATTTCCCCGGCAGCAGTTAAAATAGAACAAATATTTGTAACTTGTTATGTCATGTTATGTCAAAAATAAATAGTTGTAGGGATCTATGGTAGTTTCAGGTGAAGTGCGCGTGCACGTGTCAAATCTGACAGCGAGTTTGAGTTTTGTCTCCAGCTGACCTCTGACACACGTACATGGCATTGAGATGTATCACAACTGAATCTCTGAGATTGTCTCATCGTGTCTCCTGCCTTTTAAGACTAACTACTCGACAACTAAGGAATTGTTTTGAGGATTCTAACGCAGGCTACAGATGTTATTTTTTCATTAATTTAATTTTTATTATACTTTCGTGAGATGAAAATACAGTTTTAATCACCGTGTCAAATTGAATGTATCGTGCGTACATCACGCATCGGAAATTGAATAAAATTACATTTTTTAAATGTTGACATTGGACGCCATGAAGCTTATTACTTCCAGCGGCACAATAAGCTTATACTACCTACTAACAAAGAAGCTGTAGAAACACGATGGGCTACATTTCCACTAGAGATCGTACTCATTTGAATTGGAGGCTCTTTGCGTGGGAAGAAATACAACCTTCCAAGCGCATTTTGTTATAATATAAAAGGATTTATTTTCTGTTCTTTAAAAATATCATAATAACATTATTATTACTGAAGAGAAATTTTTCAACGTATTATTCAGTGAAAGGTTAAAAATATTACAATACAAAATAACATCACGTTCACAATATAACGGAACCCATACATTCAAGTTCACTTCAAATAAGTACGTAATACGTTTGGAAAACATTTTATATTTATTTTATTTTATTTTCATACAAATTATATTAATCAATTAGCAAAATATACAGAAAAAAATATATTAATCAACTTGGAACATTTCCTATCCAGGTAAACGCGTTAACATTTCGCCATATCAATCGTTTACGTTTTCAACAAATTTTGATTATGAATTCTAATGTATTTTTTATAATTGATCTCCATTTTTAAAAGCAATTAACTTAATATTGTAATGAATCCCAAACACGCTAAATTTTTATCCTCCGAATAGGAAAAGTTACAAGTCTGTACTGCAATCAAAATTTATTTTTCATATACAAGTACCTACAAACAGGACATGAAGAAAAAAATGCTACAAATAACGTATTACCTAACATATTTCACATGGACAAAAAAAACTATATGAGTAAATGTAATATATAGTTACTAATTGAAAACTATTTAGAGTTAAAGATTTGGGGGGGAAAAGACAAAAAGAAAATTCGCGCTGAGCTCTGTGCCGTTCTTAATTTTGTCTCGAGACGAATCTCCGAGAGAAATCTCATCCATGGACACGAGGTTAGGCGATAAAAGAGATGGACCATTAAATTGGTTTCTACAATTTTGAATAACTAAAAAATATCAAGTGCTGTTCATCCGTTTTTTAAATATCAAAATAACTAAATTTTCACACGCATAACTAAATTTTATATTTCTAAATTTTTCCGCTAGATGGTTCTAGTGAACACTGATTAACAATGTATGGACTAAATACATCATATTGACCGATTATTTATTTCATATCATATGTTGTAAGTACATGTGTTGTTTTAATATCTGCCTCACTGGGCTTCGCCCGTGCTGAGGTAAACATTTTACATTTTTAATCAACATTCATATTATACATCAACTATAAATTTAGGATAAGAAAGAAAAAAATAATAAGTGTAAATAACAAAATATGATGCAATATTTGATCTAGAGAAATTTATAACCTACCATACTGATAATTGTACGAATTCGTTTTCAACAAGTTTAAATAACACAGTACAGACACACGCATTCACAGGCTGCTCACTCATCGGTGTTGGGTCTGAAGTCTTGACTCTGTATGTGTTCGTATTGAAGGGGTGACCATGCTATGAACATGCGTTTTTAAGCAAGAATTTTATTGCGCCATTGAACTGTCTGTGCTGCTCAATGTTTTTAAGTATTTAGAGAGAGAATTATATCATTTGAGTGCTGCACAAGCATAGATTATTTGCCCGTATGTGGTGCGCAACCTAGGAATTGCTACATTGTTCTCCTCAATTTTTGGCATTTCCGTGGAAACCAAACTAATCGAATCTAAACAACATATGTAGTTTAAAATGGTTTTTTTAGACGTACTCTTATTTTTCTAAGCTAGACAGAAAAAAAGCAAATAAAAACCTTTCGTTTTGTAGCGACCATAATTCAACTCTACCGCCATCTCAGTCGGCCAATTCAATTCACCGCCAAGCAGTCTCTCCAGTTTCGGCGTTTCACAACGGCGGTCTTGCCGGCTCGCGCCCGCCGAGCGAGACCGCCGATTCATTTCATTTCATAAGACACGCGCACCTTCTACACTCGTTCACTCAATGTCTTCATTGTTTTTATCATACCGACAATAAACACCTCAACCACATTTATATCATTTAACCACCGTCCTAACCCCCAAAGTTTCAATGCAACATCGTGGTGAATTGTTTTCAATCACAGGGGTGGGTTCCAAGGATCGTCAGCGGTAAGTACATTATTGTACGACGCCATCGAGTATACGACACACGATGAATATAGAGACACCAAAATAGGAAAAATATCTCACCAAAATAGATCTTATAACACTGTCAAATAAACATGCCATTTCGATATTCATTGCAAAGTAAAAGAAACAACAGAACAGAGGTCAAATTAAAACGTTTAGTTCCAAGACGGTTCCTGACTCCTACACAATATAACGTAACGTATCGTATTTTTACAGGAAATCTATAAAATAAACCACGTACACAATTCTAGAGAAAATTTAATGTTACTTTCCGTTTTAATGGTCGTTTATATCATACATCTCAGATGTCAGACCCAAATGACCTATTTGTCGGAACAATTTATTTATATGTATTATGATATTCACATTTAATTGAAAATGTTCACAATGCAGTAAAATAATATTCTTAGGAGAACACATTCTTATTGTGAAGTTGTAATTGTTATCAACTTCACAATAAGAATGTATTCTCCTAATAATAAAGTTGTATCAATTGATATTTCTGGCGTCTGCTATCAGTGTACTCAAAGGTATTTGAGATTCTGTAAAAATAAGTCAGATGGCTCTTTCAAATAATGGAACGATTAAATGTGTTAATATCAAAAAGGTAACATATAGGTTCGAAAATTGTCGCTAAAAGTATTATCGCTGTAGCATAGTTGGATAATGCACCTTCACCGGTTAGGAAAGAGATCCAGATTCGAATCCCGGCGGCGCAACAACAATATTTTTCGATAAAATTGATTTTATATGTATATCTTACTAATTAATATATTTAATTCATATTTAAAATAATATTCTCTTTCTTTTTACATCAGAGTTTTGCCTGTACAATATGTTATACCCAAATTCAGTCATTATTCCCGACACGAACATATAATATATCTCACATGTCAATATACAAACATAAACTGTATTTCTTGATAAACCGCAAACATAATACTAATGTATACTCGTCAAATTTACTTTTAACTCGACTCGAGAAAAGGCAGAGAGCAGCGGCGCGTCTTTACAGAGGCGGGGGGGGCGAGGACAAAGCGGATCGTATAAAAATAGAAAAATGAGAAGATTAAATTCATCTTGTCGACTATGTTTAATAAGTAATCAATTGTGAGCTTTGAAACAGCGATGCATTTGATTTTTATTTTAACCGAGGCTTAATCTTTGACTCGGCACTCGGACTCATTTAATTTGTTCTATGGTGGTATTTTATTTTATCGGAATATATTAATATTAACTGGCATGCCCTGCAGGCAGTATTATCGTTTTCTTTTTCTTCGGCGGTTCCTCGTGACGTTTGCCTTAGTTTATCGGTTATGAGTCCGCGCTGAGGAGCTCTATCCTCGAATCGCCACATGTTCCACATGTTGTGCACACGCTTCCGCTGGGCAGGCACACAGCGTGATATGTTCATGTGCTGAAGGCGGATCTGAACAAAAGTAGCATAAACCCTGAACGCTGAGGATGGCATCAAAGAGAGCTGCCGCAATAACCGGGAATAGGGAAAAGAAAAGAAATAGAGGAAGATCAGTTCTTCGGAACCCCTTACCCAGGTAGACCGACCTTTTGACCTTTAACCCTATCGATGTTGGCACGTGTAGGTTAACCGACATCAGGAGTATCAGGTGTCAGTCTTGAGTATATACCGACATTAAAATACATACCAGAACTTTCTATCGGAATCATCAACGATTTGTTTATAATTTGCACATTAAAAAATAAAAAATATAGCCCAGCTTAAGTAAAAGTAATCTTTTTCACATAGAAAAACGAATTGTAATTTTAAAGTACCGATTATTTTACTTATTTAAACATTATAAACGATAAATCAATAATGTTTAGTAAATCTGACAATGATAACGCAGATGGTTAATCGCAAGAGCGTGCACTACATACAAGCAAAAAAGCTGTACATTACTAAAAATTCTGGGAAATAAAATAATCTTTATATTATGAAAAGACCCTATAAAATTCTAGCCGTTATTACCCGGATTAGTATAACCTTGTCTATGACGTAACTCACGACTTTTGTCTAGCCATGAGTTAGTCTAGCGTACCATGCGCATTCTGCTCCGCGATTTGTTAGCACTTAGGTCTTGAATGAACTTAACTTGTTTTTTTAATCCTTATAATAATTGTACTGAACTAAATATTTTTTTACTGAATCGTTGTCGGAATCTTGACGTCTGCGGATTTTCTACATTTTTCAAACAATTTGTGCTTAAAGTTCCTGTTTTCGAAAAAGAATAATCTTTACAGAAAACTGCGTAGAATGACATTTCTACGTATTTGTTTTACTTAACAGACTAAAACGTTTTGTGTTCTTAGTGTATTCAAACCTATGATTTCTATTTCTATTGATTTGATCAAATTTGTAAGTATTTATCATCTGTCAAGCGAACGAATTTGCATTTTTCAGAATATTATTAAGTTATATTATTACCAATATTCAATTAAATCTCAAAATACAATTATTTGTGTATTGAGATTTAGTTAGTTATTTAAATAAATGTTTTTTAAGACTGTTTATGAAACATTTTAATTCCTCTGTCGAAAGGAGAAATCGTACAAAATATTTTAAGCCAAATCGAAAGAAAAGTACGTACCGACCAATAAAAGAACTTAACTTTTTTAAAGTAGAAAATTTACAATATTGTATTCTAAATTTAAATTGATAATATTATTCCCAAATTTTTTTTAAAATCTAACATATTTTTTGATACCTAGTATACCTGCCTGTATATTTAGTTAGCATCATCGATAACAGCATAACCTAACGTTGTGCCTACTGCACGCCACTGGTTTAATAGTAATAAAACATTTACGGTAATAACCTTCTTTCAGCTATATACCTTTCCAAATTTTTTTAGCTTTTCACCATTTAAATTGAAAGCATAAATTGTATTATTTTGCACGTCATAAGACGGGCGTATTGCGTTTATCCTGATTAAGCTATAAAAATATTTGCATTTAAAATCATTCTAAAGTACCTATTCAGTTTTTAATTCTCTTCTTCTGTCGATCTGTGTCCAGTGTTGAATATAGGAATATACAGGTGTCATCAGAAATGTAGGTAAGTATTTTATTTAATGTAATTTTTTTAAATGCGTGTTCTTTGTAATTCATTTTTAATTCTCTAAAAAATTTTAATATTTTTTACATTTTTCTTCTTTGGCTTTTTCTCTTCATACATTTCTTTGTATCAACGAATTGCATTATTTATCGTTCGGCGAATAGTAAGGTTACCTTCAATATCGGGATCAACTTTCATAATATGCTGTGATAAGGTTTCAACCATTCCAATTATTTTTGATAGTTGTTCAGCTGTTAATTCTATTTATCGTACCGCATACCTTTAAAACCGCATAAAAATAAAGCAGTCAAAAGAAACACAACTAACCGAACATTTATGCATTAAAAAATAGTGTTGTGTACCAATTAGTGCCTATAGACTAGACTAGTCATCGGCAACCTATGACCCATTTAATTATTTCAAGTGACCCACTTGAATTCCGCAAATAAAGTATAGTATATGAAAATAAATTATAAATAAATTGTAGCGTGGCCGATGGAGATGTGATCTGAATCATTTCCGTTATTTAAAAGGTGCGCGTAGGCAGATCTTTCTCATCGGCATAGGCCAATGAGAAAGAGCTCGTAGTGCAAGAGAATGCTTATAAATAAACTTCATAAATTATTAATGAAGGCAGCAGGCATTCAAAATACAAATATACATCCAAAAGTTTTATATTCTCAATAAATCAATTATTTATAATGACTGCTTAAAGACATACATAAAAACAGAATCCTGCGCCTTATCACCCATTTTAAGTGTACTCGGGCAAAAACTCAAAGAAAACTAGCTGTCCCGTTAATGGAAACCTCATTTGCATATTTTATAGGACCGCGGATATACAATAAGCTACCACAAGAGATGGCAACAATTTCAATTCTGTGTACTTTTAAAGGAATGGCTTTTCAAAATTGGAAGAAGTCAGCTGGAAGAGTTCCTTAAATGATCAAAGCTACTCATTTTATGTAATTCTGTTTGTCGTTACATCCTACCTAGTACTTATCATGTTATGTGTCCTCCCCGCTTGTTTCTTTTCTTTTACATTTTACACATCTTTAGTCTGTATCAAAAAATTTACTTTGTTCAATTTTCTTATTATCTCTACTGGTCTGCTTTTGATTTTTGTGTTTTTTTACCATTTAATTTAATTTGTTACCTTACTTCCAATATATATTCTAGCTTATGGAACTTTATGGCTACCTACCTCAAAACAGGTACTTTATATGTACCTAGCGAGGTAGGAAGCGGCCGACAGGCTTGCATGTAAATGAAATGAATTATAATATTAGTACTAAGGATTTTTATATTGATGCAAGCTATAAAAATAATGTTGTTATAAAAATAAAAACCAATTTATCAGCACTGAAATTAATTATATTTGTTTTTATAATAATTAGAATTTTGTTTTTTATGTTTAGTTTAAAGAGAGTTTAAAAGCATATTGTAAAAGTTTTCTCAATAAAATTTATCTTGTTATTCACTAATGGACTGTTTTAAAATGAAAATAACCATTGACCCGAACCGTCTTCTTAATAGTCACATTTTGGTTGATTTTGACCCGCAGCCAAAAAGGTTGCCGACGCCTGGACTAGACTATAGTGAATACGAACTGATCGAAGCCGAACTATGCGAGGTATTACTTAATTTACATCCCCTTTGACGTCCTCATAATATGCCATTTTGTACTAGGAGTCGTGGGTAGAACCCACAGTGACGCTTGAGAAACTAATGACACTGTCGTACTAAGAGAACGTTACATAATATGTGGGTCAATGTCGGCGTTTTATAATACGTATGTACATATATGTACTCCAAGTAATAGGTGGTCACGTTCATTCTTAACCTAGATAAATGTAGGTACCTACATATTTTCAAGATGTTCCAAATTTTAAACAAAATTGTATTAAGAGCGTAGCTTTAATATGTGGCGCAAGATGCGATAAGTGTGTGCTGGAGCCTGGCCCTCATCATTAAAGATTAATTGCGATATACTTACATGTGTGGAAAATTGCACTGACACAATAAAATGGTTGTTTATGCTAAACGCCCCGAATTAAAACAAATTCAAATTGCACATAAATTAATGGAAACTATTTTGCTAGTAAAATACAATATGACACGGTAGATATTTCCAGGGCCACGCCAAGCCTAACAAGTGCCCTCGTACAAATATGAACGTGCAACCCCATGTACAGGGTGGGCTAAATTCACCGTAGCATTTAAAATTAAATAACTCTTTATATATTTTTGGTAAAAAAAGTACATTTTTACCATAATGTTAAATAATATCTTATTGTTTCAAGGTTACGACATGTCTCATTACCTGTTGGTACAAAAAAGTACATTTTTACCATAATGTTAAATAATATCTTATTGTTTCAAGGTCACGACATGTCTCGTTACCTGTTGGTACAAAAAAGTACATTTTTACCATAATGTTAAATAATATCTTATTGTTTCAAGGTCACGACATGTCTCGTTACCTGTTGGTACAAAAAAGTACATTTTTACCATAATGTTAAATAATATCTTATTGTTTCAAGGTTACGACATGTCTCATTACCTGTTGGTACAAAAAAGTACATTTTTACCATAATGTTAAATAATATCTTATTGTTTCAAGGTCACGACATGTCTCGTTACCTGTTGGTACAAAAAAGTACATTTTTACCATAATGTTAAATAAAATCTTATTGTTTCAAGGTCACGACATGTCTCGTTACCTGTTGGTACAAAAAAGTACATTTTTACCATAATGTTAAATAATATCTTATTGTTTCAAGGTTACGACATGTCTCATTACCTGTTGGTACAAAAAAGTACATTTTTACCATAATGTTAAATAATATCTTATTGTTTCAAGGTCACGACATGTACTCGTTAATGTGTTGGGTTAGGAATCAGATCATTGTTGTAAAATAAAGGAAATATTTTTTTGACTTGTGAGTGCATAATATTTAATGGATAAAACCGCGTCTTACTTAATATTCTTACATCTTATATACAATGCATATTAGTGATGAGCTAAACCGTTATTGTGACTGTGATTTCCAAATTTGTGTTCGATTTTAACGATGATTAGTAAATGATTATTCGTAATTCGGCGAGCAATCACTGATATACCGGAAACTAAACCTCCAACAATTAAATATCAGTTACCAATCATCGTTATAAAAGAAATACCAAACGCACAATCACAGTCACAATAACGTTTGGCACATCACTAATGCATATACAGGGGACTCTTTTTTTTCAATTTGCATTGGGGCCCAATTTTTGTTGTTACGCCACTGCACTGCACCTAGTGCATAATATTTAGGGGGTAGATACATATTAAAAATGTGAATCGAAAATGTTCAATCTGTCGGGCATTTTAAAAAAGTCATTGTTATGCGATTATTTCCATTAAATGAAATATTTTATTGATTCAACAAATAATATATTGAATATAAATTGTCATCGAACTTCGAGCGCTCAGACTATTGTATTGTTAGATGATTTAGGGCCTGATGAAGCAATGACTAATAATGGGGCAATTTTGCAAATATTTATTTCGAAGTACATAGACTTAAAAAGCTAACGTGATTTTGTAAAAATCTCATACGATAACGTACACGTTAGTGATGGTAAAATCATTATTTAAACCGTTATTGTGACTGTGATTTTGTTAGATTGTAATGATGATTGATAATTGATTAACGTAATTCTTCAAGCAATGATTGGTACACTAAAAAGTATACCTCCATTGTGGTCTAAATCTAATTACTCTTGAGATAGTTTAAGAGTTTCCGAATGTCATATTTCTATATATATAAGACTTTGGGGTTTAGGACGGTGGTTAAATGAAAGAAATGTGATTGGTGTGTTGAGGTTTATTATGACAGTATGATAAAAACAAGAAAGACAGATAGAAATGAAGAAATGAATGAATGAAGATGTGGAAGGTGCACGTGTATTATGAAATGAAATGAAGCGAGTTGGCGGTCTTGCTCGGCGAGCGTGAGCCGGCAAGACCGCCGTTGTGAAACGATGAAACTGAAGAGACTGCTTGGCGGTGAATCGAGCCAGACCTGTCGCTAGCGTCGATGCCGACTGAGATGGCGGTGGATATGAATTATGATCGCTACAAGACTATTGACCAAAAATTGTTAAACTTAAAGATATCCTCGAAGCGGTGGCGCGGGGCCTAGCGCGAACATCGCCCGGAGGACTGAGCGCGCGCGCGCTCGTTCTGGCCGGGCGGAGCGCGGACACGAGCGTGCTGGCGGGGGAGCTCGCGGGCACGAGCGTGCTGCGTGCCGCCTACGCTCCGGACCCTGAGCCCGAGCCTGACCAACTCGCTCCGTGGTAAGTGATGCATCTACTTGTTATATGTTAAAATCAATGTTTGCATAATACTAATTAAATGTATTAATTACAAAGATATCCATGTTAAATCTATTTTATCCAAAAATATTGTTGTTGCGCTATCAGGATTCGAACCTGGATCTCTTCCAATCCGAGAAATGTGCATTATCCGATTATACTATACCAACACAGCTATACACAAATTTTCGAACTTATGTGTTACACTTTTCAAATGAATACATCTATCATTTCATTATTTGAAAGCCATCGAACTCAAAGGCATTGAGTAATCCGATATTTATAATAGGTATTTGAGATTCCGTAAAAATAAAGATGGCTTTCAAATAATAAAATGCTCTTTCCATACAAAATGCTGTACTGTGTCCTACATTACAACTTTTCGTATGTTTCGTGTTAAATTGCAATTAATTGATGGATTGAAACTGAATATAGTTAAAATGTTCAACATCTACAAAGAAAGGAATCAAATTGATTACTCGTCTGAGTTCCTAATAGTTATTTATTAATCGTAGGTGGCAATCGATTGAAAGTATTAATGGGAGTCTTGTAGAAGATGATGAGAAGCCGGTCAGCGAGGAAGTTTCCGGAGAGGAAATCGGACGATGGAGTGCACCATACTACAGTTGCAGGGCAGCGAGGTGGCTTCTTTCGTATACTGTGTTGCTACCTGGACCCACTCCGGAAAGGTGACTACTATTTATTTATTATTTGTGATTGGTGTTTATGACTGACTCTTTAGTTTAAATACAAAAAAAATATTTCCTTAACCTCGCCAGCTCTTGTAACTTCATAGCTCGTTTCTTGTCAATCTCTCTGTCTAAACCACCTATCTGACATGGTCGTCCCTTTTCCTTCTGAGCGAGTAGAAACAGTTTGTCTTCCTCGATAGTAATCATTTCCAGTGTATTGGCACGAACAATATCAAAAAGACATTCTTAACTTTTCTTCCATTTTTCTTCCTTATTTTTTATCACACGTTTTTCTTTAACTTTTGGCACTCAACAAAATATTGATGTATTTTACTATTACACATTTCTTTAATCTGGTGGGAATATTTGCCTTTTCCCTTCTTTGCAGAACATCCCACGCAGTAGAAGTTTCAGATTGGCTATAGTTTTATAATAAAAAAACAAACTCTTAACTTCCTTAACAGACGGTAATCTCGATCGAGACAAAGTTTGTGTAAGCTGTCCAATTGAGCCATATATCTGTCATTTTCAGAGTTTTAATAACACTTTCACTGGTAGACGCCATTATATGGCACGATGATCGTATATTCAGTCTATTAATACGTTATCACTCGAAGACTCTAGTTGCGATACTAACACGTTTAAACACACTTATCTGTGGCTTATTTATGCTGCATGCAGTGACATGTTTAATTATTTGTCGAATAGTTTGATTTTCAATTTCCTCATGAAAGCATTGTGATAGAACAAACCTTATCAAATATTTGAGCACATTGCATAAATCATCAACCATCAACGGGCCTAATCGTTTTTCCGTACAATTTTTCATATTATGACTAAAATTTAAACAATATTCTATAACATTCTATCAGTGGCGTGCAGTAGGTATAGATTTAGGTTATTCTGTTACCAATGATATTATACAATTATATATAATATATGTAATACAATATATGTACTTTCGTTTAACCAACGTCTTTGGACAAAATAAATCCGTCGTTTATACGATCTTACCATGTATTTATTTATAATTTTAGAGTACTATTAATAGTGTTTTTAAAGTTTAAGTTTTATCGTGAAATAATACTTTTTTATCCATATAAAAAATGTATGGACATTTTTAAGAACACTTTCTATGACTCAACATGATTAATTTATTATTTGAAAATCCTTAACGTAATAACTATAGGAAATAATTATTCTTATTAAAGGTTAACGTAGGAAATAGATCTGCCAATTGATTTTTTTCTCAAATCAAAAACCAATCCATGCACCAAATTTAAAGAACGATCATGAAATCAACAGGTTAAAAACAGTAAGATAGTAAAATTCGCAAATTAGTAAAAGAGGAAGTAGTCACTTCAATGATTTGCACGCAGTTGTAACCCTTTCTAATGTTATTCTGTTAAAAAACAGCATAGGTAACGACTCCATCAACCGAAAGGAATTTTCAATTCAGTAAATAGCCATCTATATGACTTGAGTAATTTACTAGCTTAAAGACAGAACTGAGTAAGTAAATAGCACGATGCGGTGAATAAAAAAGAGCGCCATGAGTACAGCGGTGAGAATTTGTGAGTTTTTAGAACTAAGCAATTGAACACTCTACTGGCACACAAATGGCAGTAATTACAAAATAATGTTTTCGCTTATGTTAATCCAATTTTTTAATTTATATTTGTTTCCCAGAATTTTTAGTTATGCACAGCTTTTTTACTTGTATTCACTGTACGCCCCTGCATTCTATAATGTTCTCAACGAACTAAAACGTTCTAAAAATATTTCATCCATAGAAACATGATACCTTGGTCTTACGAAGACCAGGTAAATCTATCAGTTAGTAAAGCATTGGCTTGGCCAATGCATCGGAGCTTGGAGCAACCATTGAGGTCTCCACTAGAGATTTACCAGCTCAGATAGTAACATTCTGTAATCTGTGGTCTTGTAAACTCCGTGGTGAGGTATACAGTAATTAGCCCCATTCATAAGTGTACCCTTATATACATATACACATGTGGCCCAAATTAAGATATTCTCTTATGAAAGCAGAATATTTGATTTTTAATAAACTATCCCATTGAAAGCGCCATTCTAAATTATAAAATTACTTCAGTGATTTTTCCTAAAGAGTAAACAAATAATATATCTACCTGTAATATCTCGATATGTTGTTTTGACAAAGAAATTCTCGCATTCTATGTCCTCGTATCTGAGACAATGTTATCTGGAAAATTTTCAGATTCCCAGAATTGGTTCAGAGTGATGTCAGTAATCAGTGATACCAACGAGTCTGCAGATACGGGACCCATTATTGCATAACCAAAGATTGTACCAAAAACGTAAGGGAAGACTTGTAAGATACAGTACACTTTTGTCAATCTCTAGATCTTTTCAAAACAGAAATATTGCTTAAACTCAGATAAAATCACGCTGGTCCGTGGGTTAGCACTTTTAAATCAAATAATAAGAAATGCGCCTGTGGAAGACAAATTACCAATGCTAGTGTTATGTAGATTGCTAATTTTGTAGGCGCAAGCCATTTATACTAAAAAATCTTCAAATCAGGTTTTTTTAGATAAAGAAGAGGAAGTTGATATTCACTATCTACAATCTCCTTCAAACGACGTTATAAATATAAAAGCTACATTTTAACATACTTTTTATCTCTACTATCTTTAAAAATTGCTAAACCAGTCTAATTCTATGCGGTGCAATATTTGTGGAAAGAAAGGAAGAACGCATATCTAAAACATTTATATAAAATCATCCTTCGCAAAATAAGTCATGTAAATTCTCATAATAACCCTTGTACGTGCCATAAAATTATACTAATAAAAAAATTTACAGTGCAAGCTCATTGGTGTCTCTCGACCTGGACATGTCTGAATTGGAGCTGAACCAGTGCGAAGCTACCCCCCCTACCACCGCCTTGGCTCCCCTGTTTCCGGCTGAGCCGCTGAATATTTTTCGTGGATCTCACAAGTGTTCCAATCTCACCACTAAGGTAAAATATTTATTTATATATTTAGAAATCTGTACAGCTTAATTAAATGTGTAGTTTCCAATATGATAATTGTATAAATAAATTATTATTTTGGAAGAATACATACATTTTTATTAAGCACATGTAGATGTGTACTATGCTGGAAATTGATAAAACAAATAAAATGTGGATACAATTATGTAATTAACCTTTTTTTAAAGTATTCTGTGTCATGACTATGCTGAGCCAAATTATTCAAATAAAACTCAATTAAATATTATTATATACATATGTCCCCCATCAATTTGAGGGCCTTGGGTATACAGTAAATTCAGGACTAACATAACAGGTAATATTAGAAAATCATAATTGAACATTAATATTTTTACAATGAGTACTTCTAAAATTGGTTTAATTAACTATATATATTATAATTATTGCAGTGTACGCCCCGATCAGGAAGGCACTGGTCTCGTGGAGCTTATGTGTGTCGGTGTCGCGATGGCTTCTACTCACCCACACACCCTCAAGGCTTCAATGGTTCTCTAGTAGAAGGTAAATACTTTTCAAACAAGTTTCTAATGACAGCTAACATAACGTACAAGCAATATATATATATATTTCTTATAATTTTAGATGAGTGGAAATATCTCTAGATATTTATATCATTTTTTTACCATCCATGAAAGTTTTTTATTTAATATACGTCCTTCATGTACTAGTATTTATTTTTATTTGTATTTTCTGAGTATGTTAAACTCAGAAAATTTTAATAGGAAATAAACAAATATCAAATACCAAACAACCTGAAGTATCAAGACGCCATTGAAATTAAGTTAGAGATGGCCTCCAAATAACTCAATTTTTGGTTCGATTTTTGTTTGGCGGAATCATGACAAATCACAGACTCTAAACGAACTGCTTAGCGCTCGTAACGATTTGATAAATTTATTAGATTTAGTATAGAAGAGAGAGTCAACCTGTTAACAATCGATTATTGACAATTTTCAATATTCTCTGGAACACTAATAGACTCTACGCGTCCTTTCTACCAGCTATTCAGTGGATACTGGTCTGAAGAAATTGCATCACTGATAAAATCTACTCCAGGTTACAGCAGAGAGATGCAGCAGTGTGTGCTCAACATCTGTATATCAGCTGACATCAATCACATGTGAATGAGTCCAATTAAGATTAATTCAAATCAGTCAAATTTTAACTCTTGTGATAATTGCTGATTCCTCTCTTTATAACCATGATCTCCTCTCCTCTCACACAACACCCGTTCCATGGGTGATATAATTTACACCTTAACACAGGCCGCAGACCAAAATTAGAAACCATTATGAGTTTGAAGAAGTTTTAAAACAAAATTATATTAATGCAATCTGTACTTTCTTAATCACAATTTTTTCAATAGTAGCATAGTCATTGAGATCTTCTAACCTCACTTTGTTTCTTGCATTCTAGTCGCATGGCAGGAACGTTCCACAGAGGGGAACAGAAGTGTCGGAAAGGGGTGGGATGCACTCAGCTGCCTCCCCTGTGCCGAAGGCTGTATCACTTGTCAGGGGCCTCAGCCGTGCAGGGCCTCTTATAATTGGCCATTCAGGTAATACCATTTTTTCTTACTCGCAGTCAAATTACTGTTTATTAAGGTTCTTGTGCTACGAAAAAACAATTAACATACTGGATCGAAATCCCCACCACTTAGTCACTATGTGATTTCTATTTCTTGATTCCTAATATACTTTAAAATTGAACTTGAAGTGTCATTATGTATTCATGTAGGAAAAAAGAATAGAAAAAATGTATTTGAACAGTTTCAAATCCGCCTTCATACTAATGTTACATTAAAGTATTGTGTTATTTTCAAGTGTGGCCATTTTAACTAATAGATAGTAGATAGTATAATAGAGCTGACCTTCTTAGTCACGTAATGTAATGGTATCAGGCATATTTTGTTTGATAGGCTTTCAAAAATGGATTGATTCAAAGAGATTTGTCATAAATATGGCTTATTCACTTGTTACTTTCAAAATCTATAATAAATCTAAATATAAATATACTTTTAAAATTAGCAATATTAACTTTGTGGTTAAAATTCATATTTTTATTTATTATCTTTGTTTTATTAACCACTTAATTGAGTTTAAATACATCTACCGTTTCGAAAAATACCATTTTCTTCTTCAGGATGTCATAACTAACTTATGACATCCTTAATAATAATAAAACAAAGATAATAAATAAAAATATAGATATAAATATAGTACTTATTCATGAAAAACTAATGTGTGTTTTCATTTGTTTATTATGTAAAATACACTTAGTTATCAATTGATAAAGAAATCATTTAAGTAAACCTATAAGACTATATACAAAGAAATATTTTGCATTTTGCCGTAAAACATGTTTTAGGAAATGAGCCATGTTTGCAAATAATAGCCTAAAAAGTCAAAATAGTATTAGTATTAGTACTTCGGAAACTTTGACAAAACAAACATTTTAATTTTTAAAAGAAAAGTAAGTCCTATCTGCAAATGATGGGTCTGTATTGAACTGAGTGAAAAATGGTTAAATAAATCATTTTTTTCTATAGAACAAAATCTTATAATACAGCCAGGACCGGCCTATACAGTTGCCGGGCTAAGTGCAAAGTTATTTATTTATTTATATCTACACTGTGAGGGTGAAAAACAGACCAAGTATTGCCCTAAAATTAACTTATTTATTTCACATACATATTGTATGCGATAGATCGTTTGTACAATACTGTAATGAAGGAGTTTTGTCACTATTTGAGTGATCACAAATCACACCAACAAACAATAGCGAAGGATATAACAAGAATTAGAGACCGCCTATTTGATTGAACTAATTGAGATTAACATCTAATTGAGACATCTGCCCTAGGCCAGCAATGAATACAGTAGCAGTTGTATTTCAAATAAAAGAGTAAGCAAGGTAATTCTTAATTTACATTACAATTTTTGTTAATATTCTTTATTAATTTATTCTTACGAAATATCTGTAATTTGGTAAACTATTTTCTGATCATTTAAAGTCCCATTAAAAAAATCTATTTACCAGGGGCGTACTTCTTGGCATATCGAGTTGGTGTGCTGGAGGAACCATCTTGCTAGCTGGTTTTCTTCATCGTCATCGCAAGGCCAGGGTCTTTCGCAGCGCGAGTCCTATTTTCCTCGCTATCACCCTGCTCGGGTGCGCTATCATGTATCTCGAGGTGGGTAAAATCAGTGACATCTTTGAAATAATGGGATATAATCATTTTTATCATCAACAATTTTTATTCTATTATTATTTTTAGTCATTTACAATATATCATGATTCTTTTAAACTAAAGATAGTTAGTTGAACTCAACGATTGCAAACAATTTAACCGTATAATGTTTAGAACATCAAAACAATATACAAGACATCTTTGAAATTTCCATCAAATGTGTTTAGAAAATTTTTAGTTTTTTTTAGTTCCTTTATGCATACAAAAAATCAACATTAAAAGATTTGATTCCTAATGCTGCCTATGTAAAGCTGACCGTGTAAAGATGGTATTAGTTCTCGTGGTTGGCGTTGGAGAATTCATAACCATCAATACATTCATTGAACTAATTACATGGAGTTTTGTTTCAAATACCAAGGAATTAGAGGGTGGCTTGGTCTGGACTATTGATATTATATTTTTATTGAGGTCTAAATAAACCAGGCATAAAATAATCTGCATAAATCCAATCAAAATGGAATACGGTAAAACTGAAGTTTTTTTTTTCAGATGGCGGCAATATTTCCTATGCTGGATATTTATAGCTGTATTGCCACCAAATGGTGCCGACACCTTGGATTCTGCATCACCTATACAGCTCTGCTCATGAAAACATGGCGGTAACTTTAGCTTATTTATTTGATGTTTTCATGGAAATCACAAAACAGCAAAAACATGTTCATATATAAAAATATAAAGCTATCAAACCTTAATACAGGTGGGTCAAAAGTCAGTTTACTATTTAAAAATTAAATTATATTTTTATTTATCTTTTACTTTATATTCTACATAGCTTGGAGATTATTTTTATTAATACATACATCTCGCATTTTTGAATATGAAAATGGGGGTTATTTACAAAGTATTATTTTTGATGTATAGATAAACAAATTTATGTGTTATGTAAAACATTGTAAAAATGTAATAAAAATACAAAAGTTATTTAATTTTCAAATGGTAAAATGACATTTGACCCACCTCTGCATATACAATAACAATATTACCTGTGCACTTATCATTCATTTAGGTACATTTACAAGAGTTACTAACACTTATAAAATATTTACCCGGCAAAATGTTATGTGATTTTGTACTTTTTTCACTACAGCTAAAAGCGTAATGCTTTTCATGTCACCAGATGGCGTACCAATCATATTTCACAAATAATTTGTCAGTCTTTTATTGTAGTTTGAAATTGTAAAAAAGTTGCAGAGAGTGATGCCGTTAACAAAAAATACATTTGACATTGCAGGGTATCGCTAACGTACCGAGTAAAGTCAGCACACGCTGTGAAGCTGACAGAGAGGCAGCTGTTGCGATGGTTACTGCCAGTATTACTCGTCATGTTGGTCTACCTTGGTACATGGACATTTTCTGATCCACCCCATGCTGAAGATGTAAGTCTCTTAATTATATTTTAGTTTTAAAGATTACAATTGTAATTTTAAAATTGTGATTTTCTCATCAGCATCAGTATACAGTTGGTTACTTTTAAAAACATTAATTGTATTAATTTTATCATTAAGAAATAAATCTTATAAAGTTTGTCCCCCACCACTCATCTACTCACTTTCATGACACACACACATATGCATAAATCTCATAACTTAATCATCTATCCCAGCCATACTCAACCAGCGGTCCGCTAAGCTTTTATGTACGACCCGAAACACATTTATTATCAGGAACGTGATTTTTAAAAAATCTGGCATTCTAAGTTTTGAATATCTTGAGATATTGATTTTTGGAAATTATTCCCTGAAAATTCAAGACTTCAAAAATGTGCCTTCCTGCTGCTCACGTTGTTCGCATCAACGTATCTTTGTGAATCATCCTATTCCAAAATGAAATAAGCGAAAAACGTATACAGAGATCGACTTACCGATTCTCACCTTAATGACGTATTGAGGGTAGCGTGTTGCAATTATAAACCCGATTTGTCTAAAATAGTAAAAAAACTTATCTCAGTATCAAAAATCACACTAATTTTAAAATAAACGCTTGGATACACGTTAGTTTTGAGTTTTATTTTTTTAATTATTGTATTTTGAAATTTCATATAGGGAAATACGCTGTTGTTAATGTTTGAGCTGGTAGTGGCTGGTATGCTGATAAGTGATAAATATTATTATTATTCTGTTTTAGTTATAAAAAATAGTTGTTAATTTATCAAGCGGCGGCGCCCTAATCTTGAATCAAACGGGTTTCAACCAATACTGTTTTTTCTAAATGAATTTTTTTTCGTCATATTAGTATAATGTTGCGACCAGCGTAACTTAACTAACATATGTATGTGACCCAAAGAAAAAAAAGGTTGAATGTGGCTGATCTATCCTATTGTTAACATGATCAACTCGTAGGCCAAGTTAGTACAAATAATTATTATGTATAAATTAATGTTGGGATAGGGACCGATTAACTTGTTCCACAAAAGCACTGCCAATTTCCATATATGTATAGGTACATCTAAATTATTTTTTTACAACATAAATATAAATATTTGTTTAATTCTTTTCAGATTACTGATAGAGATGGGCTGAGGTTTAAGCAATGCACCTATAACTGGTGGGATCATAGTTTAGCTCTAGGTAAATATTGTTCATGTTATAAAACACATAATGTACTACTTACTAAATCCAAAAATTAATTCAGAAGTTGAAGAAATGTAATGGCACCATCGAGAGACTACTTAAGTTATTTATTAGAGTAAAAAGCAGTTTTGTAGTTGCACAATCTCATTTTTTGAGCAAGGCAAGTTTTTAATAAAATGATAAGAGACATTGGTATCACTGGCATGTGTTGAAAGAGGTTAATGAGAGTGGATACTTAAATTGTCTAAACATGACATCATGAAATCAAAGTTGCATTGAAATAAGAAAAGATTAAGATTTCATCAATTATTATTCTTTTTATAATAACATTCGTAATATTTTACAGGTGAGATTGCATTTTTGCTCTGGGGGGTACGCATATGCTATGGAGTTCGTCATGCGGAGTCACTGTACAATGAAGCTCGACTAATCTCATATGCTATTTACAATATTGCTGCTGTCAACTTGCTCATGGTCACTTTTCAGTAATTATGCCACTTACTTTTTTAATTTTAGTTCTTTAAAATATAAATACATCAAGAAACTCCAGTTTACGGCGGACTAGCTTCCAGACCACTGCTGTAAGACAAATATCACCGTAAAGCAGATCATGTACGTATAGAAAAAATAATAAATAAATGCTAAAATTTGAATATACACAAATTCTGCGTGTGAACAAACTGAGCACAAAATATCATAAAGATGCCGAGTTCACACGCACATTACGAGACTCTAATCGAGTTATGTGATGTGCGTCACAGTGTCAACGCCACGCCGTAAGAGCAATGTAGCTCTGAAAATATTAATTATTAATTCAAAATTTCAACCTGCCATATTAGCGAAGCGCTGTAAAGCAAGGTACGCCTGTATACGTGTGAATGTGTTCTTATTTTAGTCTGAACGTTATGAATGTGCATTATTAAATTTATATGATACATTTATACATGTGATTAAAATTGTTGTGTATGATGATTATGTACTTTACAAAATGCTGTATAAAAAATCTTACTCGCATACTTTATTAACATAGTTGCTTTTTGTTACAGTTTATTGATATTTCCTCAAGTGGGTCCAGACATGAAGTATTTCCTTGGTTTCATCCGTACCCAGCTATCCACATCAGTCACCGTGGTCCTTGTATTCGGACCTAAGGTAAGACGCAACGTGGCTGTAAGCTTTACTTGCAATATCAAGTTTCAGTCGATTGACCAATTAGAAGATGCATAGTTGAGGTAAAACTGAAATATTTGTGGATGAATTGTGAAAAAAAAACTTTGTAAATATAATATATAGGCTTACCATAATTATGAAGCCCTAAACCGGGACAGGAAGCTCTAAACCGGGACCAAGTTCTTATGTGAGCTGGCTGTAAACATTATTTTGTCCTCTTCTATGCCTCCAAAATTCGTGTTACAATTATCACCACAAAATGCAGTATCTTTTTATCAATCTCATGACGATGCAATGTTGAAATTATCTTTTCAATCAATATTTCCGATGTCTCGCTGTGGACATACTCAAAATCTGGCAGTTTTACGTGCACACCTTTCAATGGTAAAAAGTATCTAACAACAGGCACTAGTTTTACTTATTTTCTATTTGAAGTGTCATTAGTAACACTTACAAAACGTGTCTCCTGTAAATCAGCATGTAACTCTCCCACCGACAAAGGTGCCGGAGCATTTAAAATTATCCCTTCATATTTGGTTTTCGCAGCACCAAATTTTGGTTCAAAGAACTTTGAGATTAATTTAGACATACAGTCAGAAGTTTTGAAGCTCATATCGTGCATCGCTGTGTGAAAGGCGAATGTGGTCTCTTTGGCCGCAATAACTAAATCATGTTGAATGGAGTCTTTGTTTTAAAAAAATGTTTTAACAGATGAAGAGCTTGCGACAGCTGTTACACCAGTCTTGTGTTTTGCAAACTTTAAATGATCTTTAATGTCCACTCGCCCACTGTGTGCAATAGAAAATTCTGAGAAACATTACTAGCACTTCACTTTGCTGTCCTCACCACAGCGCTCTTATAAATGGGTAGTCTTTTTGCAGTTCATTTGTAAATTTGCAATCTCTTTTCGGAATTTTAAACACAATTTTAAAAGGTTACGTTAAAACCTACACTAAATTAGATAGATAAGTTATGCACTGCTGTGTCACCTTACTAAAAACGTAATTACACTGCAAGCTGTAAGTGATCAGTGTAAACAGTCGCCCGCGAAAACACAGAGCCGCGAAGTGTGTTGGGTTGGCTACGCCGCTCGCACACTGCACCCGAAATGGCCGAGACAAATGTGTGAAACCGGGATAATCCCGGTCAAACCGGGACGTATGGTAAGCCTGTATATATGCTAACTTCGTAACTGTAGGTTAATTAATCAATTCTGTTCATCATCAGTATCCAACGCAAATTCACTCCTCTGCCAACACCCATTATCCTTCTCAAATCCACTCTCCCATTTTGTGGTTTTGCAATTAGTGAAGAGATGTATGCACGAGTATTCATGAATTTCTACTAGCGGTGGGTAGCAACAACTGATGAAATAAACCGATTATTACGATTTTTCCACTTGGATTTCGAGTTGGGATTGGCCCAGAAATCTTCTAGTTTAAATTTTGTTCAACTTCACAAGAAAATGTCTCATGCTTTTTAAATAAACAATTATAATATAAATAAATGTAAATAAAAGAATGTTTTTACTTACTATTATTTTTCATTAAAACAATTGCATTTGAAATCATTAACATGATCAAAATCATCATGAGCAGAGCGAATCTTGGCAGTTTGATATATTGCCATTTCATTCTATCCGTAGCATCTCACTTCCTATTGATCCCCAGAGCAAGACAGTCTTATCAGACCGTCAAGCCATCTCAGTTTCAGCCTACCCACTCTTTTGCGCCCTTGCGAATAACTTAATAAAACTTTATTTGCGAATTCATGATCTTCAATGCGATACAAGTGCCCCAACCATTGTAATCTTCAATTCTTTCCAATTAATTTGATCACTTGACATCTCCTACAGATTCTGCATTATATGTCTGTCTACAGAAACCATTGTCAATTATGAGGGCCATAAATTTTACAAAGATCATACATAGTGTTAGCTGTTCAAATAATATTATTACAGGTAGTGCGCGTGTGTCGAGGTTTTGGTGATCAGTGGGACAGCCGAGCAGCCAGAGGTGTATCTGCATCATTCTCTTTGAATGGTATCGGCTCCCTGCATCCACATTCACCTCCCACCCCACAGGACTTGGCTCAAGAGAATGATGAACTTAAGGTGGATATGTTTTCATTTTGAAGATGTTAGAAAAAAAAATGAAAATAGAAGCAGTACATACACATAAAAATATTGTTGAGGCAACACAACAATTAGAGAGAGCCTCAATATTTCTATTAATATTTGTTCTTAATTAAAGGTCATTTAGTATGCATGCGGAAGGGAAGCCGATGTTTGTAAGGGCTTCTAGTACATAATCTTTTAATTTGTTAGTTTTAAGTTGTCACATATATAGATCTTAAATGAATATTTTGAAGTGTCTACCACCTTGAATACATAAAAACAGTTTGAAAATCCTTTTTGAAATTCTCATTTTGTTAATTTATATTATTTTTAATCTTTTAATTATGTATATTGTTTATTGTGAAGAATGTTTAGTGAGAAACAACAATTTCAAAACTAATGCATAGCCTTGATGATAAAAAGAACATTAACTTGAATGGTTCGAATGTATGAAACTTAATTGTTATAAAAAGTTAAAAAACCGCAAGACTCATTAATTTAAGATATTCATTCCTTTGTATTTACTTTTACCTGTAATCCAAGTGAATATTGTTTTCTCATTACAAGACGGATGATCATCATGCTTTCATGCTGTAATGAATTTTGTTGTGAAGCATCTTCTCTTTTTCACGGTGCTACATACCAGGGTGGGATTCAGCTTCCTTCACAACCATTCTCCACCGACTCCTACCCCTGATCATTATTTTCCAGTTCTTAGTCGCCTCCGCTTGGTCATGATTTTTGGTGTTCTATCATCCGACCCTCATACTTTCAAAATAACTTACTATCTTGATTAACAAACATAAATTCAATTGCTTTTTTGATAAAGGATGAAATTCAAAAACTAGCGGCACAGATAGAGTTCATGAAGATAGTTCAGATGGAGCTACACAACAGACATCTGCGACCTCGGCCTGGGGGATACTTCACAATGCCTCCACCATCACAAAACCAACAGGTATCTGTTATTTCAATTATACCGACTACATACATGGTAGATTACTCACATTTTGTTTCAATATTTATGTGCTAGAATTTCGGAAGCATTTATAAAAATGTCTTTAGTAGCTTGTATTAATACATTCATATACATATTAATTATTATGATACTAATCATTCAGTTCTATAATCTGCCCTAATTACTTTTTGTATAAATTCTGACATTAATATTGTTTTTATAAATAATTATGAGGGTCAAACTCGTCTTTATTTTATTATGAAAATTGCATTTGAATATTAATCTGAGTATTAAAAATCCTTAGTGTTATATTCAGAATAGTTTATGGGGATTTACTCGAAACATTATGACCCATATCCACGATGAACTCTCAAAGAGACATTGATCTCTGAGAGTCGCTAAAGGTACGGGTATCCTGGATGTGTCATCCTTATCTGCGTGTAAAATATACGACATGGTGATTCATAAATCGCTTCGGGCTCAAGTCTAAACTGTATTTTATGCTCACTCGAGTCGAATCTCCAAGAGAAATCTCATCCGTGGACACAGGCCTAATGGCCAGGTTTTGGAACTGAATGATTTATATGAGGTTTGAGATACACTATAATATAATACTTATTTTGTCTGTCAGTCTGCATCTGTGGAGGTAGCTCCCTAAAGGAAGTGCCTTCATGATGTTTCAACACAGTAACACATGCCATCTGCAGGGGGGGAAAAGATACAAAATTAGGTACAATTATTTTATAAATCAATTGTCTTTTTAATCAAAATTAGATAAGCAGACTTCAGCTATTTTTAAACTAAAACATGACATCGATATAAAGATGACAATGTTGGTATTGTCCCTGAAACTCGAAAAAATTCTTTAAATTTCCAAATGAAACTGGGGAAAAAATGTTCAACATAGAATTGAAAGACTATAAAATCTACAGACGTCGGCGAAAAGTTTACTGTACTATATACTTTATACCGTTACTCTGGCAATGTTCTGTTAGAAATACTTTGGTCACGAGAGCCAGAAAGTTAGCAGATGAAAATACCGACACAGAATTAATAAAATGTTACTCTGCAATGACTTTTCATATTAAACTATAAAGAAAGCCACCATAAATAAGTTCATCTAAATAATATTACCGTACATCAAGAGCACAATTTTAAACAATTTAAATTAAACATACTTTCTGTGCAGTTCGAAATATTATTCACACATTGAAATGCATAAGACTCCATTGCTTTAGTCATATGGGTGTATATGAGATACCCTGTGAAGTCTACTGTATATACAAATTACATTGATAAAATGCTTAACGCAACATCCGTTTTAAAGACTACAAAATCGAATATAATTATGCCAGAATGGTAATTCCAATCAACTTCGCAGGAAGGTGATACAAAGTGAAAGAAGGCCTAAAACGATTCACGAAGAGTAAATAATAAAGAATAAAAAGAATTGTAATTTAAATTAAATTTATATTTTATGTGATTTAAAAGCAGTGTTGTTATATTTATTTAGGTTCTCATAGAGTCAAATTATGAAAATGCCTGTACATCATGTTACAAACACAAATGTACATCAAATAAATAAATAAATTCAAAAAATTCACACAAAAATTTATTATAAATAAGTATATTGTATTACTCTAAAATGGCGTCAATTTTTTATTGTTTATTGCAGGTTTGTGATGATCCAGAAAAGGAGCATGCTGTAAGACCCGGCTGACTGGTGGCATGGTGCGCCAGCGGCTGGCGCTGGCCGGGTCCTGCCGCACGTGACCCCGCTTTTGTTCCCGACACCAGGCTCCCAGTTTATGTCTAACATAACCTTCCCATCTTCCTAACAAGCATCTTATTTATTAGCCTAATAGAGAAGAAAAGTGTGACCCGATCGACAGGTGGCTTGGTGCTCTCGCGACTAACAGTGACCTGACTTTGTTCTATGCATCCAATCTCTCATGCTCAGCACCAAGCCATCCAATCAATTTTTAATGATGCAATTTAAAAATGCAAGAAATGGTATGTGTATATTTTATGTTAACATTATACGGGTCTAACCTCGGAGGAATGACATGTGGAGGTAGTTTTAAATTGCACACAAATCTTTACAAAGAAATTAAACCATTTTTCCTTGCGACTCTAAAGAATTCAAATTCAACGGTACTCAGTATACACTTACTCAAAATACTGCCTAAAGATACTTCTGCAAGAGCATTGGACACATCTACTAACTACATTATATATGAATTAAAAAATTTATCAAAACCCTGTAACATTTTTTTTTACAAGTAACTAAAATAGAAATCTTTTGTTTTAGTTTAGAGAAATCTGAATGTGCCGTTGCAAAAGGCCCAGTGTAATTAAACTAGATTGCATCCTTTTACATAATGTTTCCTCCACATATTTTATTCCTCCGAGGATCTACGTAACTCATATGTTTGGCTAATGCTCTTGGAAAGACTCCTGTTGATTCTTAAAATGAGTTTTTACTCCATTCCCTAAGACCCATTCCATGTTTAACTTGTTTTTGGTAATTTTGCAAGGTTAAGTTTGCTTTTGTTGACCAAAAGCACAAGTAAATCTGTTACATATTATACAATGTCTAATACATTAGAATATCATAAGAAAACAATATTACTGTTAGATATTACGTACCTGTTATTAAATAATAAGAAATACATATATTTAGGCTAAATGCACCAAATGGTTTAGATTGAAGACTGGAGGGATATTTATGTTGATGCAAACCATGATCCATAGCAAGAGAGACTATCTTTAATGCCAGCAGTCCATTCTCGACAAGGCGCCTCGGGTGAGGCATTTGCTGTGGTGCCGAGACTTGAGTGGTACACTGTACACTCCCGCTAAAGCTCCTCACCTCCATTCAGGTCGGAGCGTGGACAAGGCGAGGCAGACGAAGCGGAGCGAGAGAAACCAAGGGCAGGCTATACAGATGCGGCGAGGACACGAGATGAGCCGACACGAGAATAGCCGATGCAAGCCGAAAGCTGCAGTACATTCTCGTACTTGGCTCCTCTCGCCATGCCTCGGCAAGAGTGGACTGCTGGCATAAAAAGATCTTTCTTGTACTGGGTAATGATCTCTCTTCTTTAGTACATTGCAAACTGCTGGACACAGTGGTCCTGAATTTCATCCCACTCCTGTGGTTGCTTTAATTCCTTCTCCATTCTTCCCGGTCGTCTGCTGCATGCAAGACTGTGTTGAGTGATGATCCTGTATTTTATTTTATTTGATCCGTCCATCATAAAGAGGATCGCCCTCTCGCTCTCAGTATCGCCAGTATATCCAAAGTACCTTTACCTCATCATGCTATACATCCTATATATTTCAACAATCGCCTTGTGGAAAAGGTGGACAGTCTCTCTTTGATTTTGAGCTTCTGGAGAATGGTGAGAAAGTCAATAGCTGTCTACAGAATGCACATCATGCAATGCCAGCTCCACGTCTCAAATGGATCCAGCATATCTCTATCTTTGTCTCAGGGTCCACGTCTAGTATCTAGATATAGACAACACAATCATCTGATTTATGCAGTGAATAACTTATATTTCGGTTGTAGCCATCAAATTCGTTTCATCTGTATCTGGAGATGTTTTTGCCGCCAAAAGCTGCCTCCACTCTATCCATCCGATGCTCACATAACACATATACGTATATGTTGAAAAAATATGGAAGCAGTACATATCTTGTCTGCCTTTGTGCACTTGGAATGGTTTCAAAGTCATGTTCTCCACTTTCACTATAATCTAATTGTGTATATATGAGAACTATTAGTGTTTTAGGACACCCACCTTAAGTAAGACCTGCCATGGACAGTCATACAGTAAATTGCTTTCTTGTAATCTATAAAGTATGGTATCCAATATTATTTCATCAATTTCCAGGTGTTCAGGATTTGTTCTCTTGTCCCTTTTCCTTTTGTAAAGCCTGTTTGTTCTGACAGTATTTGCCAGTCTAGACATTTCTTCAGTTCTGTTTAATCATGTGCAGCATTATCTTACTAATGTGTAAGTCAGTATAGTTCTCGCATTTTTTGGTAGATCCTTTTTTGTGTGAATACACGGACATCTTTTGACCATCTTCCAGTCTTAATATTAAATATTAAAACAAAAACAAGTAACAGAATCTTAATCTTATTCCTCAATCTGCCTGCCAGCTCGCACACATGCCTTTGAACCAATATTGTCAGCAACCCGGTCAGGTAAAATTCCCATCAAAATGTTTATATTAGTATACATTTATTAATCACTTGGAAAAACTTGAGACAACACTAGAACAAGCAATCTGGTTGTCGGAACCGGATTTATGGGACACTGGAATAGCGCTTTATAAAACTCATAAACCCAGAATTGTCTTTGAAAAATTGGAATAAATTAAATTCTTATACTGAGTATCGCATTGTATTGTGCATGTTAATAATGTTCATGAAACATAAAAATCAAAACAAAAAATGTAATTTAAATGGGAAAAAATGACCGTTAAATAGTTGTAATTTCAGAAGATAGTCATCATGTTAAAAAATATATACGAATGGATAAACCCTAGTGGAGCTCCATTGAAAATTTCCATGGATAAGACATTACACTTTTTTCTAATATTTGTATCATCTGTAATTCTGCACCTAGCCTGAGCAACTTTCTCACGCTTGGCTATACACAGTAGATCCTTGTTTTATTTTCCTAATTTTTATATCCTACCATCTTTTCCTATCGGATGGAATTAATTGCTTCTATATGTACTCAAATAATTTTGAAAATTCAAAGCAGATTAGGTCACAAATTTGCCATTTGTTGAACATTTCATGCTGAATTTTATCATTTTTAACACCACCCTCTCTATTGTAACTTTTGTTAGAACTTCTACATCAGGAGCACTGACTCTACAAAGTAAAGACATAGTTGTGCTGAGATCTGACTGTATTATGCAATAAGTATTAAAAGCATGGTTTTCAGGGATTAAAATTACAAATATAATATCACACTGGTATTATTAGCTTTCACCATCATCTTCCCCATAACCAACTTAATCTAATCTGACTGCGTGACAAGTTAAATAGATATCCCCTAATATTATTCAACAACAGGGACTCAGGTGCAAAGATCAGGGAGCCCAGAAACTCAATTTCTCGTTATTTCTGTTCATCTGCTCTGTAGGTTAAGACATGATAACCAAAGATGATCATGTATGATCTATGTTAATTAGATCATAATTTTAAAATATTTTTTGTATTTTGTGAACAGATATTATTTGGTATTAAATCTTTATTTTATACACTCCATTCATAGATGGCGCCATAATATGATCAATTTAGCCATGGTTCCTGTAAGAAAATCAGTAGCAATTGATTTATTTTTTCCTATAACCAGAGTGATAAACCTTCTATGATGGTTTTAATTACATACGCATATTTTGTCCATGTTAAAATATTTATTCAATTAAAAATCCTGCTGTGAACAGTGTCCATGGGGAACAGTGCACTAAGAAAGCATAAATAAAAAATATTTTCAATGTAGATTGCGTCAACCGATGGTGCGACATTTTCATATTTCAAGTTTTAATACAATTGTAATGTAAAAATTGTATTTAAAAGATATTTGTCAAATGTGTAACTCCTATGTAAAAAAAAATATAATTACTACCCTATGTTTTAAAACAGGATTTTTTTAAATATGTTTCTCATTGAAAATTGCGTAAAACAAAAAATTCCCTGTCTTGTGCAGCCCTCTAAACATCTAAAATTGGCTCTTTAGTTGCTTTGACTACTAAAATTGAATAGTTGTCAGGCTACTGTGATAGCATATGTATGTATAAAGCACTTCCAAACTGTAATTTAAAAATACAGTAAACTTTCCATTACACTACATGAAGCGTAGCACTTTTGCCCTAGTACATATAGTATAGTACACTAGATTCCACTGGTTAATATAATATTACTGCAATCAAATATAAAATTCAAAAACCAAAATGAATACAATTATTTCAAATTTGCCACTGTTAGATAATTTTCATAATAGTAATAAAATAATAATAAATCTACATAACATTATCATTTTTTACTGAAGAAACTATCCAGGACCTATGTAACATAATTTTAACTAGAGTAATTGTCAAGTGTATCTACTTCAGGTAAAAGCAGCACCTGGTAGTCCTTTTTAAGTAGGTAGATAATAAAATAGAATTGGTTATGTAATGACATTCCGTATTAATTAATGTGTTTTATTTTGACTGTTAAAATAATTTAGCAATACTTCTCTTGTACATACAAGGTGTGACAGACTTAGTTCACAATATTTTATGGATGGAATACCTGAATTAAATTACGAGTCGAAAATGGTCAAGAAGTACATACAAATTCTGTACTGTTACGTATAAGATATTTATTGTATACGATTTTTACAAAATCATGCTCAGCTTGTCTACAAACCGGACCGGACCTACTTCGAAATAAATATTTGCAAAATTGACTCATTGTTCATTTATATTTTTGCTTCAGCCCCTAAATCATCCAACAAAAAAATTGTCTCACCACTCAAAGTTCGATGACATTTTATTTTTTGTATTCAATGAAATATTTCAATTAACTGAAATAATAGCATAACTATGACTTTTTTTAAATGCTTACATTTTTGACATGGTTTAGACTCGGCACACGCAGCTTGTACGTTTTCGAATCATATTTTTAATATGTATGTACCCCTAAAATATTGTGCTTTAGGTATGTCACACCCAGTCTATTAAGATTTTTAATTTTAATTTTAGTGTTTCTGCCTGTCGAGTATTTATTGAAGCTGCTGTTTCTTTTTTCAAATCGATGTGTTGCAAAATTCACTAACCATCTGTTAATACTATCATTTTTTATTTGTCAAATGCTAAGTGGAATCTATTGTATAAAAAAACTTTAAATCTTGTTGTACATACATACGCACTGATTATCCAAAGTACTGTAATTAAATGTAACATGTTTGTAAGTGATGTCGTTTAATAGATGTGTAGAATTATTAGTTAGTGTATTTATTGTCAAAATAGTACTGATTGTTGATGCAGTATTGTCGACAAATCAATAATGCTGCCTAAGTAAGTTTATTTTACAAGAGATTCAAAGAAGAGCCTTTGGTTTCATTTGTATTATTTTTTTTAATTATTATGATTAGGATATAATGTATCAATTGTATATCATAAATTAATTGTGCCCTCAAATTACAAAAAGCATGTATTGTTAAATTTATTAATTTGTCGATGATATATCAATACTGAATTAGAGGCTTTGTCAAACTATATATAATTCTCCTATTGTACCTAGCCAGTAGGTTAACCCATTTAAAACTGGTTTGTTAAAAATGATGTTACCATTTTACTCATAATATATATTGAATTGGAAGTTAAATATTGAATTAAGCAATTATTTAACAGATTTATGTATCAATTCAAGTAACAGTTTCTAATTTAAAATATATAATATATTTAGAAAAAACTTACTTTTTAAGTAAACATTGGATTAAATACCACCAATACTGAAAAAGAAAATAAGAATTACTTATTGAGAATGTATTGCTTAGGTTGATATTATGTACTCAATTTTTTGCAATTATTTAAACTTTTGTCAAATTGGCACTGCTGGTACGGAACGATTTGGTCTACAGCGGCATCAACATGGCGCATCTCGAATACAGTGGGTAAATAAGCCCACACCAGGAAATTTTTCTGTTAAAATATAAGGTTTTATTTGAATATTTAAAAATTTATAATATATACATTATATGTATTAATTAAATTTCGTAAAATCCACTTGTTACAATGCAGTTAATGTTTCCAGCTTAAGCTGGGCTTAAAAACTGTGATATTATCATAAGTATTGGACGATAAAGTCAATTTTTATAATAAACATATGAGAAGTGTTATTACCTGATGAGTTATCCATAACATTTATGTTAACATACTCCTGACGAAATTAAACTGTATTATTCGGGGATTTAATTAGAATCACAGGGGCTGATTTACAAATATACAAGTTTTTGAAGCGAGAAAAAAATTATAAAAAAACAAATGCATTTTTACTACGTTAGTTGTTTTAATATTATAACATTCATTATTTGTACACCAATACGTCACTTTGCAGCCGAGATACATTTTGAGAATGTTAGCCATAAAGTGAAATGCCATTTAACAAAATATAAATTTTGATACAAACTCATATTAATCATACAAACTATATAAGATTTATTCCAATTTAATAGAAATATTTAGAAAATAACAATTGAAAATTAATTATTTCACTTTAATTTGAAAACAACATTTTCATTACATATTAATAAAAACTAAAATAGAAAATAAATTGTAATACAACACTCAAATTAAAATGAAGAATTGCATGACACCATGCGTCACCATCAGCAGTTGTGAAAGAACCTGATTTAAAAAATTAGTCCTCGGTATGTAAGTATGCAGATGATTGACCATATATCAAAAAATTGAGGACATGAATCGAGACTGACCCATAATAAAAATGGGTAATATTTCAAAAAGCGGTATACGGTTATGGGGGTATCATTCTCAAAAATATAATTTTGTAAATTGGCGCCTATGATTCTAAATTATAATGGATTAAATGTAACAATGGAACCTGATATTATATATGATAAATATTACTCACAAAAAATTTTCTTCATAAAAAAACTAATATGACTAAACTGTCATTTTTATTGAAAATGTATTTTAAATGTAATTTGCAGTTATATTTTGTTAGATTGTAGCACTTTATTTATTCTTTGTTCCACAAATAGCGTCGAGACAAAAACTTACTTTGAACAAAGAGCGACTCTTTATCTTACTGAAATGAAATTCTCAAAATGCTTCACCACTATGATTATAACATTTGTTTAGTGTAAATAGTGCTGTAGCGTGTAATTAAGGGTTAAGAATGTTGTTAAGTTAAATGAGAAAGGTAGAAGTTAAAGAAAAGTTGTAGAAATAAAACTACAGCCCGCATACATATTCAATCACACCTATCAGAGGTGTCAAGAAAAACATCCAGAATCGGGGAGTTAAATTAAAAATAGCTACCATCAAAAAATACTATTACATAATAACAAATATGCAATTAAACTTTTTCCTATCCCACTGTACGTGCTTACCACCTGACAAGAAAATACATACCTACTGTATTGTTCAGACCATAAGATGCACCTTTTTACTCGTACTTAGAAGAATCAACTTAAAATTAGAATGCGTCTTGTGGTCCGAAAGTAGGTGATACGCAGCAATAGGTCCTTGCAGAAAACAATTTAAATTACCAAAAGGCATATTATACATGCTTTTTTTTTATACCTATTTAATTTTGGTACCTATACAGTAGTACCTCGGTATACAACCTTAATCCATTCCAGATCTTTGGACTTATATCAAACAAATTTTTCCCGTAAGAAATAAAGGGAAAATGATTAATTCGTTCCCATGAAAAAAATCGTATTGTTATTGGCATATTATACATTGATGGGGTTGTATAAAATATACAGCTTGTTGCTGCAAAGTTTTTGACATCCATCCATTTGCCAAAGATTTCCATGATAAATGAGGTAGGTGCTTCCTTTATCTTCTCCTCCTCCGATCCTGAAGAGAGTGTATCTATCGTAGTCTTGTGCTGCTCCTTCTCAAGTTCCTGCAGCTCCTCAGTAGTCAGCTCTTCCCTGTGTCCCTCCACTAACTCCTCCACATCACCCTCACTCATATCCAGAGCCATGGACCTACCCAAAGAAACAATATCCTCCACTATAGGCACAGTCTCAAAGTCCCTTTCAGTCACTGCTTCTATCGTATACTAAACAAAAAAATTTGCATCCAAACAGGACGTATACCAAGTTGGATTTATACTGAAGCAGATGTATACCGAGGTACCACTGTATATTATATTTATATTAACTTTTTTTACTTCATTTAAGTTACTATATTTCATATTTTATCTATGTGTATTGAATCTCTCTATAATTATTTGACACAAAACAAATACAGACATCCGATACTACCAATAAATAACCATCAACTGATGCTCATTGGCTCGCTTGCTTTTTTTGTACAATAAAATATTGTTTTCTAAAAATTGTCTTATAAATGTAAGATGCATCTTATTGTTGGAAAAATACGGTATGATGTACATATATATTAAATTTGTATGGAATAGCTCAGACATCTTTGAAAATACACTTGAAGGTGATACACCAAGTATGTATTACACATTTTTCAGGGCCAAAATTGTAAGCTTCAGAAGATATCTCCTGGTGGCCAGGACAATTAGGCGAAAGGAGTGAAAAGAATTAATTGATTTATTTGATGTAAATATCATGAATGGCAACATCATATATTTCTGGTTTTCGTGTGATTTCTCGCTTCATACTCAATTATAACAAGTGGTTTGAGAAGTATCAATTCTTTTTTTTAAGGAAAGGTGATAACTAATTCAAAATGTAAGTGCCTTCTTGTTCTATTACCAATTGCCAAGATTGCATAGGTATATATGCCTTCACTCCATTGTATTTTTATCTCCATTTTTAAATACGTAATATTTAAGAATAACATTTCATTTCATTTGTTTATAAACCTATCGCGAGAACTAACACACCAAAATCAAAACTAATATGTATAAAATGGGATTAAGATCTCACATTCCTTGCACCACTCAAAAAAATCATCAGAACTTATCAATCAACCTAATACATACTTACAAAAGCAGGTTCTCTCTATTTTGTATTTTTTGTACATATGTATTAAAAAATATTTTTTGTAGTAGTAAACTCCTCCATTTTTAAGCATAGCCTTGCATAGCTATTTTCAGCCTGAACGTGGGCCCTATAGAAAGTAGCAAGATAAATAGTTTATTAAAGTCCTGAAAAGTGGGTTGTAAAGTACAGAGATCATATATTAGCCATGAACATACAAAGTCTGAGAATTTCTCTCACCAGCTAAGATTATCAACAAAATGAAGAAGATATGTTTGTCCCCAAGAAATAATGTCAGAAACTGACATTAACAAATAAGGTAGGATCCAGAGAGTACTGCCATCAGCCAAACTGTCTGTGCCGCAGTGCTATACACAAAATATAGGATATATAAATATGGTGCATTCTGTGCAAAATCTGTACCAATTCTGTTCATTGTTCGTTGTTGTATAAAAACATAAAGTTTCATAGTTTTTATAATAAATTTTATTGACAACTAAACCTTATTACCTTACACTATATATTTTAACAAAGTTCATAAAATCAATGTACTTTTTTAAAGGCGTTACATATTTTTATATGTATTTTTTAATTTAGGGAAAATTTGCACAATAAAACAAGTTTGATATATTTATTATGTTATAATATTAATAATTTCTATTAATTCGGCGGAAAATATATTTACTTTGTAAAATCTGTATATTAATAATTAGTTTAAAGTAAATAAAAAATTATATCATGTATAAATTATTTTTAATAACAAATGTTTTGAGCACAAAAATTCTGAAATAATAAAATATTTTTTTAAACTATTTACGTATAGACATTTCAGCAAACCAGTACACATTCGATTTATCAATTAAGAATAGTTACAATATCATAGTTACTACAAAACTAATTTGATGCAAAACCATATATATATGTACATACATACTTTACACAATAATAAGCTTCAAAATAATACCCATTTGATTTCATCAAATATCTGTATGTCTTCTTATTCTAAGCATGATTGTGTAATTCAATTTTATCAGTAGTTATCGCATTGAAAATAAAAAAACATGAAGGATTTTTAATATGTTTTCCACTCTGGCAAGTACATACATAGAATAAATATGACACGATCTATGTTTGCATATTGTCAAAATAAAATCTTTTTTTTTAAATAAATACATTATTTTTACTATTGAAACTTACAATTATGGCATTATTATTTCCAAAACTTTAAATGTCAAGTTTTCTCAAAGGGATACTTGAAATCAATCCCTACATTTTCCCAACTAAACTAGAATTTTATCGATAAATTTAAAAAGATAATAAAAAAGTAATATAAAAAACATTTATCATAGAATTATGATTAAAAAAGCATCATCTAGCTATATATAATAAAAAAAATAGTAACTATTATTAATTTATTTTGTTTGAGGGTAATGCCGGACACCTGCAAAGATAATTAATTAGATTATTAATTCATTAAACATAACAGTATACATTGCTAAGGAAAACATCCCCCAAGCTTCATGTGTAAGTGTGCAGTGTTCGGTGCCAATTAGGAGAGAGGTATTCTCAATAAGAAAAATTATAAATAAAATAAATACAATTTGTTCAAATGTAGTTGCGGTTAAACCGTGTAATAAATATGTACTTATTTATGTGTTTTAAATTAGCAATGATTAAAAAATACTATATTTATGTTAACTGTGAAAAAAAAATGCAAACTGTATTTAAACTGTGAGTTGATAGTTATATAATATAATTATTGTTAATAAATGTGTTTAAAATAATTTTATCAATCTTGTATTTTACACCTTTTTCCCCGATAATAACTAGACTATCCCATGGGTGCCATGAATTTCCACTATAAAAAATTAAGCAGCTGATACAAAAAATCAGAGCAATTAACAATTCACAAAAAAAAAACCACACAAATTTGTGTGACAATCAATCGGAACAACATACTGATTCTTACTGACCTACCTCTGTGCTGAAGCTTAAAAGGACCTGCTTTCGTGGCGCTCCACTGTGTTGTAATATAACCATATACTATGACCATAAAACGTGTCAAACGACCTGTGTGCAAATGGATCTTTTTTTTTATGTAATAATATATTATATAATATTGTAGTTCAAAAAACAAAATATGACTAGTGTTGGCTTCTACATCATCGTGTCATATACCAATTTTTTGAGATACTAAATGTGTATGAGAAACACATTCCTCGGTCACCGGTTCTGATGTCGAAGGCAAATTTATTGGTATAATACAATTTTTTTTAAAACAACAAATTTAATAACAAAATTTATACACCTCATAATTACTTACAATTTTTTTTATGTTCTTGATTTTTTTATATATAAACATCTTAGCTCTTGTCCTCCCTCGCCTGTTTTTCATGCCACATATTCGCAGTCCAAATTTTTAGCTATATTAATTCCAACCTACTCATATAATCAACTTTTTCAAAACTAGCTTCGCAAGTTTCCTCGCTTATTCGGTTTTGATTGTAACTTAAACAAGGAGACGTAAGTGCTGTTTCCTCTTTGTTCATCTTGTTTGCTCGTTATTAATAAATGAAAATAATGTTTGTTTTCTTTTCTCGGAGATGGTTATGTATTTTTATGTATATTAATTAATACAATAATATCTCTCCCGCAAAAATCAATCCACAAACAATATCAAAAAGTCCTTATGAAAAGTACTACAACATTGTTCCAGCTCCACTACACCGACATCGGGCAAAGGCCCTAAATAGGCCTTGAAGAAGCTGAATAGTAATAGTATTAAATAAAAGCCAAGAAAATAATGCTGGAAGTATTTTATTCATACTTCAAAGAAATAATGCAAATTTTGTATGTTTAAGTATATTTTAGCGACTTGTAAATAAATAGTGCATTCTAAAACGTAACGTAACTTAGTACATAGTACTGTTTTAGAATCACTTTGACTGATCCATTGTTTTTTGATTTTTTTGAGTAAACTCAGCCTTGAAAGTCCGTCATTATGACTGTACACATCAGTATATACTATGAGGATCCTGAGTGTTCGGAACAATCTAACGGTAAATGAAAGCATATCACAAGCTATTTAAAATACTTTAATTATACTTTCTAAAATTCATAAATTAACAAAATTACTAGGCACAGTACAGATTCAAGCATACTTTTATCAATAGTGATACATAAAAGATTGAAGAGAAAATATTTATTTGCAACTGGTAAATGTTTTAGATATTTAAATACCATCTAGTTATGGGAGAGTTGAGAAACAATCATCTTCACCTTGAAAGATCCTTTTAAAACATTCAGTTATCCCCCAAAACAATTATCAATGTTCAGATGTTTTCAATCACCGAGTCAACTATATCTATCTGTCCTGCATCTATATGCGGGACTTGATGTATTTTCTTGGATCATATTTGATGTAGCTGTGATTGTGAAGAAGTTCCTGTAATATTTTATTACTGAATAACAAATCGTAATAATAATACTTTTTAAGTAAGACTAGATAAATATGACAGGAGTTTACAAACTGAACTTTTACAGACTGAAAAATATACAAAACCTTTTTCATGCACAGACATTGAACTGTGGCATTCACATCTGTAAGGACCTGAATCCATCTTATGACAATAAATTAATATTAAAGTCGAACACAAAAAGTAAACCAACATAGACATCTTGTAATATTTTGTACCTGAGGATTATCCATTGCAATGATTAATTTTCTTCATCCTCATAAAATTTTAAATTGTCCTGGAAAAGTGCAGAACTCTGTTTCATGTCTTGTAATACAAAACCAACTGCTTGCTCTTCATCAAATATATAATTCAAAGCTTCTGCTTCCGCTAGTTCATTTTCCAAAACACCTTCCGCTGAATGTAAGGATAAAATTCTTGTTTTCAATTCCTCGATTTCACTTATCAGCTGATCTACTTCTTCTGGACTAGTTTCTTTGTGGCATTCATCTTCCGGCAGCACAACATTCTCGGGTATTGAGAAATGTTGATCCAAAACTTCATTTATTTCATTTAAATGGATCTTAGATTTCTTCAAACAAAAATCCAATAAATTTGCACATTTCGATGTAACATTTTTCTTGCACTGTTCGTCCAAGTCATACGAAGTAAATTGGTCTTCAGCTTGCTGGATCAGATCTTGTATTTTACATTCTACGAGACTTTTCAAAGAGTCTTTCATGTTTCGCCTTCCAAATTCAAAATATTGAGTTTCGTATTCTTCCATGACTTTTTCACATGCACAACTATTTCTTTCCATATTATTTTACCTTTTAATATTTAAACCAGTGAAAAAATATTGTAAAGACAATAGAAGCAAATATTTAAACCTCACAATAACATCAAATAACTTCTAAATGTTTAAAATTATTTTTTGACATCAAATATAATATTTAAACAGAAAATAACTCCTTTTGATGAAAAATTTAAACTGACTAAATCCAAAATATTGTCAAAACCATCAATCAAACATCGGTAAAACAACATTAGTTCCAGTTACTTTCATTAGTTTTGACCAGTTTTGAATCTCTTATCTATGAGTTTTGACATTGGCAGTATCGGCATCGGTTCAAATTTTAAAATACTATAGACTAAAATATAAGGATACCATAGATTATAAATAAATATCATAAGGTGAAAATATAACGAAGCCTAAAAGGATATCTCAAAATTCAATATTAAAAATTTAACTTATTTCTTGAGAAATGTGAAATATTGAATCTGATATGCTCTTTGTGTGACGATCTTTTTCTATAACTTATTTCTCTAGTCATTTGGCAATATACCGCCAATAAAAAATGATAATATATATACATAAGAAGGAAGGTGTAAAATTAGTTAAATAATAGGTTAACTTCGATATAAAATTAGCTCAACTGTGAGAGATTTATATCTTCTGCGAAAAAGTACAGTTGTAAAGATAAAGATTAGAATTGTTATAATTATTGTCTAATGGTAGAATATTTTGATTTAACCACTATTTCTGCGAATATACCAGAGGGTATACCCCATATACCCTCGATTACAGCACTGGGTGTAGTATTGTATATAGAAAAGACAAACATTAAGTTATATATAGGTATATAAGATTATTGTAATACCGTATTACAATAATCTAATGATTCTTATATTTACATATTATACTTATACCTTATCTATAACTTATACCATATATATAAGACTTATAGCTTATCAATAACTATAACTAACCATAGATAAGACTTACACATACTTATACAAATAATGACAGATCTGACAATAGACAACTGGCAATACTCATCTCAAACGTCAATCATAGATAAATGCTTATCTATGGATAAATGTCAATGCATGTATTTTATTTGCATCAATTCACATACTCTCTTATCTATGGATATGTGTATTGTATCTCGATGGTTTTTTTATTCATGTTTCATTGAAAACTGTGGGGTCGTGTGAAGTTGTTGTTTTTGTGTCTGTGTAACATCGCATTTATAAATAATTCGCGTACAAATGTAAATTGTTCTTCATAATGCATTAAATACAAAGCAAAGATCTTCCTAATTTTAAGTCTGTCGTCCGAGGAATAATGGATACGGCATTGAGCAATTCGTCGAAAGATGGAACGGCGGAGAGAGGGAGGTAAAATATTTCCATTTATTTGCCAGTTATTTATTTATCGAATAAATCAAATAAGGTAATGTCACACCTATAAGATTTTTCGTAGAATTGAATTAAGATTTTCATTTGATTTATTTCATAAAATGGAGTTCAAATATAAACTAACTCAATTTATTTATATTTATTGTAAATGATTTATAAACCGAGTATATCAAATAAACTAATTAAACCTGGTTACGCAGCCAGTCGCAGGAAACTTAAACTGAGATAAAAGAGTGAATAATCAAATCTACACAACTTGAATGTTATTTACCTTTAGAAATGATAAATAATATATACCTATGTACTGAATTTTGTATGATTTTTAAGAGATCTTCAGAATAGTTTTTAGAGATTTTGTAATTCTACATATTATGAAGATTTTTAAATGGGGTTTTTGCAGTCAACAAAATTTTCAGTTTTAAGAAGGTATTTATTATATATTTTTGTATGAAAGCAGCGTTGCTTTTGACAGAATACTATAATTAACCTTACTGCGTCTGATAAAAACAATATTTCATTTTTTTCAAAATTGTGAACTGTCCGCTTTCTGCACAACTATCTTTACTTGGTAAAATTAGTTCATTATAAAGTAAACAATCGGAGTAGTATGGAATTTGTCCATTATTCTTCAAATAATGTAAAACATTTTAAGTACATCACAAATACTAACTTCAAATTCGAATTATAGTTTAGGAATGCTGTACTTAGATCACAGACAATGATACAAGTTTATTCCGATGTAAGAAAATAATTAAGGTTGTACTGATGTCACATTTTGTCAATACAGGCATACCCCGGGTTAAGTCCACAATGCATTCGTCAAATAGCGGTTGTATCGTGAATCTCCATTTTCCATATATTTACATACATTTTTTTTTAAATATGTACCTCCTAAAATCAGATTGATATATTTATGTAATTTAAATAAAAAAATAAAACATTAATGATGAATAAAAATCATGCATATATATTTTAAAGCAGATTTATACATTTTTACATATTTCTATCAACTGCTATACAACTACAATATACAACTGCTTTCTTTTCATCGCTTAGCATTTTATAGAAAGTCAATTCTCATTCGATTCCCCTTCTTACTGCAGCTCTCCTGTTTTCATCAGGATCTTCTTCCTCTGGCAACTAAAAAAATCTTCCTTTTTCTTTAAAATTAGCAAAGAACCTTTCATTTCTAACGTTTCGATTGGTGGTGGATCAGGTATTACATCTTTATCCATGTCTTCATCAGTCATCTGTGGGATACAATCTCCATGGATCTCCATCAATTCAGTGTTGGACAATTCTTCCTCGTGTATTTCAATTAACTCTTCAATATCTGCCGCATCAATTTATAAATACAGCTGCCTCCCTAGTTCAACAACTTGATTAGTTACCATAGTTGCAGTAGCATCTACATTATGGTTTACAAATTCTGAGCAGACCTTCTTCCAAGCTCTATATAAAGGGGCGCTAGAAGGGGGGACCCACCCTTTCCCGGAACCGTTGTAGAAGTTTCAACTTCTTTTATCGGTTCCACACACAGTACTACAGAAACGCGAAATGTACAATTAATAAACATAAAAGAAAGGAGATAAAAAACAAAAGCTTTTCCCAAGCTCTATTCATTGTGGAGTCCTTCACTTCATCTCAAGATTTTTTGATATTCAATACAGCGTGCCAAATATTGTATCCCTTCCAAAAATCACTGAGTATAAATCCAGGATCTGATTCAAAGGCAGAAATCGCCTCCTTCATTATGAGGCGTGTCTAATAATGTTTAAAAGTGGCAATTAACGTCTGATCCATTGGCTGAAGCAACAGGGTCATATTTGGTGGAAAAAATACCACTTTGAATTGCGGAATCATATCATAACGTATGAGTATTGGTGACAATGGGAGAGCAAAGGTTGACAGGAATGGATGGAGCATCTTATCGGCGAAATTGGCTTGTTGTATCATCAGGCCGGGTTTAAAATATATAACGGTCATATCTACGATTTGTTTTATCGTGAGTTAGTTGTAACCTGGGGTACACCTGTATTGATTTTGATGATTGTCAGACAACAACAGAAACAGGCACAAAGGTGAAGAGCCTTGTTGGAGAGACCTCGATGGGATAGTGTACTCATCCGGGTACACTGTCAAGGTTCATTTCTATTTCACCAACTATTTTAATATTCATATTTTATATTGGTATTTTCAAAATGTGTGCAGTTGCCTGCTGCTACGATGTGCCAGTCAGTCCTCTCTGGACGAAAGCAGCCAACGCGTTCTGGGCGGAGGGGGAAGCAGCGGGGGAGGGGCGGGCAGCGCTTCCCAGAGACACCACCACCACAACCACGCTACATCCGCACTAGATGCCCTCAACCAAATGAGAAAGTAAGGCTTTTAGAAAGTAAATTGTAGAGAAATAATTCTTAAAAAATATAATAGTTTGTTTTTTTATTAAATCAAATCAACTTACACAGTTTTTGTAATAATATCGCTTATTGGACTAGGCAGGTGCCTGTATTCTGGCAGCTTCCAAATTATTTACTTTTGACAGTTAGACATGCATTTTAAATCTATTTAAAATGTTAATTATATAATTGTTAACAAATCTGTATAAAACTGATGAAAGCATAGAACATTATTGAGACTGGTGGTACAAAGGTCTTGGCAATCAGCTTTAACATTCTCTTATCAAACTATTTCCCCGTGTCGTAAATAAATAGACTAATGACTGTAATATGTGTGATGAGTAGACAAGGAGTGCTATGCGATGTACGCCTAGTGGCTGGTGGTACGGAGGTGCCGGCGCACCGAGCTCTGCTGGCCGCCTGCAGTCCTTACTTCAGGGCCATGTTTACACAGTTTGAAGAATCTCGACGTGACCGTGTAACTTTACAGGTAATCCTTTTTTCCCCAACATTTTTTGCATATTATTTTCCTTTAATTCAACATTTAAAAGGCGCGACAATAATTATCAAAGCTTCGCATTTTTTTACAAAAATGTGGGTTTTTATTATGCCTTTATATCAGAAGTTATACACTAGATTTGACTTCTTTTAAATTATTACTTAGATAGAACCTTTGCACTCATTTAAAACTATTAAACTGAATATTATTTGCCATAATTAAGAAAATACAACCATTATAAGAAAAATCGCGACCATTGGATATATTTTCCGCGATCCACAATATTGTCTTAATATGGAAAACTATTGCAAAAACGAAATATATTTTCTTATAATCTTGATGCCACGAATATAAGAGACAAATCTCGATTGAGACAAAATGTTAAAAATTAATAGAGTTATAAGCATTCAATTTGCAGGACATATTATCAATTTTTAAAATACTACATACGTTTTTAAATAATATTATATTATATTTACTCTCATGCTTTGAGGCTTCATCTACAATTTAAAATCAAGTTTGATGCCAAAAATTCAATAATTTATTATTAAATTATATTTATATCGATCCTAACACTTTTTGTGCGGGGTGCCGCTCTCGGGTCACAAGTACGTGTAGCGGGCGAAAACCATCGGAATGTGATAAAAAATCTAGCTTTATAAAAAACGCTCTATCTTCCAAACCGTTAGTAATTTTTTAATGAAATTTGGAATACTCACTTACCATAGTATGGTCCTCAATATTGTATACTTTTTGAAAACAAATTGCTAATATTTTTGTAAGTACATTGAGGCAATCATATATTTACAGCATGTTCACTATGATATAAAAGTTCACATAAAAACTATCGTTCTAATATCTAGATAAAGTATGGTATTTATAAAAACATTCACCCCTGTGAAGGGGTACGTCACAAAATGTACACATATAACTAGTAAAACTTTTCTTTTTGTGTACAGAACACACACGACACTGTCTTTGTGGATATTTTTTTTTACCGCCGGTAACAATTTTAGTCGCTCAATGTTTTTTCATGTCGAGTGATAAACTCCCTGGAGGATCGCTTTTGACTACATTTCTCGGTAATTGAGATGATAGTCCCGGTTCCTCCAGATTTATGTCAGATCCATAAGCATGGTCGGCTATCCAAAATTTTCCAACGGCGCGCAAAAACTGTTTGTATGTTAGTCTTTTGGTTGGATTTAATGTTTTGTACACTTAAAAGAATTAAATAAGGCACAATTCAACAAAAACATCACAACTCTCTTGGTCCCTTTTTTTGTTTTTCGTAATACAGAGTAATACGATAAATACTGATCTGCACGATCAACGCCTTTCATATATTTGTTATATTCTATTACACACTGAGGTTTCCAAATACGTTGTCTTGTAATCCAATCGATGTTGTGGCTTTCTAGGATGGTAGACGAATGTATTGTTGAGATCATTCTAACACCTTTCTTAGATTTCCAGTGTTGCAACAATACATCTTTTCGTCGACGGAAAATACTTTGGCCTACACTAAGATTCGCCGTTTTAAAACATTCTGGAAAACCTCGGTTTATTCTCAATGTTCCGCACGTTCTTATTTTATGTTGTTACTTCACTAGTTTGCACACTATTATAATAATTATCCATGTATACGTGATGCCACAAATTTAAATATGGAAGAAGCGAATGAATAGTCTCTAATAACCTTTTCCGCTGTAAATTTCGAGGTTGCAAATGTATCCCGTAGTTGCTTCACTAACCATACGCACAAGAACCCCATATTTTATTATTTTTGACGCATTATACACTTTAAATGAAAGTCTTCCCCGCCACGGTACAATACTTTCATCCAGAGACAGTTCCCTTTGAGGGTTGTAGACAGAAGAAAACTTTGGTATAAGGTATGTCATGATTCGCGATGTTATCATTATTAGAAAAGTGCCACGATTGCCATATCTGTCTAAAACGATCACGGCTCATTATTTTTGAATAAATAGGTGTTTCGATACACGGATCTGTTGACCAATAATCATCTCTTGTGTCTTTTCGAACTTGTCCCATAAGCAAAATCAGTCCTAAAAATTTTTTCATCTCTACAAGACTTATGGACTTCCATTTGATCGATTTCTTAATTTTTTTGATCCGTGATTCGTTTTGTGTGCGGTATCGATGGCTTTCCTCTATCATCATCTCAAGTAAATCATCTCCGATGAACAGTTTTACTACGTCCATTATGTTTTCGAGATCGCTTGGTGGTACACGAACACCAACGTGACCTAAAAATGGTTCAATATTAGGTGGATTGTCTATTTCAGACCATTCCGTAACTTCCTCTTCCTCCGCATCACTTTCTTCAGAATCACTGAATTGTAAGGGCATCACTGGCACCCTCCTCCTGCGAGGGAACTCTTCACTGTCACTTGTGTCGTAACTATCACTGTCAAATTCAGGCAAATAATCGTTAGAAAGATTAGATAAATTATCCACGAATATTTCCTCATCACTTTGATAATTTTCTGAAGTCATTTTTTCGAGTTTAAAAAGAAGTAATATAATTATATTCCGCTAAACAACAACATCCCCGTTTTATAACACCGTATTTAAAAACTAACATTCAAACTGACTTGGTGAATTTCAGAAATACAAACATTGAGATCCACTTGAGATGGTTTATTACGGCGGACGGCCCGTAAACCTACGTTGGGTTACACACTTTAAATGCAACAAAATAAATTCATTTGGATCGCTATAGTGAAATCGTGCATTCTCACTCATTTGTGAATGAATAATCAAGTACAAGACAGAGACAAATATAATTTTATCATAATATACCTTCATTAGTCATAAAAAATATACCGCTTATCTACTCGACAGAAACTTTGTGCGCTCACTAATTTATTCAGTAATTGGGTGATTTCTTAAAATTTCTTTACCAATTTCTTACTCTGTAAAACTTAAAGCATGTATTGACATATTCCTTTTTATAAAATCATTAAATTTTGTGTATTTTTGTTTAAATATTCATGTACAGACAAGCTCTCGAAAGAGCTGTGCGTAATTATTTTACTACATAATAGACACAAAGACAAAAGGATACATCGGACATATATCGGGATTTTTTATTTATATACATGTAGTTTGGACCTTTACCAAGAGATTGGTATACAACACTCATATAAACAAATCGGGTAGTTCTACCTTTCCCGCCTTTAAAGTAGAGTCAGCTGAAAAGGTAGAACTACCCGTCCCGCCGTTGAGCACCAGTCAGGCGCGTGGGTAGAACTACCCGACCCGCACAAGAAGTGCTAATGTGTTTTTTTATTTTCTTTATTAGTGTCAGACCACCGATTGTCAGTGATCGTAATGACGACTAGTCTATGAATTAATATTGAACTTATTCACATTAGTAGCAAATTTCATAAATGCAATGGCACTACATACATAATATGGGAGTTTTACCTTCCATTAAAACTCTTATTATGTTGCCTTCCTTATCCAGAATATACTTAAGCTCTGCCTGGTGAAAGCTAAATGGAAGCAAAATGGCTTCCGGCCTGCCTGGTGTGACAAACATGCAAAACAAGCAGAGCTACCAATTGGATAAAACGGGAGGGAAAAGTACCTATGCACACTGAAGACGTGATCGAAAAAGAGATACTATCTCACATGTATATTTTGGATAAGGAATGGCACTACATAATATACAATATTCATTCCGAAAGATAATTTCCATTGTTATACCTGCCTCCTTTGTAAAATTGTTGAGGTTTTATTTTAAAAAATGAATTTAGATGTTTTCTGACTTCATCTATTCAATTGAAATTTTCTTTTCTACGTGAATGTTCCATGGCTCGGAATAAATGATAATCTGATGGTGCTGTCGGGAGAATAAGTTGGATGAGGTAAAAGTTCTAGATCCAGTTCCTTTATTTTGTCTTGTGTAATTTTCGCTGCATGCGGTCTCGCATTGTCGTGTTGTAATATGCGCCATTGATTATTAACTAGGACTGATCCACTAGACAGAATTCCACCTTCAATTTCTCCAATTGAGTTCAAAAAAATTTGGCTGTGATGGCCTGACCAGGTTATAATAATTTATAATGAATAATACCCGAAATATCCCATCAGACCTTTTTTAAGGTCAATGATGGTCAAGGTGTTGAAACTGGTGTTTGACTTGGGAAAAGCCATTGTTTTTTTATGTGGATTGGTATAAAGGATCTATTTCGTCTCCAATAATAAATCGTCTCAGAAATGGATCGGTTTCATACCTGCTTAACAGCGAAGAACAAATTGTCACATGTTGATCCAAGACCGACAGCGATAGACTTTGCGGAACCCAAACTCCTTGTTTGTCTATGATTTTTGCCAAGCCTTTTCAAATTATCAACCAGGGACAGCCGATCTCTTCTAATAATTCTTTGATGGTTTTGTGCGGATCTGATTCGACCAGTGAGTTTAACACATCGTCATCGTTTTTTTGAGGTCTTCCTGATTTTGGTTTATCTTTTAGATTCCTATCACCGTTTTTGAATTGTTTAAACCAACATTGACATTTCCCAAATGTTCAAAATACCTCTATAAGTTTCACAAATGCTCTCAGTAGCTTCTTTGAGTTTTAATCTCTTGTCAAATAAATACAACAAAATACGTTGCAATTGCTTCTCCTCGATCTCTGGTCTCGACATTTTTTACTATGAATGAAAATGAAAAAAATGAAGTAAAAACAGTAAGATTATAAACAGAGTTACAGAATAATAACAATGCTGATGTACTTGCTCGACCGCAGCCGAAGAAAGCAAACTGATTTCAAAACAACATAAAAAAATTACATTTATTTTCATTTTACCTAATAATAAATTACATTAGGATTTTATATTAGTTTAATAAATATTGTGTTTACAAAGTGATTTCACAAAATTAACAGTTTTTTTTGTCTCTGAGTTTTGTTTCTTATTAACGGGGTTCCGCGTAATATGAATTCAATATCTTTGGTCCCTTTGGTACTTCGAATTAATGAGGTTCTACTGTACATAAATTATTTATATAAGTTATTTTATTTTGCAGGGAGTTGATCCATTGGCCCTCCAACTATTAGTTGATTACGTTTACAATCCTGAAGTCACAGTCACAGAAGATAATGTACAAGTTAGTATTTAATAAACAATTATTTACATTTGTCTTACAATGGAGTTGAGCCATTGGCTCTCTAACTATTAGTTGATTACGTGTACAATCCTATAGTCAGAGTTACTTAGGACAATGTACCAGTTAGTATTCAGTAAACAATTATTTACATTTGTTTATGAGCAAATATAGAATATATATCTCTATATGCTCAATGCCGTAAAGGAGAAAAATGAACTAAAGTACCTATGTATGTATGACGACTGTTAAATACAATGCACAGGCTGAACATAATACCCTCTCTGTACTTAGGTGCTACTTCCTGCAGCCAACCTGCTGCAGTTGTCAGCCGTGCGCGAAGCATGCTGTAGCTTCTTGCTGGCCCAGCTGCATCCTTCCAACTGCTTGGGCATCCGAGCTTTCGCCGACCTACATGCCTGTACTGACCTTACACAGGCAGCCGACACATTCATTCAACAGCACTTTGCGTTAGTTCAGTCTATTGCTTATAATTGTAGTTGAAATCTCCCTATCTTGGTTTACATAAGTTTAATCATTTTTAGACTATTTTTGTTAGTTGTGGCAGACTTTTCCTTATTATCTTTTCATATATACTTGATTATATTTTATTTGTAATAGATTGAGAACCTCTTATCTAGTGAGGTTTTTCATTTTTTTAATGTTTTAGGCCATATTTTGAACATCAAATTAAAGTGATTGTGTCTCATTATTTTAGAATGATAGAAACTTCTATTTCCCTTGTTTAGTTTTAACATTTCTTTCACTGTCTCGTATAATTATTTTAGCCAATGCATCGCAGTGGGAAAATGCATCCACCGGTAATTCTGGTCTTCCCGATACGTATCGTTGGAGAACATCTAAGGCATGAAAAACTTCGGAAGTTGACGGTAACGAAGCAAATGAGATTTCATTGCTTTCCTCATTCAATGTGTCATTTTTGTCCTCATCACTCGTCTCAGATACCGTAATGCGAGGCGCGGGAACATACAAAGCAGACGTTATCACTTCATGGTCGTAAGAAATAAAATCATCGTAACTTGTAGATCTCAACAAAATTCTTTCACCCGTTGTTAAACTCGCTTGAGGGGCGTCAATTTCATCTACGGGCAGCGAAGAAAACCCGCACTTTTTAAAACAATTCGCGATTGTTGTAGATGTTACCGATTGCCATGCTATACTCATAGCTCGACATGCATCCAATACCGTCCATTTTCTTAAGTTTTCTACAGAACAGCCATTGTTTACCTGTATAATACAGGAATGCAATAAACTTTTTCTGTAATGGCTTTTGAAGTTCTGTATTATTCCCTGATCTAGCGGTTGGAGAGCACTCGTAGTATTAGGAGGTAGGAACAGAAATTCTATATTTGGCGCAACAATTTCCGGTGCGTAATGTGCTGAACAATTATCCAAAATCATCAATATTTTACGATCTTGTGCTGCCATTTTTCTCTGCATCGTAATAGCAAAGCTCTTAAATATTTCCCGCGTCATCCACGCTTTTTTATTATGGCAATAAGTAACAGCGGGAAAACTGCTAAAAGTAAGGCCTCTAAAGCATCGTGGTTTTTTATATTTTCCGATGACTGTGATCTTTACTTTATCGGATCCGTCCATATTTGTACATAACGCGGCCGTCAGGCGTTCCTTACTACGTTTTCCTCCATGACATCTCTCTCCTTTAAGAGCTAGTGTCCGATCTGGCATCATGTTATAAAACACACCAGTTTCATCTATGTTATAAACATTTTTTGCGTCGTATTTCTCCCAAATATGCCGATTGTTTGTTATCCAGCTCGAAACTTCTTCTTCATCAACTTTTTGGGAATCGCCACAAACCGCGAGGCAAACAATGTTGTGTCGCTTTTTAAAGCGATCTAACCACCCATTAGATGCCTTAAAATCAATTCCCATCTGATGAGCCAACGACTTTGCTTTCTCAATAAGCATTAAACCAGAAGTAGATATATTCGCTGATCGGATTTGGGAGAAATACTCGAACAGTTTTTCTTCCAATTCTTCATATTTGGCAGGCCGTACACGCTGTTGGGAACCGCTCGCCTTACATCTATCAAACGCATCTTCAATCTTCTTCCGATTTTTTAAAATTGTGGAGAGAGACGAAACCGGAATACCATATTTTACGGCTATCTTGCCTTTACTGTCCACTTTGTTGTCGATGTCTTTCAATATCATTATTTTTTGTGCCATGGTTAAAGTTTTGCGGGAATTATCACGTACTGAAGCCATTTTAAGGTTTCACAAAATATTATGAAATGTACTTTAAATAATAAATTACACTACACTAGTATGCATAGCAGTAAACACACGAAAACAATAGTTAATAGAAACACAAAAAATAGTCCATAAAGTATTTTAAAGAATTATTTGTATTATTGACGAGTTCACACGAAAACAATTGTCAAACGAAAATGAATTTATGTAAATATTCAGTTCGGTCATGCAATAATCGCGTTAAAAACGGAACAAACTTAACTCTACAGACCTTACACTGAGACTGATATTCCCAATAAGTACATACTGCAACATTCTGCGTATTCCTGTTAATTTTTGTATTTTCCAGCTGTCTGGGTCTGGGATTGCAATACATATTAGAGGCGTATGCGTACGTAAAACATGTCCAAGTGAACGCCGCAAGAATTATGTCAAATGGTTTTATGGGACTATGAACCTACTATGAACCCAAGAAAAAGTTTGAATTGCCAAAATTTGACGCCAAAAAGGCTATTACCATTCTTCTAATCAGTTTATTGAATATGATCAATTAAAAATAATGTCTTATTTTTAAAATGCACATCCCCGGCAAAGTTGAACATTGTTTTAATTGAAACATTTCAAATGTGCATGCTGTTTTTTCTCGCACATTTTCTTTACATTAGAAAAAGATAGAAAATATTAATTTTGCGCTCTTCTAGGTAACGTAATTCTCCCAATTTCTGCGAATATCAGTGCCTGCCAATCTTCAGTTCCATATTAATATCATCATTATTTTTCTTTACGCAGCATTTGTATATTTTGTTGTACAAACGCTAGTACGCTGTTGAGTTCCTTAGACTTTTCCGTGTTTTATAAATTATTTAATTTATACTCATTTTAATACAGACATTTCTCTTTCTATTTAAGCTTAGTGTCAAGGCATTTTGAAGAATGTGGTTGGCGTTTCTCAAATTTTCTCATATTGTTTATTATTTTATTGCCATTGTTTTATGTGTAAAGACAATTATTTGTATTTTTCTAATATTTTGAAATTCACGAATGCGTAGTATGCATTCCTCAGACTTTTCCATATTTCATTACATTTAAACTAAAACATTTTTATGATTTTGACTGATAATTTTATAATCTCGAAAATAGCAGGAACGCGAAACTCGTACAAAATGTCAACAGTTGCTAAAAAATCTAATTAATACAAGAAATTGTCAAATATTATCCAAAACAAAATTAACAGAAGAATACACAACCCCCCGTTAATGACGTTGTTGACAATATTAAACATGATGACAGATAGAACTTTAGCGTTGAAAGGCTAGAAATGTCATGGAAGGAAAAGGAGTAAGAAAGTGGAGATTGATGGAGAAAAATAACAAGACGTCACAGGCGAGTGCAAAATGCCGCCGCGACCACCACAAAACAATGTTTTAAAAGCGCTGGAAACTTTTGTCGCTAAATTCAATACATCGGAGAAATGGCAGTATTGACAAGTTCGACAATTATGTCGTTATTAAAAATGGCGCGAAAAGATAGTCCATTATAATCGGGTTTTTTAAATAATGTTGTAATTTATTTACACTGATTTTGACAACTTGTTTGTTATTTTAAAATGTGTGTATATTGGTATATATAATTACTTCAAGTTGTAATGAAAAAAGTTAGTACCTATGTAAAAAAAATGATTTTTGACATTTTTATTTTCATTATCGTAAATCGTTATTTTAACTTTTTTCTTAATTTTCGGTCCCCTCAACTTTGAATTAACGGGATTTTACTGTATTAGCTTTCAATTAAATTCAATTTAAAAAATTCAAGACAAAATTGATTTTTGCTAATAATTATAAATACTTCAAATCAGATCACAAAACTTTCTTACTCCACATAGAAACCAAATCAGTAATCGTTTGGTTAAATATGTCGCATTCGAAACTCAATAAAATCTTGGTAGCATAATTATACATGTTTTGAGTATCTAAGGCAAACAGTAGGCATTTATATCACACATTTGATATTTATTGTTTGTCAATAAAGGAAAGTTTAAAAAATTTCCATGGTCAATGAGAATGCATTATTATATCAAATTTTAATGAAAATATATTTTTTAGCACATTTACTACATTATTCATCTCATTCATTTATGCTATTCTTAAATATAATTATTTTTAAATGCCTGTGCTGTGTATTCAGTCTCCCGGTCGGATGAAATTAAAAATTGTGAATTTATTTTAATATATATTTTTTTAAATAAAAATAGAGATGCAATTTTATTGCTTGTTATAGTGAGGTGGTAGAGTGTGAGGAATTTCTGGCCCTGACACAGCAGCAGGTAGCTCGACTCATCAGCAGTGATCGGCTTACCGTTCCCTCGGAAGAAAAGGTACTCGCTCGTTGATATTTTTATGATTTTTAATATTTTGAAAAAGCCATCAATACTATGAAGTGATGGATAACCTTAAGTTATTATTAAGGGCTGGCTGTTTGATCAGTAGATTTTAGTAGAATTTTACCATAGAAATTTTTTACTATAGTAACTTTTTACCATCGCACGTGGTAAACATCATTTACAGATTCAAACCTCTAGTTTACTATTATCAAAGTTAATCCCGCTTAATAGTGTGGCAATAATCATCAAATATCTGAAAATGTCAAATTTGATTTATTTTAAATATTCACCATTGGCAATACATATAGTTTGATACTTTATCTATGGCTTTATTCACCCCTTCATTCGAAACCTGTTACATTGCTGGTGAAAAATCTTCAGTAATATAAATTAAACAATGAGATCATCATCAGACAAACTCTCACCACTAAAATATTTTTTTAACTAACGATTTACATTTTTTATCATCTGATATTGGAAGTTACCAATGTTCGAACAACCCGTTTTCGTAAAAAATTCTACTAAAATAAAACTTCTTATAGTAAAAATTTAGCACTGATCAAACAACTAGCCCTGAGTGTACCTTTAACTATGATTTAATTGATATAAATTATAATTGTAAAAGTATCTCTTTACAGTTCACATCCCTTTCTGCTAATGTTGAAAAATTGATGTATTGTGATATTTTACTAAGGTATTGGAGAGCGTACTGAACTGGGCGGCCCACAGTCCAGTTCGAAGACAGTCACAACTCGCCACACTCATGGAACACGTTCGCCTGCCGTTACTGTCACAGGTAAAACTTTGCTTAAAGCCCCATTTATGCAGCTTTGATACAAAATACAAAGTCTGCATTGAAATACTTTTTTAAACATCAGTTATATTTTATTTAAGCGGACACCTTTCAATACGAAATTGTCTTTTCATGTTTTTACGAAAATGTGGGTTTTTATTATTCATTTACATACAGTAGACTCTCGATTATCCGCGATGGATAGTAAAAAAAAATCCTGGATAATCGAATTCCCTGTTAATCCAAAAATGTAAAAAAATGTTCTACAATATACAAAAATCACGCACTCTGCGCGCCAATTGACGTATGCATGTATGTACTTACCAAAAAAAGGCGCACACGTGTGCATTTATGAACAGCGCAAAGGGGATATTATTGCAGTGTTGTCAAATAACTTCCACTATATTTATTATTTTTAAATTAAAAGTATTCATCACCATAAGCTCAATTAAATTCAAGTCCATGTCGGCCACGAAATTTAACACAATAATAATAATTTTAAAAATGAGACGAGTCAATAAAATATGGAATCATTTAGAGAAATAAGAAAATATAGACGATTGCACTTTGCTGTTTTTTGAAGAATTCTACTTCAAATATTTCTCAACATAATTTTTTCAGTCTGAGTGCTGTCACCCTGCTGCTCAAGATATTTAAGAAGTGATTCCGCGTGATTTAAACCGACACCATGATTAATTTTTTCTGATGCAATCAACTCATTTTCCTCTTCGTCATTATCAGGTTGCACGTTGTAAAATGTCTTCGTCATTTAATACTTCATTGTCATCTACGTTAAGCCAATCACGTACCGATTGTTCATTAACATCCCCGCACCCATCAATTTGTCACAAATTTTTTAATATTTCTTCGTGGTTTTCTTCAAATCTGAAAAATTCATTATCATTTCCCGGCAAAATTTTACACCAAAACCTTTTTAGAGTAATGCTGTCGCGTATGGTTTGGTCACCAACAATAATAAATTGGTTTATTAAAAATTGAACCGTTTTCAAACTTTTGAATAATTTCTAGCTTTTGTTCAATTAATAGCACAACTCGTTTGCATTTATCCATTATTAAAAATAAGACACCTTTTTACAATAAAAAAAAAACTGACACCCCTGAATGAATATTGAGAAAACACAATTCCACTTTCGTAATTTACCCGCACTCTATTACAAACAAGTGACTTAATAACACAACCGGACACAACCAACCCCAATAAACCTTTAAAACAAATTGAAAGCTACATAATAGCAATAAATGTTTTCGGACACGATGACAGCTGATGTGCTTGACTCTAAACACATGTTTAGCCCTTATGAGCACGTAGAACATTTTGGCTTTTATAAAAAAATATTTGATGACTTTCGAAATTCGAAACGTCTACTGTATATCAAAATTTATACATTAGATTAAACTTTTTTTAAATCATGACTTAGATAGGACCTTTACTCTAATGTAAAACTAATAAACTGAATATTATTTACCATAATTAAGACAATACACACATTATAAGGAAGACTATGACCATTAAATTAATTTTCAGTGTGCCACAAAATATGGAAAATACATTTTCTTATAGTCTTGAAGCCAAGGTTACGGAGAAAAATCTGCATTCTCAAATTAACAAAATGTTAATAATTAATAGTTTTTTTTTTAAATTGGCGTTTCACCCCTATGGAGTGTTCTTGCCATTACCGAGTAATTTTATTTAATGTGAAGTTTCTTTTGGATACATTTAATTTTTACAGGTTTATTTCATTGGCGTTTAGGAACCTTGTTAATATTTTTAAAATGGTTTGATTGTTAGATGATAACAAAGTTGGGATGTTGATGGGGAATGGAATTTTGTTGTTAGAAAGATCTTGGATTAAATTTGGATACTGGTCATTGATAGGGCATCCTAAAAAAACATGATTTAAATTTTCCTCTTCTAGTTGACATTCACACATAGGAGAGTCCCGAATGTGAATTTTAAACAAGTGAGAATTGATACAATGGCCGATCTTTATACGGCAGATCGAGGAAGTTTCAAACTTATTTAATTTTGTTTTGGAAAACCAGGGCCTAGTAGGAATCTCTGGCTGAATTTCCGCAAACCATTTACCTTTTAGAAGTTTAGAAGTCTCCCACTGATCTCTCCAAATGCAGATCATTTTCTCTTTGAGAATTGGAAGTATATCAGATATTGTCACATGATTATGTAAAGGGACACCAGACAGACAGGGACACCAAAAGACACTTTGCTAAGGTATCGGCTTTTTCGTTTCCCGGAATTCCACAATGACTGGGAATCCAAGCCAAAGCAATATCCATGTCTTTAAATTTGTTATTTTGGGTGTTTTCAGAAAATTTAACAAAATTATTAGCAAGTGCTGCAGATTTAAATTCCACAGAAATTTTATATCTGCCTTCTGCTTTTATACCGCCTGGGCAGATACCAGGAGTGTTCTGCTGGGAAATATATTTTCCAAAATCAATTGGATGTATAGGTCCTTGCTCTGTTTTTTGGACACAAACAAAGAAAGGAGAGACAGCCGAATTTGGGTATAATAGTTGGGGACGGGTTATATTAACAGAAGAAGCAGAAGGTAGATCAGAGGTCATGGTTGGGATTAGAGTGGGAGAGATAGGAGATGAGATGATGCTGGTTATCTTAAGATTGTTCTTTGTTTTTTCCGACTTCTTTTCAATTTTCCTTTTCTTGAATGTTAAAAAAGTGGAATCATCTGAATATTCTGCATCTTCTGAGGCGGGTATTGAGGAACGAGAAAGATGTGATGGAGGAGGAAGAGGGTCTGGAGGATCCGGAGGTCTTAATTCCTCCATTGGAGCTGAAAATTAAATTAAAATAAAAAAGATTTCTGACAAATGTCAAAATAAAAATAAAAACGTAACAATAAATAGATTCTACTGAAAAAAAAACGCAAATGCCTAAACTATAAGAAATATATTAAAGATAAATAATTTAAATTATAAAAACAAGTGAGCTAAGAATATTAAAGTAAAAAAGTTTGTAAATATCTGATTTTTTTTTGTAAATATCCAATTAATCCAAGGGAATCTCACAAACACAACTATCACTCTCGGAGTTCTAATTAATAGTTATAAACCGTTTAATTTGCAGGACATTTTTTTGTAGTTTTAGAGCGCTTTATATTTATAATTACAATAATATAATATGTATGTAAAAACACAATAATTTACTTCTAAATAATTTTTATATCGATCCTATTAATGTGTATTTTTTATTGTTTTTCTTTTTTGCTTCATTCCACCGGTCCCGAGAGGAATGATAGATGTCAAATTTGCGTTCTCGCAATTTTCTTTAATAATCTCAAAAATATACATTTCCATGCATATTTTAGCGACAATGCGAGTGTATTGAACTTATTCACAACATTAGTTACAAATTTCATAAATAAGATGTCGTTTCACTGATTTTAAGAAAATACATTTTCTTAAGCAAACTAAATATTTTATATAAGTCACAATCGAATACTCCATATACATTTGACACTGTTGTCTTTCAAACATACTATGTAATTATGAAACAAATAGATCACAAAATGGCATCATGATATATTTAAATTGATCTCTATAAACAAACTAATAAATTGAAGCTGTCACAATAATTTTTAATGCTGGACATTGTTGATGGTGGTTGCTTTGACTGATCTCAAAACATATTTATATATATGAACTAGGTACTTCAATAAATTATTTCGTTCCACAATATTAATTTTAAAAATGTGGATAAAACACTAGATATGAGTTCTCTTTGACAGCTTATCTCGAATGCGAGAAAATCAGCCATTTTATTGTAATTTTTTTCTATTAAAACTTTTCTGTCTGGTAAGATTTATGTAACAAATGACATCCTTTAGTATTTAGGTAATATTGGAAGTAGTTTAACTGTTAGTCTTGGCTTGAAAGAGTATGTAATACACTTAGAATTTTTGTAATTACAATCTGGTAAAATAAAAGAGCCCCTTAATATCATAATGCACAATTTTATAAAACTATTTAGAAAATCTGTAGTAAATTCCACTACCATGATTAGATTGTTCAATGATAGTACTTTTTTGTAAGACATTGTATTTATAAATTAAATTAAATTTGTGATGGTACTAATTGAATGGCGTAATGTATACAGGAATGCTTGGCAGAGCGTATGCCTCGTGAGCCAGCATTACGTGGTGATCTACGCTGTAAGGACCTGCTGATTGAGGCGTTAGCCTACCATCTCCTGAGGCCTGAACAGCGCCTTGCAGCAGCCACTCCCCGCTGCCGGCCCAGGAAGCCGGTCGGCGCCCCTAAGGTGCCCTTATATTAATTGATAATAATCTCATTTTCTAAGCATTTCCAATTAACTTCTACAGAGGATCTTAACCATTCTCTTTCACGTTTAATTATCTAACTTATTTGAAAATTTGTTGTTTATTTAGGTGTATGTATGTGTGTTAAAGTTCATAGAATCATATCATGTGTATGTATTCGTGTTCAAATTCATGGAATCATTTTAAAAATTAAAATTAGTCCATTTTATGAAATTAATCTAATAGTGAATCCATGGATGAGATTTTTCAGTAAATGTTGATACACATCTATTAAATCATTCTACTCTGTGTATAAAATACATGCAGCAATGAATCATAGGTACTGTCCAAATACCCCACAAAAATAATAAAAAAAAAATTCCGGCATTTTCTGCTTAAGATGGTTTCCCGTAAATCAGCACTGTTCAGTTTTTCGCCGATAAAAACAGGTCCTACTATGAACGAGGAATTATGATGCCTAATGTAAAATGGCAAAAGTTTATCAAACAAAACGGGCAATATATCATTGATTGACCTTTGTTCTTTATATAAATAAATGACTTTTTCTATTTATCTAAATCACTCTTAACCCTTAATTGATTTGATTTAATTAATCAATCATATAATATACCTTGGAAGTTAGATGTCTTCTATTATACTTTCATCTCTGCTCCATGCGCAGTCTTGATGGCACGGTATGATAACTTTGTTAAGATGTTCTTAAATTAAACAATTTCACTGGAAATTTTGGGCGTTATAACCGGAAAAGGATTAATACATTTCTGAAATTTTCTTTGTTTTCTTAATTTTCTTCTCAGAGTGGGCTTCTCTGTGACTGATGTATAATTTTACAGATAATCCTAGTGGTGGGAGGTCAAGCACCCAAGGCTATCCGCTCGGTAGAATGTTACGATCTCCAAGAAGAGCGCTGGTACCACGCAGCTGAAATGATTTCTCGCAGATGCAGGTTTATATTCCTAGATTTCATTTTCTGATTTTTATTTAAATATTATGATTCATAATTTTTTATGTATACAATATGTGCCTATCTAGAGCTGGCCTGGGTGTGGTGGATGGAAGAGTGTACGCTGTCGGCGGGTTCAACGGCTCTCTCCGCGTGCGTACTGTAGATGTGTACGATGCAGCTAGTGACACGTGGCAGCCGGCTCCCTCCATGGAAGCCAGGAGATCCACATTGGGTGTCGCCGTCATAGACTCCTGTATATATGCTGTAAGATGCATTCCAATTTATACCAAGTTTTTTAATTACCACACTTGATTCTTTACTGTTAGTTTAAAAAATATATATTATATTTTGAAGGCCTAGTATTTTTATTATGAGGCTGTCAATTCTAACCCACCATTTATTATTCTTTTTTTGTAAGTACTGACATTTTCAGTATACTTAAAAATATCAATAAAATATTTTCTATGAGAAAAAGAAACCTGAAAACCCGTACTGACTAGAAACCTTATTTTTTTTATTGGTAAATAGTTATCTGTTAACTTTTTTGATGATGGGAGGTATTTAGTTTTATGTCACTGTTAATTTTTACTACGTTAATACTAGGTTGGAGGTTTCGATGGAGCATCAGGGCTGAGCTCTGCTGAGGTCCTGGACACGCGGCTCGGCAGCTGGCGGGCACTCGCCTCCATGGCCACACGCCGCTCCTCTGTAGGTGTGGCCGTACTCCAAGGGAAGATATATGCTGTATGTATATTTCAATTATATAATAACAAAGTAGTCATTTAATCCGGTTTAGCATTTTAAGATATCTGCAAATTCTAGTATACCATATTTTTCGGAAGATGAACCTGTATTATATAGTCACCCAAAATGTTTGAGACAATTTTAAAAAAAAAAAAATTTATTGTACAAAAAAAGAGAAAATTTTACATCTCATTCACAAAAGAGCACCAGTTAACAGCAATTATCAGTGGTGTCGGACATCAACATTTGTTTTGTGCGCCAAATGTGAATAATAAATATAATTCGCAGATACCATAGAACAGTAAATGAATAGACATGCAATAAAGTGTACATATAGGAGAGGGGTTTGATTGGGTTACCAATGATTCAAACTTATACTAGGTATCAAAAATAATGTGAGAAAAAGTATTCTAATTTTGAGAATAATTCTATCCATTTTAAATTTAGAAATTAATTGTAAATATGTACTTCAAAAAAACAATTTATTTTGCCCGTACCGGAAGCTTTCGATTTTGCTTAAAATATTATCTACGATTTCATGTTTCATTAAGATAGTGGCCAAAAACTTATATTTTAATAATTAGCTTTACAAATTACTATAATCAAAACTGATAGATATAACAGAAATAAATATATATAATTTAATATTTCAATAATTGGCAATAGTGGACCCAAAAAAATCCTAACTCGCCGGTTTGAGAGATAATCAACGAAACGAACACCATACTGTAAATAAAAGATCTCCATATGAACTATCAAATGATAAAAAAAGTTTAGTCTCTAGAATTAGTAAAAGATGCCATTGCACACAGTTTTCAGTCAAGTTTCCCTTTCGATAAAACAGAGTACAGTAAAAAAAATTGCTTAAAAACTAGCAAATTAGCAGACGTAAAGATGCCCCTGACAACACAGTTTTAGATGTTTAATTCAGTAAGATTGTTATGTAGACTGAACAAACAAGCAAATTGTGTCGCAGAAAAGAAGGATTGTCGAAATTAAAAACTCTAGCTGTCGGTTACGCGTAATAATGACCAAAATTTTGTAGGATCCTTTTCAGAAGATAAAGATTATTTCATTTATATCCCAGAATCTTTAGTAATGCAGTTTCTGTTTATCCCCAACCTTCAGAATATTAATTGATTTTTACCCACAATTTACTTACCTTAAAATTAAAAAAAAACATAATTTAGGCATGAAATAAAAATATATATTGTTAGAAGTGTGATACTCACATTATGTCTTCCATCGTTCAAAATGGCGTATCTCGTTTTTTTGTTAAAATTGAGTTACAACTGGGATTACATTGCCTAAACACATACCCATTCCAATAGGCATATCTGAACTTTATTCCAATGAAATAATATTATATAAAAATATTTTGACGTAACCCCTCTTATTTCCATGCGTCATTCTTACAAATGACAGTAATAAATAATATGTATTTATGAAATCTTTAAATCAAAAAATATTTGTAGAAATCACTAAAAAAAGTTTTTTATCCTTTTTCAACAGTGAAAAATTCCACACAATTATATTGTCTCCTGTAAAATTAACAAATTCGAGATACGCCTCATTGAAAGATGGACAACGATTAGACCAGTTTTTTTTCAATGTTTTCCAATCATAATAAAATTATACTGTTATTTCTAATATGATGCGCAGGTGGGTGGATATGACGGAGTAAGTCGACAGTGTCTGAGTTCAGTAGAATGCTATGATCCCGCCACTGACACGTGGAGTCCAGTGCCAGATATGTCCGTGCGTCGCAGCGGAGCAGGTAAATTTATTCTTCATTCTATTCAAAAATATATTGAAAAAAAACTGTTTATACGGATGGTATACGCGAGCGGACTAAGCAGTATGTAATATTTACTTATATTTCTATTGACCCATTTAGTACCCACTGATTTATTTTTCAGTACCTATCTGACTCTCGAGGTTCCTTTACAATTGTTAAGGATCAGTAGCTGCCTTTAAGTGCATGTCCCCATCATGAATGTGAAATTTTTATAATACTTTAGGTGTGGGTGTCCTGGACGGAGTGCTCTATGCAGTGGGTGGGCACGATGGCCCCTTGGTTCGTCGTTCTGTGGAGACTTGGCGCCCAGGAGCACCCACATGGCGTGCTGCCCCCGACATGGCGGCCGCGCGGCGCAATGCCGGTGTTCTGCCACACAATGCGCAGCTAATGGTCATTGGAGGTGATGATGGCACATCTAACCTGAACACTGTTGAGGTAAAATCTCCATATTATTCTACAGCTTTACGACATGTGTTTCTTTATCTTATATTCCTACTTACACTAAGTATAACAATTAGGACCAGTTTTTCATTTGAATTTCAGAATCATTATAAAGTCACTTATAAGAAGATAAAAAAAAATTTAGCAGCATATTTTCCAGACCATAAATGAGCACTTTACATAACGCTTATCAATGTTTTCCAATGACAAATTACGGGGTGAGTACTTAATTGTTCTAACAGTCGATTTTCAAATTTTACAACAAATAAAAAACAAAAATTCTCTCATTTTATTTCTTTTGATATTTTATTTGCAACAATACAATTTATTTCATAAATTAACAATAAAACAAAAGATTAATTTAGCAGGCTAAACTTCTTTATTATCAAAAAAACATTGAACAAAAAGTAAAAAATGCACTTTCTTAATTTGCTGATAGAACAAATGTTGTTATTTATTATCACATTTTTTTTAGGATACAAAAATTGTTCAACAACAATACAATATATCCATTTTATTTATTTATTTGAATTTTAATCAATCAATTCTTTGTTGAATTATATTGTATGTAGATAAAAAAAATGTTTTACACACTTTTATACTATTTTTGCACTCAAAAAAATTATATACTGTGAGGTTTAGCCTGGCGGACTATTCCCCACTGAGCAGATCAGTGGTGAGCATGAGAGTGAGTACGTGTCTCAGAATCTACCTACTTACTTTGCAATTGGTAGTAGATATTTCCTTATTAAAAGGTTTTAGGTTTAATTAGATGTTATAACCTTATTTTAAAAGAATGAATGATTCTCGCATGACCAGAAAAATATTTTTTTATTTAAAAAAAATGGTCATAAATCCAGTTGTATAAAATGTTGAGGTACACCTTAACCGTCTCCTGAGAATAAAATCTTTACTCTAAAGAATACTGAATGTGTAAATTAAAATAATCAAATTTGCAAGGTAATATTCCATAATAAAAGAGTTTTAGTTTAATTAGATGTTATAATTTATTATAAAAGAATGAATGATTCGATGACAGAAAATATTATAAAAAAATGGTCACTAAATCAGTTGTAAAATTACAGTGAAAGAATAATGCACAATTAGTTTTATACAAAAAAAACTAAAGGCAGAGCTAACACAATCAAATTCATTGACCACATGTCGTGAAAAAAGGCGGTGACGACAATAATAATTTAGCAAAGAAAAAAAATGTCATGACCTTAGAACTTATCTGGTGGATCATCCAACCTTTTCTCCTCATCAGATTACAGTATTTTATTCAGTCATCCCTTAAAGTAATAAACTGCATGCGCAAGTCGAATACATCATCCCTAGTGAGACATCCACCATCACTTTGGCGCGTCTCCCCAGGCAGACAAAAAAATAGGAAATATGTACATGGTATTTCCTTTAAATATTTGAGCTCTGTCTAATTTCCTCGCTCGCCGGCAATGGCCTTTGCCTCGAGCAATGCTCGCTTCCCAGAGGTCATTAATGTGCGATTATTTTAATAAAAGAGTCTGCAAATTTAATTTAATTTAATCGGCGGCAATGAGCCGCCGACCTCACGCACCTACACCAGCCTGTAGCTGTAAGTTAAATAAGGTACCCTACTGCTGGTGGCTCTTTCTCGACGCACCGTGAACGCAATTACCGCAGCCAGTACTCAGACCTCCACCGCACAACCTAGCCGAGCGTAAAAATAATTTGCCGCGGTGATTACTTTATAGTTTTAGGAACTTACATCACGTTTTTCAACACACTATAAATCGTAACGTGACAATATATAACTAAAGTCTCGCCCAGATTTCTCTGCTTTGGTTTGTTTTCGTTTCCTCAAAATTTCAGTATTCTTGCCATAGAAACGTAATTCTCTATTATCTTTTGTCTGTATTCCTCTTTCGCTTGCTAGGATCAATTTTTCTCTTTCATTATTTTTTTTCTTCCATTGAAATAAACGTAATAGTTTATAAAACCTTGTTTAAATCACCTACATTTTGTAAAATGTACTGAAGGTTGCATTTACAAAATATGAAGATTCTTGGATAAGAAACTCAATTGAATTGTCGTTTAAAATAGTTATGGATGCAGTAGCTATTATAAATCGGTAAATTTGATAATAATATAATTTTTAATATTTATAAGCTTGAAACAATAAACTTTCTTACAAAGAGATTACCATTAAAGTGCCATTAACATTACATATATGGCTTACGAAATGTAAACTAATTCACATGATTTAAAGAAATGTATTTTAAATTATTTGACTAATAAAGTGTTTCACACAGATTATTATTAACCAAACTTAACTAACCTAGTTTGCGTCAAGGAGCACTCTGTGCATTGTATTCGCACAAACTTGCAGCTTTTATTTTATTTTTATTGTTCTAACAGCGATAATCTGCAACTTATGATTGGTCAGTTCTAATAGAACAAGTAAGCATGGATTATTTGAATAAATGAACTGCTAGAGCAAAACGTTTTCATTCCCCATGGGTTTATTTAATATTGTATTTTTTAAATTATGTTCTTGATAGAATTAAATATCACCCCATAAGTACTCACCCCACGAAATGTCAAAAATATATATAACACGTGCATTTTATGAAAGATCACAAAATTTATATAGTTAATGTATAAATGTTTTACCAGCCGGCACTTACATAAAAATTGACATTGAACAGAAGAGAAATCTGTTTGGAATAAGAGCCAATGGACAGTATACTCCATGAATAATTTTTCAGGTGTACAATCCCAAAAGTGAGACTTGGAGCATGCTGGAGAGCCGTATGTCCACCGGGCGCTCCTATGCTGGAGTTGCCGTCATCGACCGCCCCAGTCCCGCCTGACCCGCGGCTGGCCCCCCTCTACCCACCCCCAACAGGTTACTACTTCACCATCATTAATTTCGTTACAGCTATGATTATAAATTTTCTTTCTCACTTTTTTGCTATATTTACATAAAACATCAAATAAACAAGAGCTTAATCTCACGGATCATATTCATGAGCTGTAATTACTCCTGCAATAGTCCTTTGTTCAGGGAATTCACAATATAAATCCTTATTTATATTTTCAATCTTGTGATGCAATGATAGATTTTCAAATTTTGTTTTACTTTATACCTATTGTGTTTTCGGATAACTAATTATTGCATGATGTACAACCCAACTTAAGAATTTTTCTATTTTCTTAGTTTGTTTTATTTTAAAAAAAACATTTTAATAACAAGATACAAAACGAATTACGTTTAAACAATTTACTGTAATATTTTTGATGATGTTGCAAAATTTGCTTAATAATTTATTTTGTGCAATTTTTCAACCATTCATAAAGAATAATAAGATTTTTTTTTAAATTTAAAAGAAAAACCATTTTCGAATTTGGAAAGTAGAATTTCATTTGAGAAAGTTTTCAAAGCATCGACATATTTTCTAAACAATTTCAAGCACATATATTTGGTCAATGTTACATTCATTTTTGACAAAGTACCCCATTGTTCTAATAGAAATAAATTGAAATCTCGATCTTGAGCCCTTTTCAACTTTCAATTTGATCTTAAAATCATGCGCCAACGGATGTTACTTTCTTTCAACGATTCTTCAATTTGGGACGATTTTTCAAAATTGTTGAAATGGTTGAGTTGGCGATACCATATTTTTTCGCAATATTTCCATACTGTAAATTTTAGCATCCACGTCTTTGATTAAATCCATTTTCTTAAAAATTGTTCATGTTTTATATGCGAACTGACGCTATTTTAAAATTAAAATTAATCACTTCAGTCTAACAAAATTTTAAAAAGTCTAAAAGTTAACACAAGGACACAACAAAAATATGCTATATTTTTTACACTTCTCAAATAACACTTAATAAAGAGTTTAAAATCGCTTTCTTTATTATTTTTCTAAATCTTGTTTTTTTAGATTAGTAGAATGTAACGCAAGGTACCCTAGTCCTGTTAATGAAGTACGGATATGTGAATTATTTATAACCAATTTTCGTATCTAGTGACTAGCTATAATATTAGTTATTTTCATTTGTTGATGTTGCATTTTTGGTAATTTTGAATTGGTGTTTGGCTTGATGTTCCAGTTTTAATCACTGATTTAAATATAGTAAAATTCAGTTTATTCGAAATTGAGGGGACCTGAAAATCAGGAAAAAAATTTGAATTACGATTTACGATAATGAATATAAAAATTTCAAAAATTGAATTTTTTTTACATACTAACTTTTATCATAGCAACTCGAAGTAATTATATACACATTTAAAAATAACAAACAAACAAACAAATCACAATATTACTTTTAAAAAAACACAATTATAATGGACTATCATTTCGTGCCATTTTTAATAACGACATAATGGTCGAACTGGTCAACCCGCCATTTCTCCGCTGAAGTTAGCAACAAAAGTTTCCAGCGCTTTTAAAACTTGTTTTGTGGTGGTCACGGCGACATTTGGCACTCGCCTGTGAGATCTTGTTCTTTATCTTCTTCACTCTCCGCTTCCTTATTCCTTTCCCCTCCGTGACATTTCTCGCCTTTCAATGCTAAAGTTCTTTCTGTCATCATGTTAAATTTTGTCGACAACCTCATTAATGCGGTCGCGTATTTTTCTGTTAATTTTGTTTTAGATAATATTTTTTGTCAATCTCTTGTATTAATTAGATTTTTTAGCAACTATTGGCGTTTTGTACGAGTTTCGCATTGATGCTATTATCGAGAATATAAAATTATCAGTTAAAATCATAAAAATGTTTTAATTTAAATTTAACGAAATACGGAAAAGTCTAAGGAACGCAAACCACGCATTTGCGAATTTCAAAATGTCTTAACACGTAAATATTAGAGAAAAACAAATAATTTTCTTTACATATGAAACAATGACAATAAAATAATTAACAAGATACGAGAAAATCTGAGAAACGCTAACTACACATTCTTTAAAATGCCTTGACACTAAACTTAAATAGTAAGAGAAATGTCTCTGATGAACTCAACTGCGTACTAACGTTTGTACAACAAAATATACAAACGCTACGCAAACAAAAATAATGATGGTAAAATACGGAACAGACGATTGGCAAGCACTGACATTCGCAGCTAGCAACTAGGAGAACTCTGAGAACTGCGTTACCTATAAGGGTGCAAAGATAATATTTATTATCTTTTTCTAATGTAAAGAAAACGAGCGAGAGAAAAAAGCATCCGACCTTAAGTTAATGCGTCGCGATAAGGAAGATAAAGATTTCAAATTGAGAATGCACAAAATATATTTGTCATCTTTTCTAATATAGTGACAGTGAGAGTGAGTGAGAAAACAAACAATGCGAATTAACTTTATGCGTCGTGAATCGGTATAGGGGCGGAACTACCCATTTGGATGGTCTTGGACTTTGGACAGGCAGATCGCGTAGCGCATGTGTATTTTCCAGATTACGGACATTAGACAAAAAAAATTGAATTAGGCGAAAAATAAATCGACGATTTCATCTGATAAGAGTCCAAAAATAGCTTTGAATAACAATATTTGATTTATTAGTACAATTTAGTATGAAAACATTCCAGAAGGACCACATTCTGCTCTAAAACTTCGACTAGTGGCGAATTTCGAATAAACGGGATTTTGCTGTAGTTTAATGAAATTCACTACATATTTGCGACAAAAAATAGAGAATATATTTTGTATTAATATTAAGGGTACTCTTTTATTGTTTAATTTAATTCAGTTTTATTACTCTGTGGTGGACACACATCACACCCGAACCAAGCAACAACCCACCCAACAGGTTGCCACAATTATTTTATTACTTATCGACAGTTTGTTGTTTTCATGTTAAACAAAATGTGTGCAAATTTCAAAAATATATACATAGTACAATTTTGTTCTGCAAAATATACACACATATTTAGTTTATTAAACAAAATAAAAAAAATATTTCCTACATGGTCTCTCATGAGCTTCTGGCACTGCTAGATCAAACAAGCATGTCTTAGATAGGTATATATAATAATAAAAGGTCAAAAATGTGTGTCATGTCACGCTATACTTGAGCTTAAGCCAAATTGTTCCTAAAATACGTTTTAACTGATTTCAAAAAAATTATCAAATGTTTGAAAAATGAATTCTTGTTATACTTGGTAATCTGTTTCAATAATAAATAAAATGAATTGGGAAAAAGTAAATGTATTTTTTAATGTCAAAATATTTACATTTAAGTTTTCTTTGTTACATAGTAAGATGTAGTTCACCGGTGTTTATAATAATATTGGAATCTTCTTAATCCTCCAAAAGTTATAATTAATAAAAATATATAATCACATGGCACATTATTGCCAGACTAGTATTGCCTCAAATGTCTCCGTGTTGCTTAAAGCCTTTTTCTAACTACAGAAACGGAGATTTACCCGAGGGGGCAGGAGAGGAGGGCCGCGGGGAGGGAGCCCCGAGAGGACTTCGGAGGCCCCAGGAGTCTCCTCCCCAGGGAGCTCCCGCTGAGGCCCCTTGCCATTCTAGAAGTAATGCCCGCTGTGACGCACCGCCGACAGACAGTGTTCAAGATGCAGTTGAAATCATCGCCATTGATGTCAGAAATAACGATCCGCGTTATGAGAACGGAAGAGTTGAAGTTCGCTCTCCTAGTCATTTCCGTCTAGATCTTAGCCCTAATCTCAACAGACCCGATCATGTTTACGAGCCATCGGAGGAACCTTCTACTTCCACAGGCTCCTCTTCCACAGCTCCAACCCACTGGCGTTTTAAAATGTTCAAAACGGGTTCAAAAAATTCCAAACAGAGTTATCCTAGAGATGGAACAGTAAAAAACAAGAATAATTCTTTCGAATACGACATACCAAAAATTTCTGGAAAAATGTCTGACAAGTGCTTCCCTAGTAAAGCAAAGAATAAGATGAAGATTTCCCCGATAGTGAACACCTGCAGCGAGCAAATAGGCTCTAATGGAGCTAGTCCTATCGGACTAAATGTCTGTTTTGGGAAAAAGTTACTTCGCTCACCATCTAATTCACAAACATTAGAATTTAACGATCGAAGCGCGGAAGGAAGAGAGGAGCCGGGTGAGGAAAGTAGAGTAGGGGGAGAGAGAGAGAGTGGACGGAGCGCGGCAGCACCTCGCACCCACGGATCTGTGTACGGCCGTCTGGGGAACACCTACGGACGCCTGCAAGTGCTGGGGTCGGGGATTGGTCGCATCGAGCGCCATCTCAGTTCCTCCTGTGGAAACATCGACCACTACTGCACTCCACCTTTACGCTCCGCCGAAGGTAACCCCCGATTCAGGATCGAGAACCAGTCTGTGGAAGCAGACAGAATATACCAGCATGTAGAGAATGCTGTGGAAGAAGCTCCCGGAGCTGCCCCAGCAGCCGGCGCTCCTGGTCCGCCGGGGATCAAAGGCATATCTAAAGGGTCTCTGCAGTGGCTGATGGTGAACAGGTGGCTGCCCTTGTGGGTAGCAAACACTGGTGGAAAAAATGAGTACAAAGTTATAGATCTAGATTTTTCCATCTATGATGATGTCCGTTATCCAATGTGTACTGCAGCATGCACAGATGAACATTGCTCGGGCAGAAGTGCAGATGCCTATTCGCTTTACAGGAGAAATTGTCTAGCCGGAGGTCATCTCTCTCTCGGCCGGGAACGCGACCGTTGGCGAGATAGCGACCCGCAGAACTACCGCAATGGGCCTCGAGACAACGGGACGTCTCCGGGAAGTTCTGATCATTTTGTCGCAGAACCTTTTGCCAACGATGAAACTATTCCAATTGCTTCTGGGAATGCAGAGTGCGACTCTCCCGAGCCGGACAGTTCGGCGGCTTGTTCCTCCGGAGAAAACTACTTGATGGGACAAGACAGCGTAGGAGAAAACGATCAGGACTTGAGCACGGGAGATAACGAACCATCAGTGTCAGAATGTACTGCGGGAGAGGCGAGCAGCACCAGTGAGAGCAGCAGTCCCGCGCTCGACAGTAGTCCCTTGTCCCAACCCGCGCTTGCACCGCAAACCAACCATCCCGCATAATCCCGAAAGCACATTCCATTAGGAAGGCGAGGTTAGAATATTGAATCTATACCTACAATTATTCCACTTTTATGAGTTTGACATTAAAATGAAATAATGTTAAAGTGACAATCACTTGATCAGTTGCTTTATGAATGTGGCGTATGTTGCATCCGCGTACCTAATTTCCATGTAAAGAAAGTCCTTGCATTTTTGAAGATGATGAACACATATATTGTTTTACACACATTTAGTTGTTTTATCTAGCTATTGTATGGATATTCAATCAAAATACTTTTATTTATCTTAGCTATGAATGAAGTGCATAAAAGACATTTTATATTATGTAAATTTAAAGGCGGGAGTAATGCGGTGATAATTGTTGAAGCTATCAATCCTAGTGAGAATGATTATTTAGATTTGCAAAATTTTACAATGAGGATAGCAGGCTTGGAGATAACATCCATTCAAGATCAAGTTGGTTCAATAATGATAATGATGCTGAGATAAGGACAACCGTCCAACAAAGGTTGCAAAACATAAATTTAATAAAAATGAAAAAACTTTAATTATCCCTGACAATATGAGCTCTCTTGTAAAAGATAATTTTCTCTTATTTAAAAATTTTTGTAAACTAGGTTGAGCGTGCTCAATCAAGGCACGTTTTTTTAGCGTGTCATGTCTATATTTTACTTTTGTCATTTTTTTTTTTTATCTATTAATGAATCTGGAATAGTATATTGGAAAGGAATAAATATTAATTACATACATATTTTTATAGAACATTTTGATCGACTATTTTCTAAGCCGAGATTGACCGAGGAGCCACTAATTATTGAATTTTAAAAATGTATACATTTACTTATTTATCCCTCTTTCGGATCAGGCCTTTATTTTTGTGACAGCGAAATGTTGCAAATTTATTAATTTCCCCAATTATGTATTCTTTATTTTAAATTGAGTATTGGTGGATTATATGTAGAAACTGGAAATAAATAATACAGAAAAGGGATGAAATAATATTGTGTGTAAACAAACAAAATATAAACAGTATTCTCAAATTTTTATCTTCAAAAAACTTGCTTTTTCTACTCCATATCCACATTGAAATTCTCTGTACCTTCTCAACTGCATATTGAAATTCTCTGTACCTTCTCAACTGCATATTGAAATTCTCTGTACCTTCTCAACTGCGTATTAGTGTCTTAAACACAAACTTATTAGAATTTACCCCATATAGGCAATAGATATGGTGAAATTATATTTTCTAAGAACAAATACAGTAAAAGCTTTTTAATACAAAATCGAGGGGACCAAAATTTTAAAAAAAAAAAACAATTTTCGAATTTGGAAAGTAGAAATTCATAGAAAGTTTTCAAAACATCAACATATTTTCTAAACATTTATAGGTGTGGTACAAATAAACATTTTTAAATATATGTATGTATTTGGCCAATATTGCATTCATTTTTGTCAAAGTACCCCATTGTTCTAATAAATATAAATTACCACAATCTTGAGCTCTTGATTTTAAAATCATGTTTTGCTGGGCGAATGCGCCGACGGGTATTACTTTCCTTCAACTTATGAAACGATTCTTCAATTTGGGACGATTTTTCAAAATTGTTGAAACAATCGAGTTGGCGATATCATATTTTTTCGCAATATTTCCCTTACTGTCAATTTTAGCATCCACCTCTTTAATTAAATCCATTTTCTTCAAAACTGTTAATCTTTTATATGCGAACTGACACCATTTAAATTTAAAATTGATCACTTCAGGCAAAATAAAATTTGAAATAATCTAAAATTTAACACAAGGACGCAACAAAATTATGCTATATTTTTTACATTTTTCAAATAACACTTAATAAAGAGTTTAAAATCTCAAAAGAGTGTCAATTTTCAGGAAATTCACAAATAAAAGTATTAAAGTCAATATGTCACGCTATATCTAACACGATAATAACTATGAATTGTTTTAAATATAAAAAAACACAAAGACTGAAAATGTAAAACTTTAATACTCTGAAACCCGTGCGCAAGATGACAGAAATTCAGTTTTTGGCGAGATCTCTACGCCAGTCTGGCCCAGTGTTTGTGCGGGATTTCTGTCTTGCCGGCTGTCATCTTGTTTGGAGTGTATTTTGTTGAGTTGGAGTGTACTGTTATACATATAGTCTAACTCTGCAAGGATTATAAAATTACTCACAAATGTTCAGATTTATAATGTCTAAATGTAAATTTTTTTTAATTTTTGTCTTTAAATTATTTAATGTTAATTATCGAGATTTTCGAATTATAGATAGAATTTTGTATGAAAATTCACTTAATAGGGATAAAATTCTCAAATTATGACGAATTACGAAATAAAGTTGTTTGTATAACGAGCTTTTACTGTAAAGATAAAGGTAAAAAATGTTACATATCGAAAGGAATTTTTACTTGGAACATCATTGTGTGTATAACACATATCCAATGTCATTGTGAAATAGAATAAAAAGAAATATACTTTTTTTCTATTTCACAATGAGTAATTAATTTGATTTGATCTTTAATCAATCTCAATATGTGTATTTGATTTTAAATTATCAGAGCTATTTTTCTGATAAATGAATTATTTTATTGAAAAATAACAATGGTAAAAATTTATAATTATTTATAAATTTATTAAATTCACAAAAATATTATTTACAAACGTTGACTAGAATTCCTGACATCTTAAAATTGAATTTAAAATTAACTTGATAATATTTTCAATTTTTGTCTCTTACAGGAACCATAAAAGCCCGGCAAGATTGCCCAAAGTGCGCTAATCAAATTACATATTCACAGTTCCGCTATCTATCTTTAAAAAATAGATGAATATATCTAAATGCACTATAAGTAATGCAAACTTACTCAAATATTTTCTTTTAATAGTCATACAACTGTTCTTCATATATAGCCGAGATCAGTTGGCAAAAAATATATATATTTGTAGAAACAAATTAGTAGTCAAGTGAATGCATCATCAGTCGACATTAACTTACTTTAGAAAAACTTTGCAGGAGAACAATTCAAATTTTATAATTTCTAATATCTTTTAGAATTATCAATAACTTTATTTATAAAAGAGAATTAATTGTATTATTGATTAATACATCTCGATGGTTACTTTATTAAACCTTTTAGAGATTCTTCAGTAGCACTACAGCTTTGTTAATACTCTACCTCCATAATTTGTCTTCCGCTACTGCCCATTTCCAATCAATTATGAACTCTGTGAGGTTCTCCCGCAACGTTGACCTAAAGTGATTAACAGGACCACATTCAACTGACAGTGTATTTGCGACATCTCTATGCTGGATCACAAATTACCACTACATTTATTTAGAAACATTGTGATATTTTAAGAAATCTTAACTTATAATATACACAGACAAAAAAATATGCATTTCAATCTACATTGGTACACGTAATTTCTTGTACAAAATGTTGTTTTTTATTTACTCAGATGTTTCATTAAACCTGTTATATGTAAAAATATACACAAAAATAATTATTCCCTGAGCCTCGAAATTATTTTCAAAGTTCTTTTTCAAAATGTTTTGGCCTCGGAGTGAATTAAAAATGTTTGTGATCGGACAGGCAATAGGTTAAAAAATAACAGTCATCAATGATTGAGCTATATAGAATAAGAATTATAATCAATAAATTATTTGGTTCTAAACATTTTGGTTTTTATATTAAATAGGTTTAATATACATATACCTAATAATAAATCTCACAAGATTTTCTGATTCTACTGAATATACTATATTTATAATAACTACTGTTTTGCCATTTAAAGCACTATAAAACGGATAATAATTCAATCAACAATAAATAGTTGTTTAAAGTAGACTTTACAAAATGAGTTATTGTTCTCTACTTTCAAAAAATTAAGATATGCCATAAATATTTGTAATTCTTTTAACTATTTCTAAGTGTAAGTCTATTTTTTTTCAAATAAATTTACTTATTAAAAAATATGCATGTTCAATGGTAATGGGCTCCATATTTTTTATAAACATTAAAAAAATAAAATGGAAAAGTAAACGTACAATAGTTTACTTTGATGTTTTCTCCATTACTCGGAGAATGTTAATCGAGAAGGGGTCATTCGATAACTGGCAGAATTATTTAATTCCTAGATTTCCTGAACCTACACTAAAACCCTCCTATATAAAAGTACAGGATGGGAATTAATATATTTGTCCCTCTAAAAACATATATGTCGCTTATCTTAGTAAAGCAGTCAATGGTAGGCATTGTTATAGGGATTACCTTTATGTTAATATATACAACCTGTAACTTACATACTGAGTGGAGTAATAAAAATATGGTCCATTGGTAATATTTATAGTGAAATGTTATAGAGGAAACGGGGATGTCGAAAAAGCACAGAAATGATAAGGAAGGGAACTTATTTACCATTTTAGTAAATCTGCAATACATATTGCACTGAAGTTAGGATTATATTAATGTCAGATTCTTAAAACTACACCACTAGAAATAAGTACTCAAATTGCAAAATAATATTTTATTTTTGATGTTTTACACCTCTTGGCATGCTATTATATATTTTTCGATTACATTTAAGACTGACAGTGATTTAAAAATGCACAAGTGTCAAAAGTGGGATGAGCAAGTCCACAAAATGTAATGTGTACAATACAGTCCAACAATGTGCACTCGCGGACACAGCTGCACTTATTGAAGACAGATTAAGTTAAAGATATTACATTAGTTCAAATTTACAAAAACATTTCAGAATATTTTCATGCAACTCAAAACATTTTAAGTTTTGTAAAATTTTACATTAAATTATTAAAATTAGATATTTATTATTTTATATTAAAATGATTTAATACCAGTGATGTATACTTATAGAATTATATAATATTTGTAGTAAGTGTTTTCTTTGCATGTTATTAAAGCATCATTAATTAAATAGATAAAATTCCTCATTTTAAAAGTAGGTACCTGCAGATGTTTTTTTTTTACAATCTAAAGGGGGGGAAGTAGAATATTATTCAGATGCAATACATGAGCATAATAATTTTACAAGTTTGTAAACTTTTTTCTAAATGTGCATATAGTTTTGAGGTTTTTAATTATTTGATTAAAAGTCTTAAATTTTAACTTTAATTTGAATTATTCCAAATTTATAATTAAAGATAAAAGAACATACACAGCCAAATACCTAATAAATATCTATTTCCTTATAATGTTTGTAAATTTCTTCTAATAAAATGTAGCTTACATTGTACATTTAGGAGAAAATAATATTTTCATGAACTGCGTTGTATGCGAGTTACGCCAGTATTTAGTAAAATATTGTGAACTAACTTTGTTACACCTGCATATTTACAGTATTTTTCCTTGACAATATAATATGTATTTTTTTGTGTCAAAATTTTAAAAATAACATGCAACTAATTTTATCATAGATATAATTCTATTAACATATGGTTCCAGGTCACAACTTGTACACTCTCTTTAGTAGAGTATAACGCATAGAAAAAATGCATGTCTATAAAATGTTAATTTATCATTGGTCTTTGTAATATGTTATTAATTTCTGTACAATTCCGTAAATAAATATAAATTTAGATGCATAAGCCTCAACACAAGCATTATTTTATTTTCCTTTTCTAGCAAATCACCATATTGTAAAGTTACTTATTGTTTTCATACATTTGACTGCAATATGGTTATACCATCATCTGAGCGATCCGAGGGCCGGTTGTGTGATCAATAGTTACTTTTTACTTAAGTAAAAAAGTTGCAAAAATGGGTTGTTTGATCATTAGTAAAAAAATATTTACTTCTCGAAAGTACATCCTTGTAGTAAACTGATTTTACTCTCCGACATCCGATAGTAAAAAAGAGAATCGATAGTTAAATATGGCAGATTCTTCACAGCTGTTTCAAAAGTCATCTGTCACATTGATACTTTGAAAATTGCAGTATACGACGGTTAATCATTCAATATCCCACTATTTTAGTGATGAGAATTCATCCGATGATGATCTTGTTACATAATATACATGCACATAATCTGAAAAAAATTTGCCACCAAAGTGACAGGTCTTAGCAAAAAGTTACCATGGTAAAAATTTACTACTGATCACACAACCGACTATGTTGTAAAACAATGAAACATTTATAAAAAGTGCATTCTGCAAGTGACGAAGCCCATTGTACAAATACGGGTACAGATGTGCTCCCATACAATCTGCGCCGAGCGGATGAAAAAGGTTTTCTAAGTTTATAATTTATATAAAAATAATTTTAAAATACATTGTACATTAAAACCTCAATTAACGCTGATTCAACATAACGCGGTCTGCTTGAACCCCAAAAAAAGGTTAAAATTTATGTTGATTCAAATTATCGCAGCATTTCATTGATTCATATATAATACGATTATTCCCGAACATGAACCAATCAGCAAAAGGTAGCAATTCGTCATAGCGCTGTACTTCCCCTAAATCTGACCCCACCATGGCACAACTTGTATGCTGACAACACCAGAGTGTTTGTTTTTGTGCATTGTGTTCATTAGCAGTGAACCAGTGACTATGCTATCAATACGATTTGGAGTACTGTATAAAACGTTATTAATTTATGTGCTGTAATCATCAACATTATTGTATAAGAGAGACGGTGGACCATTAAATACATTTTCCGCGTGCCACAGAATTACCTAAATATGGAAAATTATTGCGTATACGAAATATATTTTCTTATAATACTGAAGCCAAGATTACGGAGACAAATTAACAAAATGTTAAAAATTAACCATTCAATTTTCAACGTTTTTAAAATACTTTGTTTTAATAAAAACATACATTTTTAAATAATATATTGTATTTACTCACATGCATTGAGGCTTCAGCTACTATTTAAAATCAAGTTTGATATCAAAAATGCAATAATTTCTTACTAAACATTTATATCGATCCTAATAATGTGTACTTTTTATTTTCTTTATTAGCGTCAGATCACCGATAGTCAGTGGTCATAATGACATCTAGTCCGCATTCTCATAACTTTCGTTAAAAAATGCCAAAAATATATGTTTTCACGCATATTTTACCCACGGTATAAATTAACTCTTTGCACTCAAATGGCATTCATGGTTCGCCGCATTACTCGGATGCCGCCACTATGGTGGCATGAAAATAAAGTGTCATTTCTTAATATTGTTAATATATTGGGACTTATAGTTTTCAATATTATTTAACCAAGGATCATATGCCCCAGCGATTATTTGTGTCGCGAGTCGATATAGATTCGGACCGTTAATTAATCATTAATTTGACACCAACAAATACTGGGTGTTCTTGGGAATGTATTTCGCAGGGACCCACGTCACACGGGGACCTTTTCTTCCATCATTAGAAAGCCATCCTTTTTTTTCTGTCATTCTTTATTTATTATCTCTTCTGTAATTACGAAGGATGACCACACGCGTTACACCATACATTATGTTCGGTTGACATAATAGCCGAGCAGAGAAACCAGTATTTTCCCAGGTCACGTCATGCGGTTGCCTTTTATCTAGGAGTGAATTGTTCCGAGAAATATCTCACTCGGGAGCTGTTAATGGCGTAACAATACATCTGCACCGGGCGGTAAATCAAGTTGCTCGAAAAATAAGACAATGACCGCACCAAGAAAAACCATTATTAGGCAGCGGGCCCTATTGTCACCCCTAAAATAATTAACTCCTGGGTAATAAAGTAGCTTTTGTTGAATTCGGGCCGGAACCCACGTGCAAAAGGCCCACCATGAGCGGCGACTGACTATTGCGTCTTTTCTCTGTAAGGGTAAGCAAAGAAGATAGAGCGAATACCCACAAGTTCCATCTTTATGCATCTTATGCGGTGCGTAAATCGGACTATGCCATCAGCAAATGTTCATCCCATACGGCAAAACAATCTGAGCGAGTCTCTGATCGATCGCGAATTTAAATCTAATCAAAGTGTGCCAATGTGGCAGCACTTCCGTGGTAATCTACTCTCTATGAATCAACTAGAATAATAGGAATGAAGACGAATAGGGGGATTAAAATATAAACAAATGATAATGACGATGTGTAATTATAACTGGGCAGGTAGGAAAAATATGTAATAGGTTTAAATGTATGTAATGTAATGTAAGGCTGAATAAAGAATAGACCAGATCCCATATGTACCTAATTGTAATAAAAGAAAACTCAAGATGTAATTAGAGGTAATAATTCTGATAAGGAATAGGCTTAATGTGGAAGATAATGAGGATGTATAGAATATAAGTTATCCATAGTTCATATAGGACAATGAATTATTGTAGGGCTTTTTTAGTGAACAATTTAAATATAAACAGTGATATTATTAAGTTATTATGTAATAAAGCGGACTGTAATCAATTATGAAGAAAGTGGGTGGAGCTGAAAATTAGGCCTACAAGCGAAGGTGTAACGCCGCTGTCAACGAATGGACCAATTGGACAACCTCAATCCTGCGAGGACGAACCGACCTCAAGCGAGAGGTACGCCCCCGCCACAGGCAATTTAAAAGGGCCAGAACGCCATATTTGAAAACACGCGGTGGGAACGGAAGTTGGGAGTGAGAACTCATCCAGTCAGTTGAAAATACGCAGTGGGGATGGAAGTTGGGAGTAAGAGCTGGAGAAGTGAGAGCTCATCCGGTTAGTTTAAATTGAATACAATTGAATATCAGACACCAGTTGAACGCCAGAGGCGTGTAGAAAACAGACAGCCAACACCAGAAATCCAACCGTACGTCGTCAGAGAATCGGAGGATAGACAGCCACGGTTCACCGCAATCTACCCAGGAGCAGCCGCCCAGTCCGCAGTCCAGCAAATCAGTCAACAGATAGTCACCCACGCCGGGTGCTAACGGCATCACTTCGCCGGCCTGAGAACAGGTCTCCGGAAGAAAACCCGAAGAACATTGCGAGATAATATGAGGTAGAATTAGTTATAGAATATGTTAGTTATAAGTATTTCCACCTGCCCATTGAGTATAAACTGTGATTAATAAATGTCTAATTTGTGCATCTTCCGTGTGTTCATATTCACCTGTATTCTTCCTATAACCATGGTACTAATAAAGGCGTGATATCTGATGGATGGGTCGCGAAGCGAATATTCCATTAGAGTGTGGGGTATCATTCTGGCGAGCGATCAGGAGTATGATACATGTTCGATTAATCGAATTATAACTCCTCAAGAACCCTGACTTAAATCACATGGCACCCAACAACATCGTGGCTTTTTATATCAATCATATTTGTACAAATTAATAATAATAAGTTATTAAATTTGACAGAGAATCAAGTAATACGTCATACAAATTCGACATATTCTCGCAACTCTTCAAGAAGCGAGATAATCCAGCCGATTATTCCAATATTGTAATGAAGGTGGTTGTTATACCTACCCGCTTTCTTTATGTGTTAGAGCGCGACACATATAGAGCATATAAAAAAAATAAAGAATACGAAAAAAAAATTGCCTTTTTGGAAAAAAAATTTGAAACCGTAGAAAATGATGCACTAAAAACAGATGTGGAGATACGAGGCATCCCGGAGACAAAAGATGAAGATCTACAAGAGACGGTGCAAAAAATCTGTCAAATTGTAAACTATCCTATAGAGAAAAAAACATACAAGATATCATCAGGAAGACGCCAAAGTTCAGAAAGCAGCAAGACGATCAGTGCCCGATTATAATAACTTTCCAGATGCAAACACTACGCAACCAACTCCTCAATGAAACAAAAAACTACAACATGAAAGGAACAAAACTAAACATCTCACAGTTGGGTATAAACTTTACATTTCAGAGCATCTAACCAACAAAACCAAACGACTTCTAGCGATAACTAAAGAGTTTGCCTGAAATAATAATTATAAATATGTATGAGTACGAGCGGCTAAAATATTCATCAGGAAAGCGGATGGAACAAATGCTATCAACATAGACAGCAAACACAAATTAAGAAATCTGTGACTTCTTCTAATAATATCCTTAAGAGTCCTGGAAAAACAGACTGAGCATAAGGACAATCTCTTTCCCCTATCTACTAGATTTTTATTATTACATCGCTTACATATATATTTTTATATCCAAAGATTATTTTTATTTGTATTTATATTTATACTTTACATTAATCTATTACTTACCATTCCTGAAATGTCACATTAGTGTTTTGGTTCTTTCATGATTTCTGTAAAACATTGCCACCAATTTTTTCTACCTTTCTCTCCCTTTATACATTTATTCTTATTTTTATATCTCATATTCCATATTATTGAATATTTATATGTTTATATCTTTTACTATGTGAGAAAGTATCTCTCAGAAAAGCAAATCTCAAGCACTGAAACTGGCAGTTTTGGCAGTAAATCTAACACTCCTTGTTCAAATACAATGTGCAGAATTCACATAAGGGGCAACACATTGATAACTAACTTGTCTACACTACTCTTTGGTAAGTCACAATACTATAAAGTATATTATCTTTTGTTACTGCTTTTTTACAACCACAATGTGAACTTATACTCTGAAATAATGTGTATTCCTGAACTTCAAATAAGTATTTTCATTAAAAAAATGTACAAATATTTTCAAAAAGGATATTTTATTCTTGATAATATTTACTATAAGTGTCTTTTGTCAGCCTATTATCTTTAGCTACATAGAAAACTTGAAAAACTTTGTACACAAACATCTTTGTACCTGGAATGGCTAACATAGTTAATTTAGTAAACACCATAGATGTATTTGACCGATTAACACTACAACTATTGACCAACCAGAAAAGTGCAAACAATATTTGTCTAATGACAAGAACACTCTAAAGATACTTAATATGAACATATGGAGCATTAATCATAATTTTGACGACTTTCTTGTACTGCTATATCGCCTTAATATTATTCTTTCAAATTATTATTCTTACGGAATGCTGGCTGAGGGATAATGACACGATACAGATGATACCAGGATATAACGGGCACAAAACACTATAATCAAAATGACGGTGTTGTGACTTACATAAAAGAAAATCTGAATGTAGAAGTTATAGAACCAGAGATACATGATGCCAACTGTTTAAAATTTGTCTTTTGTAATGGTACCTCTGTATTTTGTATTTATTGTCCACCATCTTTCCGCAACACGAAGGCCTTTTATGACTCCCTTAATGAACAGCTACTTAAAATTGTGAATTGTCCAACCGCGATCATTACTGGTGATATAAATATTGACATATCCAAAGATATCCTCACCACAAATGCGTCGAAATACCTATCAATGTTAGCTGAACAAGGTTTTTTACCTGCCGTCAACAACCAAACAAGAGGTAAAGCATGCCTAGACCATATTATGGTCAAAAGTAAATTCCTAGCGAAAGGTTTCATATGTAAAACCACTACCACAGATGACTTCCAGCAATGCTGGAAATTGGGTCAAAAAAAAAAAATTTAAACACTGCAACAAAAATACATTATAAATTATATTTTGACAAATTGAAACAAGATTTAGAATAAGAAACCTGGCTGCCAGTATTTGAAGCAAATGACGTTAATACCTCATACCCAATATTCCTAAATATATTGCAAACGCACATTAAAAAAAATCAGGAAATTTTCTCTAACCAATCAAAGAAAATTATTAAATCGTAGATAACAGAACGGTTAGTCAATTGTATTAAAAAGAGAGATAAGCTGCACATGCAGACTAAACTAAATCCACTTAATGTCGGCTTGCTAACATTACAAAAAATATAGAAATATTTGTAATAGAGCAGTCAAATCAGCTAAATACTTTAGAAGCAAACCATCATGATACCAAGAAAACCTGGGATACTATTAGAGAAATGACTTCAATACAAAAAAATAAAAACAACAGCATATGCAACATGCTTCTTCCTAACACAAATAGTACTGCTGGTGATGAGGAAATTACTGATGCTCTAGATAATATAAATGCACATTTTGTTTCTCTTGTCAAAGACTTAGCACAAAATATTTTATTACGGCTAAAGAATAACCTTAAAAATGATTTCAATACAAATACTTCAAGTTCGTCATCATTATTCCTATCTTCAATCTCTGATCAAGAAATCAATGCTATTATAACTTTAAATCCCAAAGCGCCCCTGGAAATGATGAGGTGACAACAAAAATAGTAAAATGTAACAAAGAACTACTAAGCAAGCCTCCGAGCTATATTTACAACCAAAGTCTCACAACAGGTAAATTTCCAAATGCACTCAAATTGGCTATAATTTGCCCAATATTCAAGGGTGGTGACCCACACAATCCAGGACAGTACAGACCGATATCGCTTCTAAGTATTTTTTCTAAAATCTTAGAAAAGATAGTAAAAGTACGACTTCTGAAATACCTGGATATGCATTAAATTATTTCAAAAAACCAACAACTCAACAGAAGATGTAATATGTCAACTAACAGAATTCCTAGTGACACAACTAGACAAGAAAAAACAGTGTATATCTATCTTTCTGGACCAAGCCAAAGCTTTCGATACTGTGTCTCGTGCACTTCTGCTACACAAATTATCGGTTTTGGGAATTAGAGGAACGGCGTTGGCATGGTTTGAAGATTACTGGAGTAACAGGATGCAGGTAGTTAAATCAGGCAAATATTGCAGTAACACACACAAAATATTTTATGGAGTACCTCAAGGAAGTGTTTTGGGTCCTATACTAATGTGTAACTCCAACATGGAAAATGGCAAAATAATTTCTTTTGCAGATGACACAGTACTATTTTTTCAAGATGAAACCTGGGAAAAGGTAGTAGAAAAGGCTCAAAATGGGTTAAATCTAACTACAACGCTTAATGCTCTGAAGACAAAATATTTGTGCTTTTCCATTAATAAAATAGTAGGAATAACTTCTCACGATAAGTCAGTAGTTCATACATGCCAAACGAAAAATAAACCTTGTGGCTGTACTCAACTACAGACAACGGAGTATACGGTATTTAGAAGTACAAATTGACAAACACCTAAACTGGAGAAAACATATTCAGTATCTCACGAGCCGAATAAGAAAGCTTGTCTATATTTTTAGGGAAGTCAGATAAGTACTCGATACATCCTTGAGAAGAATTGTATACTTTGCACTGTGCCACTCGCTACTTAACTACACGATTATTAGTCGGGGTGGTGCAGCTAGTAGTATTCTAGAGCCTGTAAGTAAAGCCCAAAAATGATTTTGAGAGTTATTCATAAGAAACCCTTTCACTATTCTTCAAATGAACTCTTCAAAGAATGTCATCCTAGACATCCACCAAATGCATATTATTGGTATACTAAAACACTTTTACCGGCATAAACAATATTACCAGCAAATTACGCACCCTCACTTAACAAGGACACAGGCTAAATGTCACATCTTGTGCCAAAACTAAACAAAACTTTTGCACAAAGATTCCATTTATTTCTAGCACCAAAAATATACAACGGTCTAAATGCAAAAGTGAAAGATTGCGACCATAGTCTTGCATATTTTTCACGAAAAGTGCATTTCTGGCTCCACAAAATGAGAAATTACTCCCAAGAACTTTTAAAGGTCCAAACCTGAGAATAAAACTGCTACAACAGTATATTGAATTACCTAATTGCATCTCTTGATTAACTGTTTATATATATATTTTTTGTACATTGATCATTTCATTTTGCTTACTGTTATACCGTAGGAACACTGTCTGCTATAATACAGTAAATTACTAGTGTAGCAGGCGGGGTACCCAAATATATGTCTTACTTTCTTACTGATATGTTGTATTTACTTTGCCAAATTTTATATGCATACCTTCGGTACAATAATTAACTAGGTGAAAATGTATACTTAATGAATATTAATTTGGAAGAGTAATACGTCACACCGTTAGACATTATTTATCAATGTAAGTACATAATGCATGTAAAAAGTGAACCTAATAAATGTATTATTATTATTATAGCACCGCCCCTTTCTTTAGTCTCCTTTCATTACCGGGCCGTGCGATGCGTGTGCATTGTTATTCGTGAGGCAGGTGTTGTCACACATTCTGCGAACTTATATTTTTCGGTAAGCATGTAAACACACATTATTAGCACTTAATTTTAACTAGTCATTTTTAAAAAATTCAATAATAGCCATAATTACTAACGAAAACAAAAGAAAATTTACTAGAAAAGTAATTTCCTTGGAAAAAAAATCAATAATCTATTAGATCGCAGCGAGAAAATCTTAAAAATTTCGAAATATAATTTAAATGAAGCTACTATTCGAACAGCTAAACGAAATGAAAAATCAATAAGAGATGGAATATCTATTTAGTCGCTGGAATCCATAGCTCGAGTTTCTCATGTAACAAATTGATTGCAAAAATGGAAAATTGCCTGATAAAATGGATTGAAGACTACCGTGAAGAATTTGCCGTTGACTTACTAATTGATTAAACAAAAGACTTTAAAAATTGTGGAACATTTGAAATTGTTAGGATTTGATGAAAGGGAAGATAAATTGGTCGCTAGTGATGGCTGCTTCTACAGGTTTAAAGGATCATATAATTTGCACAATATAATCATTCAGGGAGAGCGTGCATCAGCAGACATAGAAGGTGCCAAGAAATGTTCTAAATATTTGGCGAAAATTATAGAAGAAAGTTATACAGCTGAGCAGGTATTTAACACAAATGAAACAGGATTGTATTGGAAACGTGCCAGAATGTACATTTATTTCTAAAAATGAAAAATCTACTTCTGGATTTAACTTGGTTAAAGATCGAATTACTCTACTTCTCTGTAGCAATGCATCGGAACATTATATTATGAAACCAATGCTTATTAATCGCTCATTAAACCCGCGTGCTATGAAAGGGCGAAACAAACGTCACCTTCCAGTATACTGGAGAGCTAATAGAAAAAGGTTGAATGACATCCATTATGTTTGGTGATTGGTATTTTAACTGTTTCGTGCCTGATGCAGAATAGTACATACATACGTGAAAAATATTAATTTTAAACCCTTATTGATAGTCGACATTGCGCCTTCTCATCCACCAGATTTAAATCATCTATATATATATATATATAAAGAAGAGTGTCTGTTGGTTTGTTTGTTTTTTATACAAAGCTAGTTTTATTATTTTACACACTTGACCTTCAAAACAAGAGGAAGGTCATTGTCTACGTGAGATTTCTAAAAACCACCCCCACCCCCGTTTCCCGCCCCCTTAAAGCAGAATTTTTGGTACATTTTTATGAAATTTTGTACACTCGACGTTTAAAATAAAAGAATATTACTGACGATGTTCCACATTCACAATGTGTGTGGCAGATTCAAGTCTGCTTTTGTTCAAAATTATTTATTGCAATATTGTTGATATATTGACATTGACGCGGAATTGTGGATGTGGAATAGCTATTTATATAAAAAAAGAGTGTTTTTTAAAACGTTTTAACTGTAAAATAAATTAATTGTTACTAAAAGCGCCATGTTCGTTTACTCTTTAGAACAGTGTAGAACCTTCAAGAACAGTGTTAATGACGTAACCGATAACAAAGCAAAACTCAACTCTTCGAGACAACAAATAATTGATCGACGGATAGATATTATAATTCATACCTATCGAAATGCCGCAGAAGAAAAGAACAATCAAGAATTGTGAATCAACATTCAGATTCAAAATTAAGGGGGAGGATGGATGTTGTATGTAAACTTTGTCATGCAAAGAAATATAAATCCGAACTGGTGAGAATGTGTTGGCTCCAATGGAAAAGTAAAGCTGCCGCTTCTTAACCTGACCGCTGCCACGAATATCATATGATGCGCGAATAATTCGCTCTTCAGACGCTACACGCATCATATGATGTTTTAAATTTATTTTGTTGTGTACTCCGTGACAGCGTGGCAAATCGAGCGGGAAAATATACCAAAAATTAGTTTGATCTATACTGTTGCTGACATCTTGCGTTAGTCATGTGAAATATTGTTATTTGTTTATATAAATCAGTTTAAAAACGAAGACATCTTGAAACGCTGTTCAGTTTATTTGAATTTGGCGGCGCCGACTCATCACCCTCTCGTCGTGTGTTCAGAACTGTGCGTTGATATGAAATATTGACATCGCGATCTGTGTTTTGTGGACAATTGAAACAATATATTGTATCGGAAACTACATTCATTACTGTGATCTTATTTAAATTGGTGTTTACATTCAAAATGTTGATATTGTTCTGAATGTATTTGTGTTTTGGGAATCGGTTATATTTTCAGACAATATTTGTTTATTAAAAACAGATGCTTGTATTGTGCTACGTATAATCATAATTATTTAAATTTAAAAATTGTGTACCTTTTAAAATGGCGGGCCGCAGACTTACAAAGGAAGAAATATTAGAAACATTTTTAGATGTGGACTCTGATTTAGAAATAAGTGAAGATGAGCAACATGAAACAATGAATGAAGATGTCAGTGAAAGTGAATCAAACCCCCCTGGGACAAGCCAATCTCATAATCGTTCAAGTACTTTATATCAAAGTGAAAATGCTGACTTTTTGCCTTCTTGGACCTCTGGTCCATTTATCTCAGTTATTCACGAGTTCGATGAGTTTGTGTCAGGTAATAGATCCATCTACCTTATTTACTGAAAATTCATCAGAAATCGACTTTTTTGAATACTTCTTGAACAGAGAAATTATGACAAAAATAGTTGACGAAACTAACAGATATTACACAGCTACCGTTTCAGTACAGGAACCTTCCCAAAAATCCAGACTTTGTAGATGGGTAGACACGTCTGTCGAAGAAATGTAGGTTTTTTTGCAATATTAATGTTAATGACGAGAAATCGACATCTTACTCTCAAGGAACATTGGTCAACCGACCCGTTGCTCGCTAGTAATATTTTTGGGAAAACTATGCCCAGAGATCGATATGAAATTTTACTGCGCATGTTGCACTTCTCAGATCCTGACACACAAGTCCCCGGTGACAGACTTCATAAACTAAAAATCCTAGTTGACCATACGCGAAACATTTTCAAAAAAACATTAATGCTTTTTGAAAATTTATGTATAGATGAGAGCATAATTGTTTTCAAAGGGCGTTTGATTTTTAAACAATTCATCCCGACCAAACGTCACCGGTGTGGAATTAAAATGTTTGTTTTGTGTGACGTCAAGACAGATTTTATTATTTATTGTGGTAAAGGGACTGACATAAATGACACTGAATGTCTCGGAGTCACAGGGGCGGTGGTAATGATATTACTTCAAGACTACTTCAATAAAGGTCATAACCTTTTCGTCGATAATTGGTACATTAGCCCTCGTTTATTTGATTTTCTGCACGAGAAAAAGTCTAATGCGTGCGGTACGGTGCGGAAAACACGGAAAGGTATGGCCACATTTCGTAAATTAAAAAAGGTGAAATGGACGCCAAACATTGTGGACCTCTTTTAGCATTGAAATGGCGCAATAAAAGAGAAGTCCACATGCTTTGCATGACGATTCCATGGGTACAATGACGCAAAATACATTGGAAAACGGGTCAACCTATAATTAAACCAAAATGTGTCAACTAAAGCTGATAAAGGTAATACATCAATAGTGATGAATAAAGTTGATTACATTTCCAAACTGAACATTTCCTCAAAAGTGACCACTTTAATATTATGATAAAGGATCTGACTCAAAAATATCAAATGAATATTAAAAGTGCTTTAAAAGATTCTATTAGTGATATATTTACTGATAATACAGTGTAATCAGATCTAATTTTAATGAACCCTAAACCTCCAAACCTGTATTCCCTATTAAAAATTCATAAAATTAATATTCCAATAAGACCAGTAGTTTCATACTGTAATGCTCCAACTTTTAAATTATGTTCATTTATTACAAAAACTATAAATAGACTGAATATAAATATTAAAAAAAAATTGTTGCAATTAGTGGATATGTTAAAGGATTTTCCCAACAATGTTAAACTTGTTTCTTTTGATATTGTTAATTTGTTAATGAAAGTAAAATTTTAATTTCTGATTTACTAAATTCATCTAATTTACCTAATAATTTGGTAAAAGATCTATGTCGTTTGTTAAACCTTTGTATGAACCAAAATAATTTTCAATTAGAGCTCGTTCTTGCCTTTTATATACACCACACTAAAAGGATGTTACGAGCTCTAGTTTAGTCGCAGGGGTCGAATTGTTGTCAGCATAATAATGATGAAAAAAGAAAACTTTTTAATCATTCAAGAAGCAGCAAATGCCCACTGGATACAAATCAGAAAAGTAAATCTATTGACAATAAAAATACATCAGTCCTTCAACGATTTAGAACAGTGGAAAGTTGTAAATGATTTAAGAAGAAATAAATTAATTGGCGATGTAAAAAAGTGTGAATTACACAAATTAGATTGCCAAAGTAGGATAACGATAATAAAAAAGACTTATTCCAAAGAACATGCTTCATTCCACATCCGTCTGAGTAAAAAAATAAATCCACTCTACGTTCAGATATGGCACTGACACGTGCCAAAAAAGAACCTGATATATCCATAATCACTCCCAAATATTTTACTTGCCTATGAAAATGGACTCTTGCGCTACCCATTTTTACAGTCGAGTTTCAATCTCTGCTCAAATTGCCCATAAGCATCAAGGCCACGATCTTGTGAGGAGAGATAGCCAGTTTATTACGACAGCACTAATTCATAATTAGTCCAATTGGAGTCAGCAACAGCTGCTGCAGCTCGCCAAATCAACCTGGCTCGAGGAGCGCAAAGTGCCTGACGAGCACCTAAAATAGGCTGGTGGATAGGCAGAAAGGGCCACCAAATAAATATGATAATGAAAATTACACGCGATCTCCCACCATTAATGTGTATTATGAAACCTTTATTTCAAATAAAAGCAAAGAAATCTTTAAGAAAGCAAAAGCGGTTTACCTCATAACCGATTGTTGATCTTCAAAAAATACCGATACATTTATCGGAATTACGGCTCAATTTATAGATGATCATTTTGAATTAAAATCGATTTTGTTAAAGTGCTCCATAATGGAAGCCTCACACACGAGCAAAACTTTGGCAAAAACCATTACAAGAATTGTGAGGAGAACGTTATTATTGTTATATCAGATAAAAGAGTTATAAGACAACCGTTTTGGGGGTTTAGCCCATATGCTTAATTTAATAATAAGAGACAGCCTCGATGACAGTATGATCAGTGAGCTTATTAATAAAGTAAAATTTATATTTTAAAGGTCATTTAGACAGTTGTCTCAAATGAAAAATTTATGGTTTATCAAAAGGACAGCAGAAAACTCCCCTTACAGTTGCTACAAGGTAGAACTCAACATATTATATGTTGGAACATTTTATATTTTTAGAGGCTATTAAGAGTAAGTTTAGCCTTAGTGGATAAAAACTTGCCAACATTATCTTTCAATGACTGTGCACGATTTTGAACCCCTTCGCCTCCGTCACCAAAACAATGAGCGGAGAAAATTACTGCACTGCGTCACTTTGGTCAATGGATTAAATAATGTGTGTGTAACATTATTAAGACAAAATTATTGTAAATATATTGAATTAAATTAATGCCGGGCTAAATATTAGATTAGATGAAGTAGAACACAATGACACCCTGACAATAGCGACACTTTTAGTTCCCAGATTTAAATATGTGGGATTTTTGATTAGATTTGGGAGCGTGCTAACTATTAAATCACCAATTCTCAAATTGAATCACAAACATTTACATGATTCACGGTGAATAAAAATACACTTCATTAACCAAATTCATTGAAACCGGATTCAAATAATATGTGTAATCACTCCATACTGGGACCCTTTAATCTCTTGTGTAACTGTCATAATCAATGCGGCAGCCTTCGCGACTCAATGCACAGCTGATGCTACAATCCAAGGTATTGAAAGACTATTGATTACAATAATTGCGCGACGGCATATCCCTTACCTAATCCAATTTCATATTTTGTGTTAATTAATTACTGAGGTACTTGACCCATAGATCAAATCATTCCATTTTTATATATAAATTTTGTGTAAATTAATTATTGAGGTACTTGATCTGTAGATCAAATCGTAACATTTAGTTATATACATATTTTTGTTTTAGTTAAGAAGATTAGAGGTTGAGATAAAACTCTCTGAATCTTTATCAGTAGAGTTGATTTACCAAAGGCATAAACCACGAGCATTCTTCTGTCGTGGTATATACTAAGATATCTATTTTCTCCTTTTTTTATACTAAATATTGAACTGCCCATATAAAACCCTTGTAGATTTACCGTTGTTTGACAATTAATAAATATGAATACTAAAACAGTTTGTTTCTCATTAAGAAATAATTCCTCCTCCCTTGAAAGATAATTTGAGTGCATCTGATCGAACCTATATCGGTACAGCCGACCCGCCCTGGTTAAGATATTTTCAAGCTCGAATAAAATGATGTTAACATTAATTATAAAGTTATAGAAGTTTATTAATTATTATTAATCAAACCCTTATTTCAATTTTAGATTATTGTATTGTATATTATTAATGTACATAACATAATTTAATAACAATAATAATAATATTATAAATTATTTTCAGGATGTTCCCGAACTGAGCATTGAATGTGTGGACTCGTGTGAACTTCCTAAATTGGATGGCAAAAGAGTGGTCGACATAAATCAATTCTTTTCTCAAATTAATCAAATTTACTCCCACAAATCGATGTTTGGGTGTTCGGGAACGAATATTGAATATGTGAAAAAATGTAAGATTGGTTTTATTTCTAAATTCAGTTTAAAGTATAATATGTATGGATCAAATTTTGTTTTGAATACGTGTGAAGACAAAAACAACAAAATTAATATGAACGAATCTTTTGTGTCAGGAATCATTACCATTAGCTCGGGATTTTCTAGTTTAGAAACTATGAAGATAACAGCGATTATTGGTATTCTTTGTATGAGCGAAAGAAAATATATTAAATGCCAAGAAAAAGTATACAATTGGTGGGAAAAATCCAAAATAAAGTGTATGGCGGAAGCTGCGCAGGAAGAAATTAAATTAGCTATTGCTAACGGATATGTTGATATGGATACTGGATGCCGATGATAACTGTGGTCGCAGATGGATGTTAGTCAAAAAGATCATACAGAACTAATTCTCATCTCTGTCTGGGGCTGCTGCTATAGTTGGCCATAGAACAGGAAAAAATTTATATATGGGAGTTAAAAATAAATATTGTATGATTTGCGCTCATGCAAATACTACAAACTCTCCAGTACCAAAACAGATGTTTTAAAAATTATAGTGGTTCTTCTAGTGGAATGTAGTCTGCTACATTTGTCAAAGGTTTTAAAATTCCATTCTAATGTATGGGTTGATATATTCAAAATTAATTACAGACAAATATTCCAGTACCTACAAAAAAATTTTAGAATGTCGTCCTTATCCTAATATAACCGTAGAGAAAATTGAAAGTCGAAATCATCTTTTGAGAAATTATCGATGAACAACTAATTATTTAACATAACAGTGAATAATAATACTTTGTCATATTTCCATTTATATTTTAATATTAAATGTATATGTAGTTGTATTATTATGTGTATTAAAACAATAAATAAATATTTTTAAAAAAAAAACAGTGCTTTTTATTACAACCAGAGTATGAATAATATAATATTAGCATAAATAGTTTTCTCTTCACAGCTGCTTCAAAAGTTATCAACATTATTTATCAGTATGAATTTACATCAATTTTTTCCTTATAAATCGGGGCAAAATTGTAATATTTTATAATCATATGTTTATCGATACAAACAATGGTTTTTATCATAAACATAATAATTCTTCATAGTATAAACATAACAATTCTTAGGTGAGAACTTAAACCAATTATTTAATTTTCGTTTGATAATTTCAAATGGCAACACATATATATTATGAATGCTCAAGAAATGGCTATTTTCTGATAGCATGCATATTACCTAGGAATTTAAGAAAACCAACAATTTTATACTTGTCTTTTTCTATTGATACCTTTCACTCTAGCTATATTTACATAAAAAATAATGCACTTTTATGTTTACTTGATATTGTAAAAGAATTAACTATTAGTCTAATCTTGAAAGGGTATGCAAAATGCAAAAATATCTCGAAATTCAAACTAGAAAAATTAAAGTTAACCCTTAATTGTATATTTGTGTATAAATTTACTTGTGTGTAAGAAAATATAGTGTGTTGAAAACAAGTGTTCTTACTGCATACCATTTCCATCCATCCGAACCAGCCATTCCGACATCATACACACATACACTCAGACTAAGCCGAGCCGGTGGCGTTGCCCTGGCGTTTGATCCACCGGAGCCAGAACGCAACGTAACAATATGCTTTACTGAATTTACTGTATTTTCGTTATAACCCTTACCACCGAAAGCCATTTGATATTAATTATATTAATTAATTTTAATCTTATTTTTAATAATCTACCCACTTAAAACTCCTTAAGATTCAAGACAATTGTTCTGACTAATCTAGCCAATTTATAATAATCTGATAATCTTTATAATAATCTGATCCGACTGATTTATAATAACCAATATAAGTCTGACTATAATATTGCAATGAGACTATAAATCATCAATAATGGCTCTGTATCAAACTGGACTCGTGTGCTATAAGAACAAGCCAAATGTCAAATCGTCAGAACGCTATTTGAAACTTATTCCTATTTTCACTATACACAATACGGAAATAGTCATTTAAAAAGAAAAAGCAGTGCCTTTCTTTAAATGTATATATATTTTTGCATAACCAATGAAAACTGGTTAATCGGTTTCTCGGATATAAAATAACCGAAAACCAAATAGTCGAATTAGGCAGTTAATTGTAAGTCCAGTACCAATGGAAAAGCTGCATAGGATAAAACTCAATTTGCTAACAATTAAGAATGGGATGCCGAGGATAACTGCGGCTGTTGATGGACATTGGGCAAAAAGATCATACAGAATAAATTATTCATCTCTTAGCCATAGAACAGGTCAAATTTTATGTATATAGGGGTTAAAAATATATATTGTATGATTTGTGCTCATGCACACACTAAAATCTCTAGTGGTGTTTTACAAATTTTAACAAATTCCATGTTTTGGTTCTTCTAGAAGAATGGTGTCAGCTAAAATTGTTGAAGGTTTTAAAAATTCCATTTCAATGTACGGATTGATATATTCTAAATTAATTGCCGACATTGACTCCCGTACCTCCGTAAAAAAATACAATGTCGTCCACATCCCAATGTAACCATAGAGAAAGTTGAATATCGAAATCCTCTTTTAAGAAATTATTGCTCTAAATTTCAATACTCATTGCAGTTTAGAAGACTTTAAAACAAAGAGTTAAGCGATTAAATATCCCCGTCACGAGCACTATTAATTATAGAATATCTGAAAACAATACCTTAGCAAAATGTCTATACTGTGACATAATGAACAGTTCTAAACATATTTGTAGCGACCATTCGACCATGACAAAACGAGGTCAAAAGATTCCGCATCTGAAGCATCGTGCTTGGATGCTTTGGAGTGGGATCTAACAGCTACACTGGGTGAATCCTCACAGACCCTTTCTTCTTCTGTTTCCAGGATCAACCTTTGGAGTGGCAGGCTGAGACCCAGGGAGCCGCCGTCTCGAGGGGAGAGGGAAGAGAGAGAAGAAAGTTGCTGAGGTGTTAGAGGAAAAGAAGAATTTTAATTAAATTTTTGGGTTTTATTATGTTCAATGTAAAATGTTAAAATATAATATGTTAATACGTAGCTTAGGTTAGTTTTCAGATTAGGCGCGAGAGTGTGAGCAGTGTGATAGCACACACAGCGCGGCCTGCTGTAGCGGGATTTTTGACAACTAGGCGACAGAACGAGTCAGGTGGGCATCCATTGTAGACATAGAGAGGAGCCGTTTTGATGGCCGTAATAACATTGATAAATAAAGTCTTGTAGAACTTACGGAAGTGCTTTTTATGGAGATTCCGAATCCACCCAAGTACATTTATAACACAGACAAAAATGATAATGATAAAAATGACAATAATGACACTATCAGCGAACTCGCAACCCTGACTATAAAACATTCACCAACCAACAACAGAAGGATATGAATTATAAAATCAAACACCTACATAATACTTTCTGGGAGAAATAATTATATACTAATAATTAATTCATAATAACAACGCATATATATCATATGATCCACTGTATCCCAAGTTCCCTATTTCTTTAATCATTTTTAATTAAATAGAACCCGCACACAGGCAGCACGCAGGAGTAGGTGGAAACTACCCCTGCAGAGGAAATAGACCAAGTTGAATTTTAGAAAAAGAAACAATATTTCGACTAATAAAAGTAGAAGAAATAAAGTTAACTTTAATTACATATATCCGATAAATAAAATTTCCTGTGGAATAAATTTTTTATAAAATTATAAAATGTTTTATATTAAACCACTTTATTACTATTTAGTCTAACCACTGAATATGGTTAGACTAAAATGTATAGACTAACCGTCCAACCAAAACTAGTTGAGTTTTGGTGGAATTGTCCCTAACTTTTTTATAGTTTGGGATAGGAACCTACCGCTCAGATAGTGCTCTCAGTTAAATGATGGGATGCCTCAGCGATTGGCCCTAAGGAGAATCTAACATCCAGCCGGTATACGTACCGGTCCCAATATGATTCGAGCAGCAGGGGTACCATAGGGTTAAATAACGCTGCAGGTGTGTGAGGGGGGGATCATCTGTAAGACGTCCTCTGGCACTCGGAGGACACTCTTACCCCCATCCACCCTCCAATGATGCAGTCCCACAGCCGAGCTTCGGAACACTTCAAGTGGGTCCTCTGACCCGCCTTCATTGTTGGATCATTCACACGACACCCATTGTGTCGGGAGGTAATCTGGATACCTATCTCTGATTATACTATGTCCCCAACTGCACGTTTACAACGAAAATTGGTTTGGGAGTACACACCAATCGGCTCATTCCGAGAGCGCTAATGAAAGAATCATGGTGGACCGTGTGAAGGCACGGTACACCGACGAGGAAATTAAGCTGTGGGCTAGAGTTGACGCTCAACTGCTAGCCAACGGAATCAGCTCCACTGGCATGCCTTTTCTGCCTTCTTAAAAGTCAGCCGGATCAGCCTAACCCTAACCGCACTATTGAGGCCATTAAGCACCTGAAGCAGAAGCCAATTTATAAACAATATGTTAAAGAATATTTAAGGGCGACCAGGCGAGTAAGGCCTGAGCAGGTGGTTATTGTGGAAGTTGGCAATGATGCACAACCGCCCCTTGTCACATTAGTAGCTCTCGGTGGCTATGACGAGGACGAAATCAGTAAAGGAGGAGCTTACCACATGAATGTGCTGTAAAGTGCGATTGTAGAAGCGACAGCCATAGCAGAATTGCCAGCGATACCTGAAGAAGCTCCAGAGACTGAATTAATTTCTTCTAGCGTCGAGGATGAGATGGAGGAGATACGTCTTGGGCGTCACTGTCTTGGGCGTCTTAAGAACGATCTCACAGAAGTTATGGGATATCGAAGCACAGAGCTTGCAGGTATAGTGGAGCAAGCTCTGAGTGGGAGTGGTATAGAGGGGCCTCTCACGAGGTGGTTCTCAAGAGTCTTCCCCACTCGCTCGATATCTCCACCTAGAAATTGTATGCAAAACGATTTGGACTTTGGCAGACAATGAGAGAACGAGAAGTGGGAGATGGGTAAGGCGGAACAAAAGATGTGGCGAGTACCGTTGCACGCAGGTCAGGTGGGCTTCTGTGCCCGACATGGTCGCTAGAGAAATCCTGAAAGATGATGAAAAAGGCTTAGAAACGTTTGTCGAGGCATGGGCCCCCTATTTTAGAGAACCCTAATGCCCCACATGTAACGATCTTCAATCCTCCATCAATATTGGAATCTCTGAGCGGGTTAATGACCGAGCCAATGCTAGCGGACGAGACTTTTGCAGCCAGAGTCCGCGTGTCCACCGCTGTGGGTCCCGACGAAATTACCACGAGCCAGTGGGGAAAAGCCCCAAGGCCAGTCATTCTTATTATACTAAACCTCCTAATGATGGGTAAGACTCCCATTGCCCTTACTAAAGTGCGAACGGTCTTCATTCCAAAGAAAGAAGATTGCAATCCACTAATGCAATGCTACTCTACTACTAATGTGTACCACTATCTTGGATTCGGCCATACATCCCTGAAATATCTGAATAAAATAAACAAGCCCAGATGCATTCACTGTGCAAAAAACCATAAATTCAGCGAATGCGGAAAAACCGAAGAAATTGTAAACTGCTACAACTGCAAAAAAACAACACAATATTTGGTACCAAAAATAATACAGATCATAGTGCTAATAGCGAAAATTGCAATTACCAAAAAAGAATGTCAAGCATAGCGCACCAGAGAATCGACTATGAATAGTTATGGATGACTTTTTAACTGAGGAAATTGACAAACTAACGGTTTTTTCACAATATACCTGCAAAACAATGTAATGAATTATTAAATAAAGTCCCAAATGTTTTCGTTGTTCTAGACCTAAACATTTGTAGCTTACAAAAAACTTTAACAAATTTGCACTAACACTAAATTTTCTTGAAACATTACCGGACCTCATTGTGTTAACAGAAGCGCATCTGAACAACTCGTCTTCAACTTATATTAATAAGTGCAGTGGTATTGCGGTGTTCATACTAAATAAACACAATAATGTTACAATCACCATTGGAAAATCATCAACGAAATAACCAACAAAAGCACAAAACAACGATTACCAAAAGAAATTTCTCATCAGGGAATGATTATTGACACCAAAAAAATCCAAAACTTTGTGGTAATGTTTTTAATGATTATTTTGCAAATGTCGGTCCCAATCTCGCTCGTAATATTACTCTAGATAATATGCAAGTGAACCAACCAGAACAAAACTTTAATTTTGTTAAAGGCTTCCACACATTTGTTTCAGTAACTGACAAAGCTATCGAAAATGCTAAAAACAAGTCTATAAGGATCGGCAAACCCTGAATATGACAATATAACTGTGACAACATTAAAAGCTGTACGCGACATAATCAGCAAACCAATAATATATTAATATAAGTTTAATGAAGGGTATATTCCCGACAACTATAAGATACTATTATCACTCCGGTTTTCAAATCCGGTGATTAAGAAAATATCTTTAACTACCGCCCCATAGCACTCACATCCAACATGGCTAAAATTGTTAAGAAACACTCAACAGCTAGATTAAAAGGGAAAAAGATAATAAGTTTTAACCAATTTGGTTTTAGGGACAATCAAAACACACAGGGTGCGATTGCTAAATTAACATCAACAATAATGCAAAAGTTGGATAATGGAGAAAAATGTATTGGTATCTTCATTGATCTTTGCAAGGCTTTCGATAGCATATCACATTCCAAACTCACCGAAAAACTAAGGGAAATTGGAATAAACAGAATAGTGTTATCATGGTTCCAAAGTTATCTGCAAGAGAGACATGTCTAAATAAATAATGCAGTATGTGAACCCGAGACCACATCATTCGGCATACCACAAGTCACTGTCATTGGTCTAATCCTTTTTATTATTTATGTAAATAAAATGTTCTCCCTCCGCATAGTTGGAGACATCTTATCGTATGCAGATGACACAGTAGTGATCACAAATGGAAAATCGTGAGAAGATATTATGAGGACAGCTAATACCGATGTAAACATACTTGAAACATGGTTCGACCAAAATTGTATGTCTCTAAATACTGAGAAAACATATTATATCCCATTCTCTTTGAAAGAAATTAATTTTGGAAACCGTATACTTGCGAAGTGACAATAACATTACGGGCGATGTGTCCACCATGGATGTAAACTCATCAATAGTTAACATCAAAAGTGATTTAAATAAAATAACTACAGTGAAAGATTAAAAAATAAAGCTAATCTTAGAACAAAACCTAAAAACGTTTGAAGAACTAATCAACATTGAAAAAACACAATTTCAAAAACAAATAATAACTTTGCAAGATAAAATTATAAAAAACAAGGAAGATTACACAAAAAAAACTAGAAGATTTTATAACAAACAAAAATAAATCATATGCTGGAATACTAACGACCAACATAAATAAACCCATTTCTTCCCAACCGAATTATGCAATAATTATGTCTGCTGATAAATTAAAAAACATCAAATTGACAAAATTAAAAATTGGAATCACAGGACTAAAAAAAATTGGAGGATATAAAATAATAATTAATTGTTCAAAAAAAGAAGATTCAACAAATTTATCAGAGGAAATAAACAAAACATTGGGAACAAAAATTAAAGCGGAAGAAATTAAAAAGAAACAACCATTTCTAATCATAAAGAGACTAGAACGAGGATTAACAAAAGAAGAAATTATAAACGATATTAAAATGCAAAACGAAGATCTAGAACAAGAAATAGATCATAAAAATAACATAAAACTGATAAAACAACTGAAAAACATAGACAAGGAAGGCAAAGAAAGAGAAACCACAAACTACATCATACAAATGACAGGAAAATTAAGAAAAATCCTAATTGAAAAAGGAAAATTCCAAAGAGTATCCATCGAAGACTGTAATCCGTTAACACAGTGCTACCATTGCCAGAAGTTTGGACATGCACTCAACCGCCGACTTGCCGACACTGTTCTGAAGATCATACGGAAACCAGCTGCTCAAATACACAAAAAAAAAAACCAACTGCAGCACGCAAAATCACAGTTTCAATATGAAATATCAAACTGAACACAGAGCAGATAACCAAGACTGCGATTACAGGATAAAAATGCTACAGATTGCTATCGACAGAATTGAGTGTTCCAACTTAAAAACACATAATTGCACATTTTTCATCGGCACAGAGAAGCTTGATGGTGGACTGGATTGAAATTCCAGAGAACAATGTGGTATTGAAAGGAAGTGAGTGATAAAATTATTATTTATTTTCAAAATTAATATTTATTTACTTTCATACTACTTCATTTTCATATCTTGCTTGAATTTTGTAGTGAAATATCCTCACCCAAGCTTTGAGCCACACTTAATTAAGAGGAAGTGGGAAGAACTGGCCAAATATTAAATAATTGTAATGATGGGTGCACTAAAACGCCAGATAAATGGAAGGTTAGTTTCATTTTCCTAATTAAATTTTTTTTTTTTAATGAAATTGATCTGTATGATTCTAAAACCAAGTCAAGATTTTTAATGAACACATTTTGTATATTTACTTATAATACAAAGATTATGTGTCCGAAATTTTTACATAAAATTGATTATTTTTACTGAATTAGTGTATGTAATCACTTTTTATTTCACATTTATTTAGAATCAAATTTGTCCCTCAGATCAAACAGTTAATGTTTTTATTCCCGGATTATGTGGTTTATCATTTAATTATTTTATCTAATATAGCACATTTTCAGTCTTTCATAGAATTACACTCAAACGTTAAGAAATCACTTAGTAAATTCCAGGAAGACGGGAGGGGGACCACCCACATTACGTCTCTCAGAAGAGGACGAGAGATTTCTAGCAGTCGAAGGGATGCTAGGAATCACTGGAAATCCAAAGCTAAAAGAGATTGGAATTTCTCCGGACATTAGCCTACCAGGGAATATACAAGGAGAAAGCAGGGCATCCATTTCACCATCGCCAGATATTTCTGCAACGTCATCGCCAGATATTTCTGCAACGTCATCGCCAGATATTTCTGCATCACCAGATATTTCTGCAACATCATCGCCAGATATTTCTGCATCGCCAGATATTTCTGCATCACCAGATATTTCTGCATCGCCAGATATTTCTGCAACGCCCAATATTCAGACAGGATCCTCACGTAGCTCAGTTCAACAACCGAGGCCATCTCTGCGCTCACGTCCACAACCACGGGCTTACACGACAAGAAGCTGCATGGCGGAAAGAGCTATGCAGATGCAAGCATCATATCATGCTGAGGAAATGTAAAGCCGCGCTGCACTTCTAAACGCATTAAAAGATCAAATAAAAGTAATAGAAGCTCTAACAAATGCGTTAAGAGAACACACTATTGCATTAAATAACAGAAAATAATTACATTATTATATTTTATAACCGCAGCCCGGTTAGCTATCTCCTCAGGTGATAAATCAAAAGGGAGCTTCTAGTCATGTATAGGCATGGAGATCGCCTTGACCGCTGCACTAGACTATGCCACAGTGGCGGAATGGGAGATTCCTGACTGAACGTTACTTAGTAGAGAAAAATCTAGCATTGCAGGAATGGACGCGTGGATTTCTCCTTGTACCTGGTAGGATAATAGTCAACTTTGTATCAAGTGTAGTCTACATTAAGAAATGGTTAATTATTGCCAAGGTGGGCGAAGGTGACCTGGTTCGCCTGACTTAGTTAACGCTTTTATTTATTTTATGTACACATCTTGACTGATAAGTTTTATATTCCTATAGTAATGACTGTTTTTATTTCTATAGATGATGTGAAAAGGATTTTACTACTTTCCACTTTAATATTTATTTTGTGTTATTAATCGAAAAGTTACTGTTTTGATAGATCTATAATGTTTTATTAATGTATGCAGACATATTAAACACATAAAAAGGATTTATTGATTATATCTGTCTAATGCAATTTCAATGTGTTTTTCTTTCTGTGTACTGTATGCGGAATAATAATATTGGTTATTTTACGGTAAAATTAAAATTTTCATATATTTTTAGAAAAAATTGTGTTCTGAATGGGTGTGCATAGATTTTTCACCATATTCAATGTTTAAATAAAGTTCGTACGATTGACCGATGATTATTTATAATGAAAGCATAAATATAAATGGGAACTATTTAATAACGATACGTATTAGAAAGTACAGAGGTGAAAACTGTTCCTTTATTTAATCGCGCATTGTTCCGCATCGAATCGGAATCTAAAAAAATATGTTGAATAACTAAAGACGCTGGATCGTTAAATACCCTTTTATTTTATTTTTGTAAAGTTCCCTTCGTAAAAACAAATTAGCGAATCAACAAATTAAATCAGTTGCTAAAATAAAAAGTTTGAAAAATTGTATAAATCAATGAAAATACTTATTAATCATGCGTTTCAGAGAGACAGTTTACTTATTTTAGTAAATCATTAATTATTGTATATTTATAAGAATATGTATATAAGACATTTTAAAAATTATAATCCGTGTTTATTTTTCTAATATAACAGAATAAATAAAATCATGTACTGATATCGATGCTTGCGAATACACAACCCTTTTTCATGTCTATTTGGTAATCGACCAATCAGAAGCCGACTACACCATAAATAAAATATCCAAGTATAGACAACAAACATTCGCAATATTCGCATAACCAATCGTTGAAATTGAACCTTTGGTTTCACGTCACTCAATCGTAGAATACGTCAAAATTGACAAAGTATACAATGTTATACAATAGCGATGTAGATCATGGTTATTGATATTGCTTTGAGATTGAGAATAGACCTGATTTCCAGCCTAGTGAGACATGGCCGCTCTCACGGCAGAGGTATCCATGTTGAGAGCTCGGCTAACTGCGCAGATATCATCTCCGATGTCGAAACTTCTCTCCAGGACTGTGCCCTGAGGAAAGATATTGAATATTTGCAAACAGTCGTTGAAGCTATTCGCGCTGAAAAGCCTTTGTAACCAATCGAGATAACTTCTCCAGACACGTCAAAGGAGCGATCCGGTACACTGAATTACTCTAAAAAAACACAAAAATAAACAAGCAAAAGTTGTTTGTAACAATGTTGGTACAAATAGTCATTGACGCTTCATCAGCCAGCACGCACTGCGCAACTGCAATGCTTTCGGCAGGGCCGACTCCGGAGTCTCCGAAAAGAGGCAAACGTGAGGATGGCCAAAATATCCAGGGACCACCGACTCGCGAACTGTCGAATGTCGTGATTCCTGAAAGCGAGTTTCAGGTGGTAAAAGCGAAAAACCTCGTCGCACTCATAAAAATCAAAAAGGTTCAGCTCAATCGACCACATTGAATGTAGCAAGTGGAAAGTAGAAAGTGCAAGCATCGCTCTGTGTGTCTCCAGTTCTATGACAAGAGATGGTATTGAATTTATTATGACTAGTATCCACTGCTATTACCACAATGTGAATTTGTTACTTATTTTATGACACACAAACACTACTATTATAAGTTGAAATTGTTACTTATTTGTTGATTAATAGTTTATAAATTATTATTTGCTTTGCGCGGCGTGCCGCGGGATTGGGAACACAATAAACCTTTGCCCACCCGTCGGTACGCCGCCTATGTTATTTGAATTCAGTTTTATTTAGTGCAGTGGACACAGTAGAAATAAACAAATGTCGTAGTCCACGGCACCCATACAAATTATCCCGCCAGTTTTCACACTTTTTTAAAAAAAAGAGCCCTTGTCAGGCCATCATAATGGGCCTTCCGCTTAACGACCATTTCAGAACAACGAAATCACCAAAAACTAGAATAACTCAAAAAGGAACACTGGCCGGATAATTCTTATTACGGGATATCACAGGTCACGATATTCACTACGGAATTCCCTACTCGTGATATCCCCCATTGTTAGTTTTAATCTACATTTTATATTATTTATCTCCGGAAAACGAGTTCTGCCGCCTGTCAGCCCGCGACCAAAAAATGAAGCGATGTTGCGCTGTTCGGCCGGCAGGTGGCGGCGACCGCCGCATCACTTAGGGCGCGGTCAGGATTGTAAACGCGCCCTGATTGGTTCGGTGGGGGATTTTGGGGTGGCGGGCGCTGCTAATGGCGCACGTCCACCAAACTTGAATAAATACAAGAACTATCTAATAGCTGGTTCCATCCGAAGTTTCCCTCAGGATAGCTGGCGCTCGAGAAACATGACGCGTTCGCGCGCCATTCGCACAGTCTCATCCGGTAAAGCGAATGATTAGAGGCATTGGGGCCGAAATGGCCTCTGGTATGGTTCTGTCTAATCAAAATGCCTAGATAGTCCACGTTTATGGGTGATGTGGCGCTCAGTGCTAGGCCCTGAGGATAAACCAACGGCCTCCCGGTCGACGAACCGGGCTCCGTCAAATGTCGAGCACCTAGGGTACCACGGAGTGAAAAAATGGTGCAGACGTGTGGGGGGGGGGGCGCCGCTGAGCGTCCTCTGGCCCTCGGGGAGACACTCTTCCCCTCAACCTCACATCCATGATTGAAAGTCCCAACGCCCCGTCTCGGAACGAATCAGGTGGGTCCACCGACCCACCTACATCATTGGATTTTACACACGACGCCGGCCCGCATTCTTCTGATGGAGAGTCGGTGCCTGTTGTGTCGGGAGGTAGAAGTACTACCCATCCCTGTTTGTACTGTGTCCCCATCCGCGTGTTTACAACAAAGAGTGGATTGGGATTACACCTTAAAGCAGCTCATCCAGAGCGCGCTAACGACGGAATCGTGGTGGATCGTGTGAAGGCGCGATACACCACCGAAGAGATCAAGCTGTGGGCCAGAGCGGAAGCTCTCCTGCTAGCTGCCGGAAACAGTTCCACTGGTATGCCTACTTTGCTGAAAAGTCAGCCGGACCAGCCCAACCCGAACCGTACAATCGAGGCGATCAAGCGCCTGCGGCAGAGACCGCAATATAAGGATTTTGTAAATGAATATTTGAGGGCGGCCGAGGCAGAGAGGTCTGAGCCAGTGGTTACTGCGGACGGTGGCAATGATGCACAACCGCCCCTCGTCACATTGGTAGGTCTTGGTGACTATGACGAGGACGATATCAGGGCCTGGTCGAGAGCAGAAGCCGAGGTTCTCAGTGAAGGAGGAACCTACTACATGAACGTGGCGATCAAACGGCGGGTCGCGCAATATTCCCGGTCTGTCGCGGAACTCACTTTGTTGAGGCGCTCGCCGGGGTATGCTGTGACATTGCAAAATGCCATCGTAGAAGCGACGGCCGTAGTTGATCTTCCAGTGATTGCTGAAGAAGCCGAATTACCAGCCTTAACTGAAGAGGCTCCAGAGACTGAATTGGTCTCTTCTAGCGGTGAGGAAGATGTGGTCGCAATACGTGAGTGCCTAGGGCGTCTTAAGGACTTGCTCTCAGGACTTACGGGATATCGGAGCGCAGAGCTTGTTGGTATTGTTGAGCAAGCTCTGGGTGGGAGTGATATAGAGGGGCCTCTCACGAGGTGGCTCTCAAAAGTCTTTCCCACTCGCACGGTACGGCCACATCGGAACCACTTGCGAAACGATTCGAACGTGGCACCCAACGAGGGTACGAGAAGTAGGAGATGGCTGAGGCGCGATAGACGGCGTCGCGAGTACCGTCGCACGCAGGCCAGGTGGGCTACTGTGCCCGGCATGGTCGCCAGAGAAGTCCTGGAGGATGAGGGAGAAAGGGTACCGTCCCCTCCCTTAGAAGCCTTTGTTGAGGCCTGGGCCCCCATTTTTGGGGAACCTAGCGCTCCATACGAAGTTAACTTCGATCCTCCACCCACATTGGAATCTCTGAGCGGGTTAATGACCGAGCCAGTGCTAGCGGCTGAGGCTTTTTCAGCCCGAGTCCGCGTGTCAGTGGGGAAAGACCCCACGGCCCGTCGTTCTAACAGTGCTGAACCTTCTCCTAATGATGGGTAAGACCCCCATATGCCTCACCAAGGCACGAACGGTTTTCATACCCAAGAAAGATGCGACCGGAGGGCCATTATGTTACCGGCCCATTTCGGTTACGTCAGTGATATTGCGACAGCTACACAAGATATTGGCGAATAGATTGGGGAGAGCCAATCTATTGGATGCAAGACAAAGAGCATTTATAAATGCAGACGGCGTAGGGGAAAATTTGGCGATCCTTCAAGCCACCCTTGCGTATTCGCGCGAAAGTATAAAATCTCTCTATATGTGCTCTGCTGACGTAGCCAAAGCTTTTGACTCTGTGTCGCATCCAGCAATGTTGGCGGCATTAGTCAGACTAGGTGTCCCGGACCGTTTCGTAAGATACGTAAAGGCCCTATATGACGGTGCTTCCACTGTGCTGCAAGTGGGTGGGGTGTTTTCACAGCCCCTAGCCGTTCGGCGTGGTGTAAGGCAAGGCGACCCATTGTCTCCCTTGCTGTTTAACATTGTTATCGATGCAGTGATAAGGGAGCTTCCTACCCAAGTTGGCTTTGACTTGGGCTGCGAAAGGTGTACGGCGCTGGCATTCGCAGACGACGTCTGCTTGTTTGCCTCTACTGCTGCGGGCCTACAGCTCGCTGTTGAATATTTT